>JARFOC010000708.1:392363-437595 GCA_031763485.1 Osmoderma eremita | reverse complement strand
TGAGCTACCTCAGGGGCCTGGACTTGTTGGATGAACTCTAGGATGCCATCCGCTCCACAATAGGACCAAGCGGCCGATGTGGAAGGAGTTATTTACAACCCGGCGGATGACATCATTTTCCCAAATACCCAAATACTATATATGTTATTGGCTTACCTGGTAACGCTTAATGCAGAACTTCGTCTGTATGCTCATAGTCTAAAGGGATTAATAATCCTTTGATCCCTTGAACTCCATGATTACTGCAGAGAGGCCACACCAGCGGCAGAAAATTAAATTGCTGCGAATAATCTAAAAATGAATTCTTCAAAAACCCAAATTCTTCGTTTCGCCGCAAAAAAAATTCTTGGTTCTTAGGTTAGCGATTGATATGAGGCTACGTTGGGCACAACACATACAATCCTTTACATCTAAACTGATATCTGTTCTGTTCGGGATCAGGAGATTGAGGCATTTCGCTACATATGAATCGGTTATGAGTGCTTATTGAGAATATTTTTACTCTACTTAAATAAAATACTTGACCAATGACTGTTTATTGATTGATACAGAATACAGCGATAGATATGAGCTTACCTTTCGACACACGACTTGCTCATGTAGCACCAACATAAAAATATGAATATAATTTAATATAAAATAATAAACACAATAGGAGGTTTATCGGGTAGTGCACAGAGAATCTTTATTCCATAAAAAAAGCAACTAGATCACGACGTGGCCTGAAAGCAAATGAATCATACAAACCGAAAGCAACAGTTAGCTGGGGCCACTTTTAAACATAGTCACACTAGTGCATGCTCACAAGTAGGACTTCTCACTTAACGGAAAAACTCCACATTACCAGACACGGAACAGGCATAATTTGAAAATACCCTGCCATCGGTTGTCCCACTACATTTTTTTTTTCTTGAAATTGTATTGTTGATAAGCGTAGTCGCTACATATTTAATTCTGTAATTACTTTATGCAAACATTGAAGTTTAAATAATAAAGATGTGATGGAGTGTGTTATTGCAAGACTTAATTACTTAGTATCTATGAAATTTGCAGACATGGTTGGTCCTCATAACCTTTCAGAGTTTATGAAAATCAGATAGAGTAGATTGCACAACCAAACTGGTATGAAGCGGAAGTTGCAAGTTTAGAGCTATGAAATTAGGATTTGAAAAATAATGGGAAATCCTTGTTGTATGTTATCTCACCAGTTTATCTCCTCCACATTTTCTTACAAAAATTAGACCGAACGCACGACGAACATTTTCAACGTCTGCATTATTAGTAGACGTTATTTTTCTTTTGTATGCGCGCCTGAATAAATCAGAAACGATTAAAGCAATTTCTCCGCATCCCTTATTGCGTCAACTTAGCAATTCATTTTTCCCCTCTTGGAAATATGTTTTGTAATATATTCTTTTTAAAGCGGGCCCTGAGCAAAGAACAATTATAAAGGACGAGGGCGAGAAACACCTACCGAGATGGTGGAGAAATTTCTCGAAAACTCAATCTGCTTCAATTCTCATGTAAATTAGATCTTCAAAAAGCAACTCAATTAATACGCGCATTTTTCTCGGCGAGTTTCTAAAGTGAAAAAGCGGCTTTCAGAGAGTGTTCTTTCTTTTCCCTAATAGAGTAATTTAAGGGTGGAAATTGGGCGTTTTGCGGGGGACTGGGGTGTTTCGGTAACTGAATTGTATTTATATTGCTCGCCTTTGTGGGGTCTTCAAGTAGTGGAGGTTGAAATACTTTGTTTTCTATTTATTTTTTTATATAGTCAATTTTACAAACAAAATCAGGACCAAATCAGCCAAGGCAACAGAATTAAATATTTTCTCCCAATGTTCCGATATTTGATTGACTTAGAATTAGGTATCAATGTTCCACTAATTGCAGGCCGTCTACACTGCTTTTATAATTTTCCACCACAGCGTATAGGTATTCCTACATAATTGATGGAAATATGTTCGCACTCATACTTTGTTCACCCAACACGTGATGATCGTGCGTCATGTACGTGCAAAGCCGGTTTTACACTGGAAAACGAAAAAATAGTTATTTCCATCCAGTCATGACTATTTCTAACCGATTTGGCAAACATATTCGTCTTTATAATAGAAAGTAAACTTTCATTTTATATTTTGCTGTCTATTGCAATCTGATTTTTATTATAAGGTGGAGCAAATAAATAATAAAGTTTAATATGGCATAGGTGGAAAATTAGAACATTGAAGTGTAATCAACCCGAAAAAATATAATTTTTCTTAGTAAAACGGTGTTATTAAAATTGGACATGTGGCATAACAAAAAGAAATCATAGATTTTATTTTATTTAGAGGATGTTTTGATTATGCATGTATTTATGCTCATGGAAAAATTATCTGATTATCCACATTTAAAATTCCAACCCTACAAAAAGACAACACCAAAAAGCGTACTCAACGTTCTATATATTGTACATTCGTTACAAATACAAAGTACATTGACACTGTTTAAAAAATCAAGTTCACTTTGATATCATATTCGTATCACTCACTATCGAAATCACTGGTAGAAGAGTCTGAATCGCCTAAATGTATCACAAAATTTTCTTCTACATTTTCAACAATTATGTCCAAATTCAGAGAAAGAGTTGGATAGAGGGCATAGAAAGTGAAATTAGAGGAATACTTTGCCTATGGACGAAAGCAATAACTCCCGTACGTCCTTTAATTTGAAAGTTGTGTTGTGTCTTGCTAAAAATAATAGTTCTTGCTTAACCATGTCAGCATCATACTGAATGCCATTTTTTTCATTTATTTTGTATATTCGCTTTTTCGTAGCAGTGGATATCATTTTTTTAACTTTCAGGGAGTGGTAGGGTGCATTGTCTAGCACAATAACACACCCTTCTTTCAGAGTAGGCAGTAATTTTTGAAACCATGTTTCAAAAACTGTAGTATTCTTCTCTTCATGATAATCGCCTGTCTTTTTTAACTCGAATAAGAGCAAACCAGTGCAATGCTTGAGATCTTCTACAAATGCTTGCCTTGCACATGTAATCGTTTCACCCACTCACATTTTCTGAACTGTATGGCCTCCGTTCAGCCACGTTTCATCAGGATAATATATCTTTTTTCTTTGTTGTCTAAATAATTAAATTTGGCGCAAATAATGTGTTGTGGTTATGTTTGATTATATGTATATATGAACGTTGCACGTCCTTGTTATGCTATACAACGATGTATTATACATTTTAAATCAATGAATTTAATTTATTATTATCTTCCTGTCCTATTTTAGCAGTGCAATTGTTGTTATATTTCTCTTTAGCAAGAAGCAAACAGAAATTTAGTCTTGAATTTATAATGCTATTTTCACCATTATTTAAACAGTCTATAGCAATCATGTGAATAATCGCTCCTTGAATTTTAAATTGCGCCTTTTAACATGATTTTTTAATTCTCATTAGTTTTCGTATCACGCATTGATCATGCATTTTTTTGTACTACATCTCTTCGGTGAATATAGTATAGAAATAATTTTTTTCTTTAAGCACTGGTAGGTTAGTCGACTAAACTGCAGTACCCGAGTTGAGGTAATTGCTGCTGTACGGATTTGCATATTAAAGACCTCTGCTGACTGCAAGTACAATCAAGATACATTTAATATTCCCTTTGAGTTTGTACCTATCTGTACACGTACATATGTGGAGCGCTCTACAGTGACATGACATTTTCGAAAGGAAATCGGTTTAGTATCCCGTCAGTCGACATATCCAAACGCGGAACATCAAACGATACCCAATAATGACCGGATTTTCGATCAAAAATTCAGTTAAGGGTCTCTGTAACCGTCACCGGTATATATGTTAAATGCATTTCGCTTTACTCGCTTTGATTTCAAACATTCGAATCAGTGCGTTTTAAATACCTACTGGCGACATGTTTGAAGTCACGCATAAATGAATTTTATGAAAACAAACAAACACTTTCAACGGAAAATAACCACTAAATTAAAAATGAGGACCTGGAACGTGAAAGCGCGCCACTGGTCGTGACGGCGTGGTCCTAAGTTTGAAATTAATTACATGCAAGGAGTGTAGTTTAGCACGCAGTCGCCAGATTGAGGTCCTTTCTCCGTGTATGTGTAATTTATAGCCGGAAGTCTGCTAAAAGACGACCGCAGGTTACCGCATCGCCACCGGCCTACATCTAACCTCACATTTTACGTACTACATCGATTCTACACCAATAAAACTTTTTAGTCCGTTCATTTTATATTGCAAGTTATGCCAAGGAAACCAAGTACTTGTAATACTCTTCGAAAGTGGATTACTAGTTTGGAATATTGGGGTAAAGGATTTGTAAAGTAGGTCACCCTGCAGATAATTAAACGTGGATGGGTTTTGAATAAATTATTAACAATAAGAATGCGATTACAACTTTGAAACCTTTACAAAGAAAGATTTCATAATTACCCACTTTGTATGTTGTGAAACCAAGATCTAACCAAAACAAAATCTTACTAGTTCTTTATTGCATTACCGGGAACGAAACTAGTCCTAAATGCAGGTTAGCATTACACATTCATATTTCATTATTCCAAATTACTTTGGAATTACTGAAGACATCAATTTCGAATGATTTATTCAACAGTTGGCTGCTTGGCATGACTAGCTTACGTAATATGACAACAAAAAAGTTTCTTTTATATTATGTGCTTATTTGATTACTTGATGTAGCGAAGTCATTAGCCTGGTTCGATTACTCGTCCCTTATACTTCGGTCGCTAGGTCCTATTGTAGAGCGGATGCCTTCCTAGAGTTCATCAAACAAGTTCAGGGCCTTGAGGTAGCTCAGAATCTTGTTCAATGAGGAATTCTTCAGGTCAGCAAGGGAAGTAATTTCCTTCCCAAAGATGGAGTATCTGACACATAACGCGCTCTACCCTTTCTTCGTCCTCCATACAGAGTCGGTATTCGGTTTTTTTCGATAACTCGATTCACTGCTGACTCAGAAAACATCGAGTCTGAGTCAGCAGTGACCTGTAAACACGAAAGTAATTATTTTGACCCTTTTGCTGTCAAATTTTAATAATTTACTAGATGTGACATGATTGGGTGAAATGCAATCTTTCGCATGTACCAAATCAGGAGAATTGTTTAAAATTGGAGTACTTTCTGTTTCAACCAGAAACGAATTTGTTGTTTGATACCCCAATTGCCGGTACTGGACCCCAGTGGCGATATGTGGTCCCTTTCGAAGAAATTGCTCCCGCAATTGCCATGCTCCCTATCCTTGGTATGCATGTGAGTTTTGCTGCGACTATAGCTTGTTGTGCTCTCCGCCATCAAGTTATTGCCCCATAAGTGATGGTTGGACGTATTACCGCCACATACATGAATTAGTTTTATGGATAGCCCTCAAGACTTTCCCCATACTCTGCGACAAGACCATAAGTACAGCCTTGCCTTTTGGGATACGTTTTCCAAATGTGGATTCCAGGTTAATATCTTGTCAAATATTATTTTATGGTGGGTGTTTTAGTTTTAGTATATAGATAAGATAAGAGAATATTTTTTATAAAATCTTTGAAGATCAGTATTTTGATAGTCACGTCTTAATTCGGTATTATCTGGTGGGGAACTATTATCTCAATTTCTTGGATTTCTTCTGGCATATGTCCTAAACCGCGCCTAATTTAAAAATTCAATTTTAATTTATACGAATTCTCTACGATGCTATTTCATAAATTTTGACCTCAAGTCCAACCAACTTAATATGATCCTTCAAGCGTCTACATTCGGAGGCAAGATTTTCATGGCAACATTAAAATTTAATATAAGTCGAAAATTTGTAATCATTACTGCCCGCACTGTGCTTGTAAAGCTTATTGGTATTGAAGGCATGCGTTCAAGGGAATCATACATTAGTTGTTATATTTTCCGTGATCATCTTTTACTTGAGTGGACTCTAGCGAACATTTAGATCATTGATATCGGTTAAAAGAAAAAAAAAGCATTAATGGGTAGTGTACGGCTGCGAGTTGTTCATCGCTGTGCTAAATTATGAAAATCATAATTCGATGTATATGAGCCAGAACCTTCATTAAAATGAGAACTCATCATTAACTTTTCTGTACAAGTATAGCATTCTGCCCTTTTCTAACTCTAGATATAATATCCGCATTCTCTTCACTTTCTCGGAGCCAAAGTTTATTTCGTTTTAGAAAATCATAAGTTCAATCATCAAATAGAAATTACTTATCAAAAAAGAAATCCAAACATTATCTTTTACTCCACTATTTTGTGTTTGAGGAAGGGTAATTCATGAAATATAAAAATTGCAAGTAGAAGATTTTCGGTACTTTGTATGCAGTTGGTGCAATTTGGAAATCTGTTGTTGTTCTAGCAGAAGGTATATGAGAAGACATGTTCGTGCTATCCTTACGTGTAAGAAAATTCATCCCAATTTACTATAATCGCGTATATTAGCTTGTCATGGGGAGTAAGTGCCACATAAATATAACATCGGATCCTACTGAAACCATTGATGGGCCCGAAAATACGGCAAACCGGTGGGGAGTATGTACTGCAACTCGTGGCGCAAACCTTTGTTGCGATGGGGAGTCCTGCGGGCAGCAAGATTACATCGCGTGCCGGCGGATTTCGGGGCCAGCATAGAAGAGATAGCGGAGGCCCTGCGTTCGGGAACGTGGTCGACAGCTTGGCAGGCACGAGCATCCATCACCGCTGGCTGCAGATTTACAGCTAATTTGCTACACAATGTTCGCGACATGCAAAATTAACTGGCCATTGTGTGTCCCAGTTTCTGGCATCGACCGATACTCGTTGTTAGTTCCCATATTGTCGTGGTTTTTCTTGGCGTTTGCATAAATCGTTCGAAACTGTAAATGGGTGGATGCTGTTTTAGTCAACATAGCGTGATTTCGTATTGAAGAAATGTTTTTCGATGATTTTGATCAAAATATCTCAATGTGTTGTATTTCTTTAATAAACACATGAAGACCAGTTAATGATAATGGAAGAAAAGCTACGGAGAGGATTAAATACATACTGCTAAATGGCTTGCCTTGTATTTGACTGATCATTAGGAGGTAGGGTTATTAGCAGCCTGAACACAACCAAAGTCACAGTGGCAGATAGAATTTCTGGTTACTTGCTTACAAACTGCTCCGAACATCTATCGGTAAATCTAGCCCATATAATAAACTTGACCTTTAAAAATGGTATTTTTTCCCAGATAATTAACACAGTTATATTAAAGTGGGAACGAATCAAAAGCAGGCAGTTCGAGCTCATGATTCATCTGGTGTTAGAATTTTATTATCACGGCAGATCAATCGGTAAGATGTTCCACGGGGCTCTACTCACGTGTGATGATGAAGATTTACTGAGAGCTTTTCAGTCCTATAAAAAGCAGATCGCGCCTCCTGCATTGGTCTCGAACGAAGCTGTAAAGAAATAAAGAATATGCTGGAACATTATTTTAAATCTATTGAAAAATGGTGCACTGAAATGCTAAAAAGTATTATACCTTTTAATATCAACTCAAAGACCTAATAGTTTCACGCAGTGAAAGAATATTTCCATATATAGATGACGCCCGCTTCTTAGAGGTAGTGTAGGATTGTGACTTATCGTGCCAACTTGCTGCCGGAATGATTTTCTGTTCCAGCCAAGACTGCAGTAAACGTCTACCATGAATGCGTGCTGTTAGTACCACTATGTTTCCATTTTGTAATAATAACTTTGGGCTCATCCTAATCGGATCGGTAAGTAGATATATGGAATTTTTTATTTTAATTATGGCCATAAAATTCTACCAACTTCCCTCTTATTTCTTTAGTCTACATTCGATTTTATCCAAATCTTATGCTACTTTTTACCAATTCAACTCAACAAGTTTACCTAATTCAGAAAGTCTTTATTAACGAAGGAGTAGCCAATTTTCATAAGAGATTCGCTCATTCTCGGGAATATCCCGGCGGCTCTTTCATTTCTTTTCGACTTCCTTTGAAAACGCGAGGGATATGTAGAGTGAGGGATAGGGATCCAAATGGAATTTTAAAGGCGACCCCCGAGGATCTAACGGCCTGGGCTAAAAAGGATGAATAACGAGAGGGTTGGGAAGGAAAAAGCGAGACGAGATATCGGCGGAGGGGGATTGAAGAGTGTGCGACCGACTCAAGAAATATTGTCGTCGGTAAATCAGTTCTCTATGCTAAATCGCCGAATAATAGGGTCAGTTGTGATATCTCTTTCTTTCAGTGCTTTCTCGGCGATATTAAAGAATATCGGCAAATTGAGAATTAATGGAATTAATCGTTAAGATTTATTAAGGTATTGATTCTTATTTTCGTATCTAAGTTCTTGCTACAATTAGGGATAGTAACAAAAAGTTGTAAGCAACGTATTTAGGAATCCTCCGGAAACTATAGAAGAGCAGCAATTAATCATCAGCGTTGAAAGTTACCAGAGGAATCCATTTAGCTCCGTAATAATCGTTCTCCAGTAAATGCACAGGCGACGAATATTCCACGATATCCAGCGCAATCTTCGTCTATTTTCTCGCTTTCTTCCATGGAGACAGCGAGAGCGGAAAGTCATTTCCAGGACGTCAACGTGTCGTTGTACTGTCGCCGCCACACGCTAAGCGAAACACACAAAGGCTCCTGACCTTTGTTATTATCAATAACGCTTGCGCCAGGAATGAAGGAGACTTAACAGGGAACTGGGACAAACTGCAGACATAAACCGAGTGATATTCGCTATTCACGCGGATATGCGGAGAGACAAAAGACGGAGAACCGAGTCGCGACTGTGCTGGGATAGCGAAAGAAGCCTTATTAGCAGTGCAAAGTAGTAGTCGCAGCAAGTTTGCGCTGGCGAAGTAACGTAGCCTTGGGACAGTCGACGTTGTGTTGGGAGGAATTTCCTATTCATTTGCGTCCCCATTCAAACGGGAACAGCGTTGGTAAAATAGTAATAACAGATGAAAGGCGGAAAAAGTCGTTGAAACAATCAAATATTGATTAGTTCTTCAAGAAAATTAATAAAAGGAAATTTTTAATATTACCAATGGTTTCAACAGTTTAGTGTGAATTCCATTTTTGCTTTATAAAAATGATGATACAAATAAAGGTATTGATCTTCCTAGCAGAAGGTTTTTCAAGCTTTTTATTTTATTTTTGGTTAGGTCGTGAAGTTATTGCTACGCTTAAGCAACAGTTTATTTTAGATTTTATTATGGTTATGAAAGTAAAATAAATAGACTTCCAAATCTTTTCAATTTCTTTATTTCCTGATAAAATCTTAAACTGATATTCAATGTTAGTTATGCGATACTACTGATTTAGGTCCAGTCTCAAGAGAATCATAAACTTTTTGAAATTGATTACGTTGTTAATAGATTTGCCATCCCAAGCAAGGAAATTTCTGATACGAATTTGTAAGCTTTTTAAGTTGATTGCTATTGAATGTTGGTGGTAATAACTTCATGTCCATACAGTTTGCTTATATGTACTAAACATCCACCGTATTTGGTAGATACAGGAATAAACTACAAAGAAAAAAAGAAATCACTTTCACAAAGGTGGGAATTTTAATACTGGCAACTATTTATTATATGTATACATACAGACTATACATCACAAAATATCTATCTACCCATTTTCTGAGCTTTATTGGTCTTTAGTATAACCACCAGCGTTTCCTAAAACTCGTAGCCAGCGATGTGAAACATCTACAACCCCAGAATCACCATAGCCATCAGTTTGCCGGGATTCTAACGAACTTTTAAATTTCGTGATGACCCGCAGTGACGCCATTCGTTGGATCGCCGTTTCAGTTTTGGTTCGTAACATCTATAACGCGATGCAATAATCTTCTCATTCACGCTCATAGCGCTTCAGGTGTATGCGAGTTGCCTCGTATGGTTGCAATTTCTATATTCCCGTCAATACCACGAGAATCCATCGAGCTGCAACTTTTCCCACTTTCAGATGATGTTTCAAAATGCGCAGTATATCACTGTGTATTTCTGGCCAATCCAATTTTTAAGGGCAACTGAGGAATAGTATGGCGTTGATCTCTTTCCAGTCAGGCATGTCAGTCACATGATACGCTCTCTTCTTTTCGACGCTGTGGAAGTGTGTAGACTGGGAAAGGGGAGTCTGATTTGAGGTGGGGTGAATCTGTAGTATAAACTGCACGATCTGATTTTGTCGCATAATGTCTTTATATGTCTATCCCCACTGTGGTACTATGCACTAAATTCTCACCAACGCCCATTAACTTAAGTATACACAGCAGTATTTTCTTTGAAATTGCATCCTAATATAAATATTGAAATTACCGAAGGGTGTCTACTACATATGAGCAAAGCTGTATACCGTCCAAATAGCAGATAGAGGAAAACCAGTTCCATATTTTTGCTACACCTTAACTTCTTAAAATTTCTAGATTTACCATTTCTACCAGCGCAACATTAATTTGTTATTTCTTACTTAAAATAAGTGGAAGTAGGCAGAAAACTATAATCATATGATATGATGAAACGAAACTCAATTACGTATTTTATCTATATTTCATTAATTCTATTAACTAACGATTGTTTTCTTTAGGTAACGTTATAATATTTTCTATTTACATCTCATAATAGAGCTATGTAAGTTCATTATATAAGAAGCACAGAATTTTTACAACTGTTGCTAGTTCTTGGATATTTGATGCTTTTCTAGATGGTACTAAATTATATCTGCAAAAGCCTGAAATTAACTGGAGTACATTACTGGGGACGCCGGTTCTGCATCCATCAACCACGAATTTACGTAACAAGGAATGTTACTCAAGCTGGAGTAATATTAAATATCGAGAGACTCTATAAATACATCATCTGATTTCTGTCGAAATGTATACGTTCACATAAATCTGAATGTTTATAGGAGCTATTAGATGAATGTGTGTATGTGTATTTTTCAAAATGTCCTTTATTATTAGTTTCTTGCCATATTCGTGCATTTATTTGTATTTTCACCATTCAAATGCACTTTATTTATGTCACATCTACACCGAATACACAACACTGTATTAAAAGGCTTTCCGAAGATCGTTGAAGAATATGAAATCAAGATATCGAGACAAATATGGTAGTAGCTGGGGTAGCCACTAAGGGTGTGTTGTTGAGAAAAGTGGAGAGAGTTGGTGTTCTTTCAATAAAGCGTCGATTGGTATTTCGAACGGAGAAAGATATAAGTTAAAGAAAATTTATCAGCAAAGTAAATTTAGGCTAATAACACCATTGCATATTTGAAAAAGTTACCGGAAGTAAATGACAATAAGGAAACAGGATGTTGGACCATCCAGAAAATTGGAAAAGAAGATTAAGAAGAGGGGTGTGGAACACAATTATTTACATACAATTTATGTGATCAAGTTACTTGGAAAAAATGTATATTTTTAGGTAATTTCAAATTGTGCTAACTTCCAAATGTTAATGTTCTATTTAAACTAATTAAATTTTAAAATTCCGACCGTTTAAAGTGTTTGTTTCGGCGACAGGATAGTTGGTACCTATTTGGTATAGTTGGTACAATTTTTTAGGTTAGAATCTGTACCTTCGCCACGCGATAGCATATAACCGACTCTAAGAAAACAAAGTATATAGGATCACTCCTCACCTTACAATAAATTGATTAATTGGGTACACGTGTTTCGGGAATACGGAGTTTATAGTCCTTGAAATCTTTATATTTGGCCACGACCATACCACGCCAGAAGGACCAGTTCTCGTCCGATCTTTGCAGATTCTAAGGAAACTAATTAACTATACAACATTAATTGTTAATCACGGAAAATAAAATAAATATTCTTATAAATTAACATTTCAAACTTAGGTAAATTATTTTGATAAATCGAATTGAAAATAACTAAAATGTTAACATGTGCGTTAAGTGTATGTTAGGTCAGGTAGCAATGGTTTGCTTTAAAACCAGTGCCAACGACCGTTAACGGATGCACATCCTATTTATCTTGTTTCGTCTAATTAAAATGAGTTTTTATACGCGCTCCTCTCGGAAAGTGTGAGAGCTGATATATGAATAGAGGAGATCTATCTTTAGAAATGTGCGCATGGCGCATTCTGAGGTGGGAAAGTCATGAAAGATACTCGCACAATTACTGGGTAACTCTACTGGTAATTTGAAAGCAGTGTAAAAGAATTTTTAAGGTATGGAGATGATTAATAATCTAAAAACATATTGTTATGATTATGGAAAATGTTTCAATTATTTAAAGTGCTTGATAAATCAGTGCACCACCTTTCATTGAAATCATTGTTTATTAAGAATAATGAGCATGTTCCAAATATAACTGAGATTTGGCCCGTTAGTAATTACGTTTGACATGACTGTAATGACGATGTATTTATTGACGACATTGTGGAAATTTTTCATTAGAAAAAGTAAATTATAGCAAATCCTTTAAAACGTGCTAGCCAGAGATAATTAATTAATAATAGTAGCGTAATTGCACTGGCCATAGATCTACACTCACGACACGTTAACGTATAACTGGTTGCCTACTATGTGGGTTAACGTTACCTGTAGGAAATATCTATGTATACCGTTACAAAAAAAGCACGGTATATATTTTTTAATATACAGGGTGCGGCGTCTAAACCGTCGGTTGGCGGAATATTGAGAACCATTACTAGTTGAATGCTGAAAGTTTGTCTTCGGGTGTTTTTGGTACCGATCTTTCAAATAAAAATATTGGCAACACTGAACAATTCCCGGTTATACCGGAAACGATTGTCAACTTGCTTATTTTAAATGGAACAACCCGTATATTATTTCATTTTATGACGGCATATGTTGTTACAAATGAGTTCTATTAAGGTTACCCTATACCTATCCTTGACAGTTTTTGAGAAAAATGGATTTTTAAAGAATTTTGACGTTTTATTGCTGTTGACTTTCTTAAGAAGGCTGTGCAACTATGTGGCATTTATCGATAGAAGCGCGACATCTCCAGTTGTGAAATAGAAGAGTGTCATAATCGATAATTTGGGCTTTTCTAACGAAGATTTCTTAAACATCATTATTATTTACGGTGAATGCAACTGGATTATTGATAGAACGTGTCGTTTATTTGTAGTAAGGTACCCCGAAAGACCCACACCAAATCATAATACAGTAAAGCGGTTATTAGAAAATTGCGGCCAGTTTGGAAGCTTCCATCGCAAAAGGAACAGACAAAAGCGTTTGGTAGATAATAGAACATCCAAATAGATGTGCTAGGGTATTTTACTGCATATCCCTATGCCTCATTGCGAGATTGTCCAAGACTTTTGGCAATATCCACACTGTTCAATATCTAGAGCCGAATGATTTCAATCCACGGATTGAATTTTGCGAATGGTTTTTAATAAAGAGTCAAGAAGATCCACATTTTACAACAAAAATTATATGGTGCGATGAAGCAAAATTTACCAAAAATGGCTTATTCGATCGCCACAATAGTCATGTTTGGGCAGATGAAAATCCTCATGTGGTTCATGAACAGGCATTTTAATATACATGGAATTTTGATGTCTTCTGTGCAGTTAAAAACAATAGAATTTTGTCGCTACACATTTACGATGATAATTTAACAGGAGAGCGATATTTAAATATAATACACGAAGTTCTACTTCCGTGTTTAAACACGCTGCCGAATGAATATGTTGAAAACGCTTGGTTCCAGCAAGATGGCACACCAGCTCATAACATACGTTTAGTTAGTGACGTTTTAGAAAACATTTTTGGAGATCACTAGATAAGTAGTAACAGTTCATTCCGTTGGCCTGCGCACTCCTTGGACTTGACGCCTTTGGTCTATTACATCTGGGGATGTATAAAGAACAAGTTATATGCGGAACCAGTAACGACTAAGGACAACATGATTGGAAAGGTATTGGATGCCTTAAACGTTAAAAGTTTATAAATGTTTAGAAGCGGATGGTTGGAAATTTTGAACACATTTTATAAAATTTTATTGTTTCTTTGTTACGTTTTTTTTTTAATATATATTTTTCCTTTGATCGCTTAGTTGATTTATTCCTTACACAAAGAACCTCAAATAACTCATAAACTATTAGAGATAGACATAGGGAGTGCTAATTAACTCTTATAGCTAATAATTAAACAAATCACATGCGCTAACAATATACTGGGTGTTCCATTTAAAATAAGCAAGTTGACATTCGTTTCCGGTATAACCGGAAAATTGTTCAGTGTTGCCAATATTTTTATTTGAAAGATCGGTACCAAAAACACCCGAAGACAAACTTTCAGCATTCAACTGGTAATGGTTCGCAATATTCCGCTAACCGACGGTTTAGATGCAGCACCCTGTATATATTATGTTTTATGAAAATGATGAGCCGATGCGAAGAAGATAGTTCAACACCAGAAAATTGCCCAATTGATATTTAATATCAATGTTAGAAGTTGGACCATTTTATCATTTCAAAACTCATCATTTTCTTATCAACTTATACGAATTCAAAGGTAATTTTCATTTCAAATTTTCTATACAATAGTATGTGTATCAAATAAGTCATAAAGCAATCGTATTTTGTTGATCGATATCTGCTTATGTCAGGTGAATCCGTACATTCTTCACAATAGATTTTAAAATATATACACATACATAGTGCAGCTTTTAATCATTAAAATTTTGAAAATCCCGAATTTCAAGTGGCACAAAGGATTTAATTAATAACTACGCGCATGTAGTGCACATATACATACATGGAACGCAATTAACCTAAATCAAATATATGCACAATATGTGCACGTACAGCATACGCGTTCACGAATGTATGTGATAAAGATGAAACGGCGTAATTAAAACTGGTCTGCATAGAAGGTTATTGAAAACGTTGGACATTGGCAACAGAAAGAAAATAGAGTTTCATTTCCCGTGTGCTGGTACAATTTTCAATATTAAAATAGTAGAGCGGCCACTTCTACTTAATGCAGAACAATTATCTCCACCTGTATTATTTAACAAGCATTCCCTTGCTGCCTTTCTCTATGCGTGTGTGTCTCTCCCTCTTCTGTACCTCTATACAATACGATTTACTACAACAAAATGGAAACACGTTTTTAAAATTCAATTATGCTTAAATATTAAAGTTGAATTGATTGTTTTATCCCGAATGAAAATAGTTTTTCACGAGCCCATATAAAACGTGTTGATTAAATACTGTATTGGGATTCGATAATTTTATAGCGTACAGAGAGAGGAATACATTTTGCCATTACAGATCCACGCTATTATTTCAATCGAAATTTGTACAAATACCCAATTTTTTATGCATATCCCTGATAGAATATTTCAAATGAATTAATTCGGAATGTGTTGTGTTTTATCGAATAGTGTCCCAATTATAATAAAAATAAAATACTTTTCAGTGAGGGTTATATTTTCATTAAATCATTATTTTATTGTTATTCTGAAATGTAAATGAAACTATAGGTGAAAAATTGTGTGTTTCATTGGAATGTAATTAATAGATAGATATATAATTAGACGAGTTGTGTTTCGTTTGAAGTTAAGTAAAAGTAGATTGGGGTATGGAGGCATAATGACGGCAATTTAGTGCTCACATAAAACGGCATTGTTCGCAATGAAAACAATGAGGATATCATGTTGCAACAGCAATATCATTCCCCATAAATGGGCACTCATAATTTCTAGCTAGCATTGAAACAATTACAGGTGTTGATTGCTATCTTAGCAAATAAAAAATTAGTAGGTGCTATACATATTTATTATTTAAGACCATTGTCATATATCAGAGATATATTTATTTATTACTCCGTAAAATGTAAGCTGAACAATTTACCTCACCAGCGGAAAATCTCGACAGATGGGAAAAGTGGACACTTAAGAATTACACAAAAAAAAAGATCATATACTTTGAAGCGGGGATAAATACTCTTTTAATATGTATATAAGTCATTTCAATATGATAATTTTGTATTTGATTGAAATCAAAACTTCCAGTCCCGCTCTTTACTTTCCCTATTACTTTTTACTTATTTCTTACTTTTTCCTTATTGAAAGTAACAATTTAACGAAATAACTATTTCTTTTTGCGGTTGAGGATCTAGATATACGAGGGATGTCCGGTTACTAAAGTACATTTGCGCGACTCATCGCCTATGTCGCTCCGATCAGGTTGAAACTTGCCCGCATTTTAGATGTGCATATGTACTGCACAGCTATTGTCATTGCCTTAGATTCAGTATAACGTGTGCAGTGACAGACGCACAATGTCAGTTCTGATCCAAACATACTCCAAATTTGAAGTGCGAGCTGCCATTCATTGTTTGCATGCAAATAATCAAACACCTACCAAAATTTATAAAAAATTACTGAAGACTTACAGAGAAGGCGTTATCAGTCGAAAACAAGTTAGTGTTTGGTGTAAACAGTTCAAAAGTGGACGCACAGCTGTGAACGATGATCCCGAAAAAAACCATCAACGACGAAAACGGATGAGAATTCTGACCTGGATTGTTCTAATTTTCATTTGTCTGGACGGTTTGTCGGATAAAGGATTTGAAAACGACGACAAAGTTCAAGAGGAATTACGGCAGTATTTTACAAATTTGGATCGCATCTTTTACGAAGACAGTTTACAGAAGCTTCTGCCTGGCTTCGATAAGTGCCTTATTGGCGGCGATTATGTTGAAAAGTAGCTTACAGTTCACGCTTAGTACATCGTAGTACTCGTAGTACATCAATCTTCATTCTACATTTCTATCGGTACTTAACTTTTGCAGTACAGCATTGTATCATTTGTTATAAACCATTGTTCTTCATAGTTTGGCTCAGAACCGTTGTAGGATCTCTATGTTAGAAACACTTGCGGTTCCCCAAAGGAGTACCACAAGGAGTTTTAGGATAACTTTGTAAATTAAGAGGTTATTCTCTATGCCGAGCTTAGACCTCCATTTCAAGAGCCGTCGCAGTTTATAAAACTTCAACCCAAGTTGTTTTGTCTTCATAAATATGTTTTTTTTCCAAGTAAGATACATATAGCCCAGGAACTTTGTCTTCTGGAGGCAACTGTTCTCTATTTGTTTAACCATATTGTTTAATGGCTGCTGGAGAATGTGTGATATAGTAGCTGTGTAATTGTTAGTTGTAATGCTGTACCGTCAGCAAAGGTGGTAGTAATGTTTGGATATCAGTAGTGTAAAATTGACATAATACCGGTCCAAGAACGATACCTTGGGAAACTCGAGCCCCTATTTGATATAGCGGTGCCATTTCATCTTGGTATTTTACTAAGAAATATCTGCCTGAAACATAACTTTGTAAAACTGAATAACATGTATCTGGCAATATATTCCTTAGTTATTTCCAAATCATGAAAAACTCTTCTTGGAAAATATTATCATTCAAAACACAAATTAGTTCACGTTCTAATGGTTTCAATAACTACTTTTGAAACGTTTAACGAAGTTATTGTGGCAAACTATCGAATGTGTTGGTATACACATTTGGCCAATATCAGGTGCCTTATTCTATCACACCACCCAAACTGGATAACGTCAATACTGTAAATACAAAAATTTCAGTTTCAAAAATAATATTTGATATATAACCGCATGGGTAAATTTTCCGGCATATAAGCATATGAGTGCGAACATCAAAACCGGGATAAAATTACTTACTCTTCACAATAAATATAAAAATATAGGCTGCCGTTTCAAATTGCTCAACAAAAACATCCGAAAAGCCGTTTACACTAATTGATTCCCTGATATTCTTCTTTAAAAGTTGTCGGTATTATAATTCATTATAAAATGTTCTGTAATCTAAATTGGAGCATGCGTTTTATTCTTTTCATCGGGTCTTTTTCTTTTATGTTTCCATTTTCACCGTACGTGTCCAAGTTCGACCTCTTCCTCCCGTGCCGGGTGCGCCTTGGTGCTCCGACCGTTCTGCAAAAATAATAAATGTCCGTTTCGAAGCCAGGGGCGACAACAGATAATGTTGGCGATGTTCCAGGACTACCATCCTCCGCTTTCCGATATTATATTAAATATATTTATATGTTCTGCGAGATTGCAATTTTATCTATACGAAGTGATGCTGGGCGTGGATCTGCCTCTCCGTGCTATTTTCGCTCTCGCCAATTCGGGCACTCTTTTCGAAATAATGTTTATGTTGTGTGAGAGCGCCAGCTAGTTGCCGCCACTGCAACTGACATAATAAATATTCTTCCCGTAAGCGTTCTCCGGCTTCCGTGTGTATATATAATGTGGACATGTATTCGCGCCTGTCTTTGTCGTCCCGTTTAATTAATTTACTTCGGACTAGGGGCTTCCCTTTTTTTCCCAGTTATTTCCCGGCGGAATATTCATTTAAGTGGAATGCATCGCATCGGGTAGAGTTTTATGAAATGACCAGTTGCGAAAAAGAATTCGTAATTTTCACCGACAATGTTAATGACGGCGTATCGGAGCGACATTGGCGGCTTGGGATCGAACGGGGCGAAAGTAATTAAGGGAATTACAAATTTAATGGAAAATTAGTTTCTTTGTCTGTGCTGAATCTGGTCGGAAAGGAAATTCCAACTTTCTCGTCATCCCGGGATAATATGGCATGAAAGATTTAAAGTTGAACTTTCGAAGAGAAAGTCAGGAAGTGTTAAATGAAACTTAACCTATTGAAATACTAAGTTGTAAAGTCATAAGTAAACAATCTAAATTTAAAGAAGACATCTGCGTGTGTCTACTTTAATATTTCAAAAGTAACTTTTAAGGGTTATGTTAATGTCAAAATGTCACATATGTAATTTATAATTATTTATAATATAAATTAATTCGTTCTTACATGAAATTGCCTACCCAACTTCGGAAAATAAAGATGAATTGACAACTAAAATTAAGAATGAAATAACTGCTTCATGTTATGGCTTAGCCTTTGTGTCTACACCCACACACATGTGTGTGCATTTCATTTTAAAATCGATATATTTTGAGTTGTAGGTGCCGTATAAACTTGAAATTTCGAGTAGCATTCCAAATTATTGTTTTCTATCATATTCAATTATTTATTATATTTTAGGTTGCGCATCTATCACATTGAGTGGTATCATCTGAATGCTGAGCACAAACTGGCTTTTGGCATTCTCTACAAGCTTCTCGTGTTGGTCTTTTTCTGGGACATAGGTAACAATTTCCCTTCTGTTTGATTCTGCCAGAATTGTCACGTTCTTCTTTCGATAATAGGTGGTACTGGGCGGCCCAATATGCTTTCAATTCCACTACGTGACGAAAAATTTCGCATGATCTGTGCATTCTGTGAACGATTATGGATCTCAGGCATGGCTACTCAACGTTTGTAACAACAATCTTCTACGGAATTATTTTCCATGCAGATCACGAATACTGCAAATGCAGTTACATCTATAATGTTATAAAAAGAGCCAATGGCCTTCGTTCTTCTCTTCGTTGAATATGCACTAAGGCATTTGTCCATATTGTCAACGCCTCCTTTGCTTCTGTTGTAATCGACTATCATTCTTGGCTTTCCTTTAGGACCTTCAATTTCGATGTTATAATGGGAAGTGGTAAGAAGCATAACTGTTTTTTTATTGAAACATATGAACACATACTTATGTTGTTGCTAAATCCGAAGATTGATGATTCAACTGCTCTTCCTCTTAGAATCGGAAATTCGGCTGGTACAAATGTACGTCTTTTGTTTACAGGGGCAAATACTGATAAATTGTGGTCTAACATCAAAGTAGAAGTCAAATTATAACTTGTAAAAAAGTTATCAAATATGATGTTTCGTCCACTTCCACAGTTTGCAACACAAATCTTTAAAAACATGTTCAGCTTGATTTCTTCCCCTTTCCCCAGAAGGTGCCATACTAGTACAGATTTGTCCTTTCATTGGAGAAGAAATAATAGGGTAACATACCCACCAAACCATAATTCCATACTTCGCCGGTTTTGAAGGTATATATTGAGTGAATCCAGTACCACCACGATACGGATAAAGTTGCTCACCAACAAAGACGGTGGCTCCAGCTATATAGTTGTCTTGAAGGTTTCTATTAAACATAAGGAAAATGTCAGATATGACTGCTGCTTTGTGAGCTTGCTTACGTTACTGGCGTGTATTCCCATTATAAAACCTGATAAAACGACTGATAGCCCGAAAACGTTGAAGACCCATTGAAGCACGATACAACGGATGCGAGCTAGTTTTCCATAGATCAGTTGTATGTACATAATTAGAATGTGTATGTGACACCAGCTAGCAAAAGTATTCCCAGATAAGCATCAAATTCAGATGTCGTAATGAGTTTCCATACACGAAGTGGTTGTGTTGGGTTTTCTTCCTATTCATGTTCGTAACGCTGAGTTGCTTTCCTATTGCTTTCGCGGATTATTATATCACACATTTCTGCTAACATCAACATTTTGAATAGTAAGACCTTCTGTTGTACGTTGGGGCATTTGAGAATATTATGCGACAAAAATCTGCGAGGTAGCCGTGGTTGATCTGCCCAAATTGTACCATCTCTAGCTGTATAATTATTTGTAGAAGATTCAATTGGGTCTACTTCCAATTCTTCTTCTGAATCATTTTCATCAGCAAGATCGTTATACTGGCAACTGTAATTCTTTTGCATCTGAATCATCTACATTCACATTATGATCTTCGCCATCGCCCTCTTTATCTGTCAATGAACGTTCATAAGTATCTTGCTCGTTTTCACCATCAGCTTCGAAAATTTCGTCCAATTTTCGACTTAGGTATTGTTCTCTGTCGTCGTAGCTAAGTAATTGCACTAGCCGGGAAGCTAACCATTCAGTCAGCCATGATATTATTTATTGCATTATTATCAATAGTCTTTTGAAAACTGTAAATAAAAAATTAATAAATACATAAATAATAAAGAAAAAATTATGCTTACTTCTTCAAAATATTTTTTTTCAAATGCGTTGTCTGAAAAAGTAAGAGTGTCTTTTGTATCCAAATGCTGTGCAACGAATGAATTCAGTACCAAACAACACTCCCAAAAAATATGTGTGCATAAATAAACCGTTTGCAATATAAGAAATACAAACAAACGAGCAGAATCTGTATTAGTTCACAGAGTGTCTCCATCTCTAAATAAATTTAGGAGGCATCGATAATATCAATATCCATATGCATACTATACCTAGATAAAACTTTACCTAGATAAAAACCGTTACCAACACAAAAAGGTAAAACTAAACTTACGAAATGGATAGGACACTCGCTGGTGTATGTTTAAGTTTTATTTTTTGGCTGTAGACACAAAGGTTAAAACAGAGTTTTTAGTCCTTTCAAGGCCAAATCGATTTTATTCGAACTTTGACTACGATACCCTAGCAATTATCATCATTATGAGTAAGAGTTATTAGCAAATACGACCTAAATAATTACATACAAGATACATTCTTTGTGGCGCATTTAATGTGCAGGCACATAATTATAGACGAGTTTTTCTGCAACCTTTTTTCCAGACACATTTGTTGTTGTTACCAGACGTTCTGAAATGGACGCAAAATACCGAGACATCAGATGTCTACGCAGACACACATATATGTGTCTATCGTTTAATTACTTTCAGAGATTGTTTCGGTGCTATTGTGTTACAACGAGTGGGGGCTTTAGTCGTAGTCACGTTCCCTTCGGGCTATAATTGATTAAAGTTTGAGCAGGATTAGGGAATTTTCGTAGCGCAGCCTCCAAACTTGTAAACATCCTCAATCGTGAACTTGTTTACAATTCATTTAGTCGGTGGGATTGGGTTTGTTTGTTAAGTGTAGTTTTATGAAGTTGATAGTTTACTCCGGTTTTAAGCCGGCTGAAACGAAATTGATATATGAGTAACTGACGAGAGTAATTATATAGGTTCGATTCAATACGTGATTCAGGAACTGTTCGTGTATCAGGTCACGCATTGGTTACAGCGCATGCGTTGGTATTGCACCCTGAGAGACCCGGCGTTTGTAGACTTGTTTGATGTTGTTTTTTGCAACAGCGAAACTTTCTACGTTAACTCACTTCTTACCATACTGTAACAAGTGTTTTGGTTGCTTTTCACAGACGAAAAATCTGATATTAATTACAAAAATGTGCCCACAAGTTTTAATGACAGAAAATAATACGCAATGTCACACAAAATGGAGATTTCTATCTTACCGTTCAAAGTATTGTTGGAACGCTACTTTGACCATTCAATGTACGGTTCATAAAGTTGTTGGAACGCTTACATACAATTACGCATGCGTGCGACCGTGTACTCTACGGTTTTCAGGCCCGTTGGAACCAAGCTTATATTAGGTTACGCATCAGCGGTATGCTCAAGACTAATCGGAAGGGAAAGCGCAAAAATGAAAGTTGATTGTACCAAATTAGGAACGTCTGTAGGAACTCAAGAATGCATCATGTTTTGAATTATTTTAGTGAATGTGTTACCGACAGCTGTCCCTAAAACTTCCTTCCTTCCACGTATTATTTTTAGCTCGATATAGTTCCTCCCACTTTGTAAACTCTTCAAAACACTCTCCTTTGTGCTTTTCATCAAAATTAGGTCCATAGGCGTTATCTGTTGTTTGAAGTTGGAAAGTGAGTTGTGGCCAAGATATCTAACTTTTATTAAGCAAGTAATCCCGTATGCCCCGGTCAAAACGAAAAGGGGACATTCTTAAGGTTACCACAGTTCTCATCACGGCGCCTTTGAAAGAAAAAGAAAATACTTTTCTTCTAACGGATCCCCTTGGAGAAAGCCAATCGCGATCGGGCTGGTTCTGTGCGACAACAAGGGGTCTTATTAGGGAGGTTGGGAAGGAATAGGGAGAAGGCGTTTCGTTCTTTTAGGAAACGGGCTCTCAGAAAAAGGTGTTCGAGGCGTACGTGTGACTTGAATTATACATATTGTTATTGGGATGTGCCATTTCCTTTTCTTTTTCCCTTTTGAAGATATTACATTGCGTAAAAATAAGAACATACTTACCCGTTTTCAATATAGTGCTTTTCTATAAATATGTTTATATGAATTTAACGAACGGACGAAATTCAGTTGTCGCGTGAGTGCTCAAGAAAAACAGAAATAATTCGACGCGGGTGACACTTACCTGTCAAAAGGAAGATTTCAGTAAAGAATATATATAGTTCCTTTACTTTACAGCCCTTTTCGCGACGAAATGGAAGGCCCAAATTCAATTGCCACGGTGCCATTTCGCACCTAATCATCATAAAAAAATACTCCAGTTAATTGTTTCTATTTCTCCGCGACGTTAGCTCTAAATAAAAAAAAAGAGGCACTCGTCGAATGTTGTAGGTCGTATAACGTTTGAAAGAACCATTATTCCAGCGCCGGTTTTATATGATCCTTTATATCGGTTGGGGGCGTATCGGACCCGCGGGCCATCCCGCTGGAGCCGGAATTGAGCTTGAGGGTCCGAAGATCTAGCATCGCTCGTAAACCTAAGACATGACGGTAGAGGTCACTCGCTTTACGACCAGCCAGTATTACTTAGCAGTGACCTACATTGTCAACTGAATTGCTATCCAATTATCTGAAATCAGTAGTGTACATGTGTTCAACTTACGAGTACGTCAAAGGCAAAATACGTATTTTCAGCGAGTGTAAAGTAAGGAATAAGTTGAACTAAAAAGAGAATTATAAGAATTTACTTTAATGAAACATCCATTTTAATAATGACCTATAGGGTCTCATATAAAATTGTTTTTGGTTTCCAAGTTTATAATTGACAGAAGAGACACAGGTATGCACTTTATTTATTTTTTATTAAGTCAATCATGCTTCGATTTTAAAAACTGAAATTATAGAATACGGGGCCTTCTGTGTGATTATTTGTATCTACTACTGACGTAAAGAAAACTGGATTGTTTGACTGCAGGCTGTAGGTAAGCCAGACAGAACAATTTCACAAGCATTCTTCTTTACGTTGACAGTGCGCGTGTATATTTGGATCACCACTTGGGCAAAGTGTACTTGTGTAAGGCCAAATTGGTTTCCATGGAATTTTTCTTGGACGCCGAGACCCAGATAGAAAGATGACGGCATTGCTGGAAGGTGTAAGAGTGATCGCTAATATGCTCATGCAAGGACTCGAAATTGAAGGGAATTATACCTTCATCCTCTTCAATCTCGAGCTCTTGAATGAAAGGGAATAAATTGGAATTGCTTCCTCAAATTTTATTCGTGTAGTAACAGTTCAGGGTGAAGATACGTTCAAACGCCATCTACGATTAATCACTGCTCAATTTGATTACATTGGAAATTACAAGACGTAAAGTTCAAAAAGTCCAAACTAATATTAGAGCTGCTTTACCTCCCAGATTCCCCAGCGCCATTTCAGAACCTCATAAAGTTCAACTATGATCCAAGTAAGTTGGACAGCAACCTACTCAACATGGATGTAATCCACTCGTCCAAGTATACTCGGGTGAACTGGAGACTCGTTCCAAGCAGTGACAAGTGTATTTAAACTAAGTATACTTGCACCGTGTCAACCAGGTTTGGCATTGATTTAGTTATAACCTGTACGGGTGTCCGAATTTTATCGCCAGCCAAGCTATGACAACATTGGAATCCGAAATCAAGAATTATTAATTCATTTATGTTCATAACGGTAGTTACATTTATGCAAGGCTATTTTAGTGCAAAAGAACATTCGCCCGCAAGCAAGCAAGCAAGTAATGTTGGTGTTAGTATCAGTGATGGATGCAAGGAAGGAAATAACTGTTTCTTGTCAGAGGAAATATGATATTCACAATTTTAAAAAATATAAACAGTAAATAGGTAGAATAATAATAAAATCCTCTTTTCCTTACACTTTTTATTAATTTACACTGGGACTAGTTTCGGCATATTGCCATCTTCAGCCACAATCTGGCAAAATATACATTTTTATATTACAAATGAATAAAGTAAAATGAAAAAAACCTTGTATTTACAGTCAAATATTAAAATATTACATGTTGATATTGAAGTTTGGAAGTGATGGATGTAGAAAAGTATTAAGATGTGAAGGTTGTCTAATGTTAAGATGAGTTGGGGCAAAGACATGTTAAAGTTTGGATTCTAAATTATTAATGCAAAAAGGATTTTGTGTATGGAATGGAAACAACCATGGTTCCAATTTCCCAATCAAATTCATAATAATTTGCAATTCACCTTAGAAATAGAAAATAATCATAAATTAAACTTTTTATTAAACATTACCACAATTAATAATAACATTATACTTCAGCTTTAACATACCCCATTCGTTACCATTCAATGATCAACTAACTCAAATAAATATACGATTTAGCCTCTGCCAATAAATTTTCCCTAGATACTATATACAAAATACTTATTCCTATTCTTCAAAAATTTCACCCACTTTATACTAGAGATCAAAACCTCTAACCTCTTATAAATCACTTCCTTTCAATAATATCACTTTCAACGCTAAAACAATACCCTCTGAATATATCACGCCTTCCTATAAATCAAACACAAAAATCTCACAGTTTTTAAATAATTGCAACAACACGAATCTGTACTAACGTGTACCTGTAACTGTAATGGAAGAAAGTGGAGTTTACTTCATTAATTGCTCTGATTGTGACTGTATATTCAGTGCGGACGTAAATTGTGTGTCCCCTTCGTAACCTTTGAGAGGAATGAGATAGAGAAACGAAACAAAGACGAGATGAAATTAAAAGCAAGTTATGATATTTTGGTTATAGCAAGATGCACTGGACTCGAAACATAAGATAGATGGCGTTGTTATCTTTAAAATTTTAAATGGAAAGTATGTTCATATAAAACCTCATTTGTAAGATATTTTTATTATGTTTACGCCTATGTAAACAGTTTTACGATTTTCTATGTTTTTACGGACATATCGGCAATAAAAGATAGAGGTACTTTACCTTTCTGCTAACCCTCCATTTATTCCATGGCATGTTTCCTAGGAAACGTATTTTAGACTTTAAAAGAAACGTCAAAATATTTATGCCGATTTATTTCTGACAGTATACCTGACATATGTAGTTATTTATCCCCCCTACCCCATGGAATGCCGATTCCATGGGGTAGGGATAAATAACTACATTCGTTAGCATAAGATTCAACAACTTGCAGCTACACTACTCTGTGCGCCAACAAAGCATTTATTTAAATAATTTACGCGGCATAAAGAACAGGCTAGTCAACTGTAGGTTTCCTTCGAATCCTTATGTGTTCCAAATTTCCCACATCCGAGTAAAACTTACATTATATCTATATAATAATTACAGCAATTGATAGAATGATTCGTAATGTTGTACAAGTACAGGTTGGGCAATTAGAGATACAAGTGGCGTCTATCTATACGTAAATTACAGCTAAAACAATGAAATAAACATGAGCCCTCACTTACCGTTACATTATTTGAAATGATTCTATTGTCTGTCAACGTTGAGAATATTTGCTAGCCCACTACAAGCAGAAATTTTTGTGAATAATTTAGTACCTTTAATATTCATATCTAATTGTGTTACATGTAGGAAAGATTTCACTTGCAAAATGTCTTATACATACACATATGATAAATACGTTAGACTATTACAGGATCATCACATAAAATAAGCACTTCAAAGACGAGCATCTCCTATCCAAACCATTTCCCCGGGGCAAAAACGTCGAATATTTTAAGTCCCCTTGATCAATATAAACCCTTGCCGGGGCAAAAAGCGCCCTTTTTATGGCCTGCACGTCCATCAACGTTTTTATTCGGAATGCGTGTCAAACGTCCTCCGCACGCCCTACTGTCTTATCTAACGTGGTGGCAGCACCGACCGTACGAAAGAGAAAAATGACATTCCGCGAAAGCAGGAAATTGCAACTAAAAATCCGACTGTGAGCTGTGAAACTGTACGCTTGCGAAAATCGGTAAGGAAGAGATTGTCGACTTTCTTTGATTATGAGAAAAAATTTGGTTTTTGTCTGAGGGAAAGGTTTTCAGTTACGCTTTGATAATAAAGTTGTGATGAAACGGTTTGATCAGTGGTGGAGCTAAAATGCTTAATATGTGTCTGTATATAGTACATATTCGTGTTTCTAATTTAACTTCAGCTACTTTAAATTTTTTCAAGGCTATCTTATTGTCAGTAAACTGAGGTATTGCATTGTATAGGCTTTTATTATACCTAACGTGTGTTCAGCAATTCATTTTGCGTTAATTAAAGGGCACGTTCACCGCAGTAAATCAACTGAGAAGCGACAGACGTGCCTTAAGGAACGCGTATAAAGTTAAGTTAGGACGGAACGAGGCGGCAGGCCAATGGAAAGGAACTTATACCTAGGTATACGTTAGGGAAGCCCTACTTTATGCGAAAATAAGTGCGCGTAGCCCGCAAATCCGGCGGGGTTCTTAATTGGAAACCCCCTCTGAGGAAGAAGGCCGCTGCCGTTACGTGAGCAGAATTAGCGAACTAGAATGGAACCGGCGCTTACTTTGCTAATTGTAGTTCGGAATTGAAGTTTATTGACTGTACGAGGAATGTGTACTACTACGATACTTGCATTTTTCTCTTTTAGGACCCGAATTAAGAGTAACTCCTGACCCTTCTTTTCTGGAGGAGAAATAATGTAAATTTAAGTTGGAGTCTTTAGGTAGTCTAATATTTTACCACGACGACAAGGAAGGGAAAAGAAAGCCCAAAGCAAAAGGTGGATAAGTTATTTAGTTTGCTACTTAAACTGAGGTTGGTGTCTTTCTTTTTTTACAGCTTTGAAATGTTTACTCAATATAATCGAGTATAGCAACACTCATTCCCGGTAAATCTTTAATTATTGGAAGTGCAACAAGACATTACTTCTTCTTCTTTTCAGCCTTTCCCCTTTAGGAGTTACCTGTCTTCATCTTCCATCAATCTCGGTTTTCCCCCTCATTCTCCATTAAATTCTTGTCCGTCATTGCCACTTAGTTGCTGGTATTTATGAACGAGTGCCATTCTAGAATTATTTTTGGCCATGTTTGTTCTGGCATACGCTTCACATGTCCATACGGCAGAAGAGTTTCCAACTAAAACCTTCTTACATCACGTAGTCTAATATTTTGTCACGGCGACAAGGAAGGGAAAAGAAGCCCAAAGCAAAGGTAGATAAGTTATTTAGTTTGCTACTTGGACTCAGGTTGGTGTCTTTCTTTTTTACAGCTTTGAAATGTTTACTCAATATACTCAACTATAGCAACAACCATTCCCGATAAACATTTATTTGTTGGAACGGCAACAAAATATTTCTTCTTTTTCTTTTCAGCCTTTCCCCCTTAGGAGTTATCTGTCTTCATCTTCAATCAATCTCGGTTTTCCCCTCATTCGCCATTAAATTCTTGTCAGTCATTGGCACTGTCAGTGCTGGTTTTTATGGGCGATTGCACACGTCCATACCACAGAAGAGTTTCCAACCTATTACCTTCTAATATATCAATCAATTTCTACACTTCTAATTTTGCCCTTGATTCCTGTTGCAAGAGGACACATTTCTCACGCGTACATTATGGAGCGGCTGAAACCCAAAACCGGGCGATGGGGCACCTAAAAAAATGTCTTGTTGCTTTTAGTTATATCAAAGTATCTATCAGTGTATGAAATTACATCCAAATCTGAATTTTCGGATTACCGGTGTTTCCTTACGAATTTCACTCAGTCCGAACAGCGTTATCCATATTTTGAAAATAATTTGCATTATTTAAATTTTCCGCAAGCATGTTTGAAGCAAATTTGATTAAAAAGAATTCTACGGAACATTCATAACACCAATCTCTTCCTAGAAACGTACAGAACCGTAGGCAACTTCATGAAAAGCAATAATGAAAAGAACAAATATATTTTCGTTATATCTTCTTATACGAATACATACTCAACAAAAGTATTTACAAAAAAGAATTCTTCAACCAAAGACTACACAATGGAGGCACACCAGTTTCCGAGATTATTCAATATAATAGGCATTCTATCATCACCCCCGCTTACAACTACACGTGCACGCACACACCGTTATCGTTTACTTGCTTAATTCCATTACAGTTTTAAGCTGCATAGGTAGTATTTGAAAATTCATTACGGGTATTAGCTCTTCTACCGGGTCTGACGGCGTTGGAGGCGAGGCACACACAACACACACGGCATTATTATCGAAATATATCAAGCTCGCAAATTAATCCGGCTCTAGCGAAATAAACCCGCACACAATATTCAGCGCGCTGTCCCCTGAACCGTCGCAATACTACCTCGAATTTATCGTCGAACCCTTTGTTGATGCCGGCGAGCGTTGCGCAATGGTTGTTAGTGGTCGTCTTCATTTGTGAACGCTCCGCTGAACGTCCTCTTAGCAAATGTAATAATGCCCGGAGTTGAACTGGGCGCGTATGTGTTGTGTGCATGTGGATGGCATTCCCAGGGAAACGAAATAGTATACGTATATTATGTTATATGTACGTTTATGCAGTATAGGGTAAGACTCATTAGGCATGTGCGTAAACCACAAACAACTTCATTTTGAAAAGGAAATCATTTTATAGTTGCTGTTGAGAGTCCCGGAAAAGCAGAGCTTATGTTAAAAAAAGTTAAAAATTTTAACTTTGTATGTAAGCAATTTTTATTTTGTCTGCAGATAATATGTGTTTTAGAATAATCAGCAAAGTTTGAAGTAGACATATTGTAACGTGTCGTTACATCGAAAACTTGCACTGTATGCGTATTCCGTTTGTTTTCGTAGTTGCATTTATAATTACCTACAAGGACGTATATTATGCGTATCAGATTTTCGTTTACATTATCTATGGTTTATCTGCTACGCGCAACAGCGTCCCCACCATCTAAAACCGCATGCTGGAGGGGCCTTCTGGAGAATATATAAGGCGAGTGCACGCACAATTCTAGGACGATATCGTTGCCGGCTATTATTGGCCAGACAGTTTAGCGTCACACAGCTGCTTTTTCGTTGCCGGCTATTGTTGGCACGACGGTTGTTTCGCCGCCCCACAACCGATATCGTCGCCGGCTCTTGTTGGCATAACGGTTAGCCGCCCCTGCCGCATTATAACCGATATCGTGACCGGCTATTCTTGGCAGGATGGTTAACCGCTCCGAAGGCACTTACCGTCGCTGGCTTTTGTTGGCACGACGTCTTACCCGCCGTATTAATTTTATAAAATTTGTTTATGTACTTTAGCCGCAAATAAACGCACTTAGCATCCGAAACCCGACACCAAATACATACGTCCGTAAGTTGCTTTGAATTTTTTTGCTTTTTAGTACCCCTGGATATATATACTTACCGTCGAATGTTTATATTTACATGTATTTACATATATATTCCGCATTGAACGTTTCGATTTACCAGTGATATACAGTTACGACTTAATAAAGGTTTATCCACTTTTGGTTAACACTATATCCAGATTCGCCGTATAGTTATTGTATTTATTTTTGTTAGCGTGAATAACCTGGACATATAGACAGGGATAGGGAGGCATATAAACAACTACGGGGAAGAGAGGCATACAAGGAAGGAGAACTGTCACTGTGACGAAAAGGTGACAGGCTCGAATTTATCTTCGGAGTATATTTATTGTTAAACTTAACGCCTTAGTTTAATAAATAAACGTTCTAACATCTTATTTATTTTCGGCTCGCAGCCGGCAAGAACTTAGAGTTTTGCTTTATTCCGTGCATTTGTTAGGGTAAAAGAAAATAAAAGCTCATTAAAAACTTTGCATATTGAATGTATGAATAAAATTGAAATTAAAAACAACGAAAGGATATAAGGAATTTATTTCAAGTTTGTTGGGTCTTCCACTTTTCAAAATAGTCGACATGCATGGCTACAACTGCAGCAACCGGCACTTCCATTAGCTAATCCGCTCTGGACGCAGTTGGCGACTAAGTTTTTGACTGTTGATTTGCGAGCCAAAGTTGACACGTTTTTAAGAGACAAATCGATGTTCGAGCGCACCCTTCTTCCCTCTAACCCGTCGCTGGTATTCGTATACGGTGCACAGTTCGCGTTTCTGCCGTGGCGTTATTGTAGGGCGCATGTCGGTGGATATAATCCATCTACGGTTGGCGCTACTATCATTTCTACTCCCTTTGCTTTTGCTAGCACTAATATTTCTGCAAGATTCTCGCTATCTGGACGCTTAGTATCTTCTTTAGATAGATTCTGATATATTTCGACGTTGAAATTGAAGAGAATATTGTAGAAACGTTTCAGGTACATGAAGTATCATCACGTTGTAAATGAGAAGTGTACATTTTGAAAATGAGGTTGGAAGTAAGCTTCGATATGTGTATTCAGGGCGAGAGTGTAGGTATCTAAATTTCTCCATATTTTTCTAATTTGTTTCAAAACACAAAATTAATGCAAAAGCGTTATTATAAGAAACCGAAATAATTTCCATGAATTTTTGCTCTTTAAAATTTCAATCAAGAACTAGATTAATTTTGTTTGCTGCAACGGCTTAAGTTTAAAAGATTTCGCTTCGCTCAACTTCCTTTAAACGATGCACCGGAGAAACCGGTAATCGCTGCCGTACCAAAGCACTGACCTACATAATTGCGGAAAGCATTTTTCTGCGCAAAATCTCTAACGAGACGGCGGAAGTCCGTCCAACGTTGCTGTTCAGTTTACGAAGTTGCAACGGTAAATTGCTGTGGCTAAAAATTCAGTTGATGCCTAAATTTGTATCTTTAAGCTACTATGTGGATAGGCGCTTTAGGTTTACTTGCAAATGTAATTTTGACTTGAAATTCAGTGCAAAGGAGTTACCTATTTCTTTCAAAGTTAGAAGCAGGCGAAGATACTAAAATAAATTACCAATGTATTAATTTCCATTTTAAAACTAAGGTGTAAAAACTTTTGAAACGTTTGATCCAACACGTTTTTTGAGTATAACAGAATTTTTCTTGTTATTTTTGAATAGCTCATTTGAAGACTTTTTAACAAAGTTGTTGATTCATAACTCATATAAACAGACCATATGAGTAGTAATAAACGTCAGCAGTACTTTGTAACTGTCAAGTATTTATGACAAAACTATAACAAATGTCAAAAATAAAGTAGCTCGTAGTAAATTATTGCTACATTTTATTATTATTTTGTATGTCAAATACAAATAAGTACAATCTGGACACTTAAGCCAAATTAGATATTTTTAAAAAATGGTTGCGTTACGTATATTAATATTTTTATTTTGGATTCATATTGCTAGAGGCGACTTTGAACTTTTGATTCTTCACCATAACGATATCAACGGAAGAATATCAGAATCGAGCGAAGACGGAAGAAATTTTGGAGGCCTGGCAAGAATAGCGCACTTAGTTACGGAAGCTAGAAAGGCGGCAGCTGACAAGAAAGTCCCACCTGTCTTATATTTGAACGCTGGAGACTACTACACGGCTCCTTTATGGAGGCACCCATTCGCGAAGAAAATAAGTATTGAGTTCACGAATGTCGTTAAGCCAGATGTGGCATGCTTTGGCTGTCACGACCTAGATTATGGCCTAGAGCATGTAAGGCCATTCGTGAAGAGAGCTAAATATCCTGTGGTAGCAGCAAATATTAGGTTTGCCAATAACACTCACATGGACGGTATAGTCAAACCTTATGTCGTTCTGAACATAAGCCACGTGAAAGTTGGAATCATAGGTTACATAACAACAAAAAATCATTTACTACGTCACCAGAGTAACGTTATTTTGGAAGACGAAGTCACAGCGGTAAAACGAGTAAGCGCTAAGTTGAAAGACCAAGGTGTACCAATTATTATTGCGTTAGGGCACGCAGGAATAGATGTGGATAGAAAAATTGCACGAGAAGTAGATAATGTTGATGTAGTAATAGGCGGATTAACCAATACATTTTTGTGGAATGGCAAAGCACCGCATTCAGAGGAACCTCAAGGACAATATCCCTTGGTAGTGACCCAAAAGAGTGGGATGCAAGTCCTTGTTGCTACGACCTATGGTTTCACAAAATATCTGGGTCGCCTAAAAGTTATTTTCAATGATCAGTACGAAGTAAAGGCATATGAAGGCACGCCAGTGTTCTTAGACGACACTGTGAAACAACATCCAGAAATTTTACGGTTGTTAGAAACATATGGGGCTGCAATTAAATCAGTGAGCGATGAAAATGCGGTTTTAGGTCGAAGCGCCGTGCTATTATCTACGGAAAAGATTCGCGAAAAAGAAACAAACTTTGGAAATTTTGTAGCCGACTCCTTAAACGAGTACAACTCTTTGGGGTATACACGAACTGAAGGTTGGACAGACACTCCCATTGCACTAGTAAATGCAGGAGCTGTTCGAAAGAGTATCAGAACGTCCAAGCGAAATCCCAACATCACGATGAAGATGCTCTCTGAGGCTTTGCCGTTTCGGCAGAGAATAGTAGTTGTAACGATTCCCGGATCGTCGCTCATTGAAAGTTTGGAGAATTCTGTCAAGGGAGATGGGCATACCAGAGGTGGGGAATTTTTGCAGGTGTCTGGGTTAAGGGTCCTTTATGATTTCGCGCAACCTCCAGGTGACAGGGTTAAGCAAGTGAAAGTGTACTGCGATTACTGTAGTTATCCTAGGTTTCAATACGTGAATCCTAATAAATATTATAATGTCCTCGTAAATACATATCTAGCAAACGGTGGCGATGGTCATATTACCTTCAAGAGAGACGGGATGATCGTAAAGACACTTAGGGGTTACGGAATAGATATCTTGCAGGAAATGTTGGGGATGAACGATTTTGTAAGACCGGAAGAAGATGGAAGGATTACCTATATTAACAAATATAAACTAAGAAGTGCGGGTTACCGTAATGTTTACCCAAAGCGCTACATGAACTTGTTATGGGGAATCCTTATTCTAATACATTCTGGTACATTTTATAAATGCAATATTTATATTTCTTTATTATCATGTAACGGTATGATCTAAGAGCCAGACATTTAATGACGATATTTAAAAACAGATTCAATCTCAATTAAAAATTGTTTTTTGCTGATTTTCTGTTAATACTTTAGTAATTTTCTACTAAGGATTAGCATTTGTGTAATTAATGTGACAGATGTCAGCTTAGTACAAGTGAAGCATTGCGTTGTACCATGCTTAAATTACTTTTAATATCGATTTCATGTTTTATTTACACTGCTAAAGCAGATTTCGAACTATTAATCTTACATAATAACGATATGAATGGAAGAATAGAGGAATCGGTGGAATCCGGTAAATCAATTGGAGGCATTGCAAGATTGTCTACCGCCATTAAGGAGGCCAGATATGCGGCAGTAACCAAGGCAGGCCCCCCAGTTTTGTACCTGAACGCTGGCGACTTTTACAATAGTCCTAATTGGAGGCATGCGTTCGCGCAAAAGGTATTTGCGGATTTTTCGAATATTCTGATGCCAGACGCAGCATGTTTTGGTTGTCACGATTTAGATTACGGTCTTGAACATATAAGACCATTCGTGAAGCGGGCAAAATATCCTCTACTCGCTGCAAATCTGCAGTTCACTAATGAAACTTACCTAAAACATATTGTCCAACCATCTATCGTTTTGACAGTGCGAAATGTGAAGATAGGAGTGATCGGTTACATAACGCCAAATAACCACTTGCTTTATCGGCAGAAACGTATAATTATAGAAAATGAAGTGGCAGCTGTGAAACGTGAGTGTGCGAAGCTGAAAGAACAAGGCGTGCCTATCATCATTGCTCTAGGACATTCTGGAGTAGACATGGATAAAAAGATTGCTAAGGAAGTACCCAATGTAAACTTGGTTGTAGGAGGCTTAACTAATACATTCTTATGGAATGGGAAAGCACCTGATTCGGAACAGCCCGAAGGACCGTATCCCATAGTGATCGATAAACATGGAAGGAAGGTTCTCGTAGTTTCGACCTACGGGTTCACAAAATATCTGGGTCGCCTTTCAATTGTTTTTGATGACCAATATAATGTGGTATCTTACACGGGAACACCATTATTCCTAGACGGTTCCATTCGGCAAGATCCAGTTGTTTTACATGTACTGGATACATACAGAACTGTGCGAAATATTCACGACCAAGACGATGTCTTAGGCAAAAGTATCGTTCACCTATCCACCAAAGATGTTCGTGACGAGGAAACCAACTACGGAAACTTCATAGCGGACTGTGTAGTTGAGATTCTCGCCATAAAGAAGAAGAGGTTAGATGGGTGGACGGATACTCCGATCGCATTAATAAACGCCGGCTCCATTCGGAAGGACCTAAAGACATCAAGGAAGCACCCGAATATAACGCGCAAAATGCTCGTACAATCATTGCCTTTCCGTCAAAGAATCGTAGCTGCCAAGTTATTAGGGTCAACTCTCATAGACATTCTGGAGCAATCAGTCAGGTCGAACGGGGAAACGCGCGGTGGAGAATTCTTGCAAATGTCCGGTGTAAGAGTGACTTATGACTTTGCCCAGAAAACTGGAGAAAGAGTGATATCCGTGAAGGTTTATTGCGATTTGTGCAGTTACCCCAATTTTGAACACCTGAATCCCAATAGGATCTACAGCATTTATGTTAACACATTTCTGGCGAACCGTGGAGACGGTCATACCAGTTTCAAAGAGGTTATGAGCATAAAACCGATGGTAGAATACGGGATAGACATCATAGAGGAAATGCTAAAGATGCAGGACTACATAATGCCAGAGAAGGACGAGAGGATAAGGTATGCAAATAAACTTCGGCGTAAGAGACCTGCTACTGGTGATGCATCTACTGCACAGCTAAAGAAATCCCCGTTTGGGGAGATTACTCTTTTGTTTGTAGTAATTTACGTACATAGTATTTTCAACCACTAATATTGTTTCGATTTTTAATATAATTGTATTTAAACGAGTAACTTCCCATGCGCAGCATGCTATACAGTTGATCAATAAATAATGCTTCTTTTTTGATTGTGCTTTTGATAGTGAGAGAACCGAGAGTACAATTTTAACCTCAGCAACATTAGCAACATAATGCGGATGCAATATGAAATAATAATGTGGAAAAATGTATTTTACCTTATACCTTGCGTATTTTAAACTTAAAATAAATGTATTCCCTTTGTGGGAATTTATCAGTCATTCTGTCTTTGCTCTTCGAAGTAATGCAGATTTAAAAATCAATTACACTTTTAAAAGTTTAAAGTGGTATTAAATTTAACATAAATCATCATTAGTATCTTGTTTTTCAGTTTTTAAGGAGCTGTTTCAATTTATATGAAATTGTCATATTGTAATATTTTTGATATTTTATTAACAAAATGCGATATTTAACTATATAATTGTCTTCTACATATTTCACTAATATCGCACTGGTCTTGCCTGCGCCATATTTTTTTTTTCGTGGAACGCTTAATATAGGTAATATGTAGAATTTCTGTTGGTGTGCATTTATTACGTTTGTCATTATTATGTTTTGATCACATTCACGAAACGGGGTACTGCTTTGTATTCGCATAAAATGTACACACGGCGATGTTAAATGGTTTTTATAAAATACATCTTTATCTTGTTAGTTTGCATTTGTGTTAGTCTTAGGACGAATTCCCCCAAAGTCAATATCATCCACACATATGCAGAAGCCCTGCCTGGAATTGTACATACGCAGTTGCCATGTTTACACATAGCTGCCGGAATTTTATAAGCTCAATTACTGACACCCACGCCACAGAGACGTTTATCGTAATTTAGGCGTATTTGACCCGTTATGACCCTCGAACATGGTTCACCACTCCGGCTGGATAGCGGAACGTCAGTCGACGCTTTAGAATGTTCGTGCGGCAAACCGACAGGACGCCCCCACAGGGAGCTAGCCAGTGCAAGGGAGGAAAGGTTAAAGCTCCGCTGCAACTTTGATCCTAATATGCAGCGGCCGTATCCGCCAACTGACGTGAACATGTACAAACAAGTTAGTTGATGTAGCGGCAACTGACTGTGCGCCTCCTGTGTTTCAAATCGGGCAACGTACGTTGTCGATGTTACATCGCACCCAGCACCAACATCAGTAGCTTTCTCGTTTGTCAACTTTCTGCTACGTGAAGGGAGACGGAAATGTAAAAGGGAAGGAAAAGTTAAACGTCAAAGTTGGGAAACGTAGCTATAAAAATTGAATATCTGAAAAACCATCACTCTATATTCGCTGTAGTTAGTACTAACAATACAATATGTTGTTAGTGCAGTTGCACTTACATTATTGATATAATTCTGAATACTGTGTGGAGAACACAATGAAAGATAGTTATTTACCTTTCATTTCGTTCTCTCTAGACGCTTTAATGCGCATATAAAAATGTCAGTAATGAAAAGCATTTGAATCATTTCATAAAAATATAGAATACAAAGTGATGGTATGCCAAGTTTTCCATAATAAATAACCAAGAAATTTGGAAGAGCCTGGAAGTTGGTTACCTTCAAATGTTAATTTGGAAATTTCAACAATGGTTATTCAAATGGTGGTAGTCACTATTACCAGTATATTTAAAAAAAGAACAGTATATTCTTTTTTTAAAGTTACTTATCCAAAAGATCCTTCTTTACGAATTTGCTCTAAGGAGTTTGGTATTAGACCTGTTGGGAGTTAAAAGAGGTCTAAAATTATCAAGACCATCCCCTGAATTTATAACTTCAGCTTTATTTTTGTGCATGACTATACCTTCCTAAGCACATGACCCAACGTTTTTAACAACTTCGGATTCCTTGAAATAATACTACGACCGATATCCAACATATATTGGGCAACTCCTGATTTATCAGGTGTATTGTATCTAAAACGCGCTAAATGTTCTTTAAGACGAGCACTAATAGGACTTCCTTTTTGCTCAATATATTTTTATCACAATAATCACAAGTAATTTCATATACTTCAGATCTTTGTTCAATATCCTTTGGGTTGTCCAGAAGATTCGTTAGTGTATTGTAAGAGGTAAGGCAGACGTCGTAGTCTTGAGTTTTAAAAATATTCTTTAAGCTTTTGGACGCGTACTGCTAAATTTCTTAGTAAGGCGTTCCTGAAATTGTAAAGTCGTGGATCTGCATTTCACGAAAAGCACTTGGTTGCTATTAGTTATTGGGGCAGACGAAATCACCTTTTCTTAAATATTAAAAAAGCAAAGTCATCCCATATACAGGGATAATTAATTTGAATCACTTTCCCTTAAACAATGAAGAACTTAGTGGTCACCAAAGAATTAAGAATTTGGGTGTCGCGATTTTAAGGATATCAAATGCCTAAGCAAGATGCACTTTGGGTTCATAAGATCTAAGCTGGAATATATTTACTAATTTGGTATATCATGTATCATGTATTAATAGTATTGAAACTATCCAAAGACGTATAGCTAAATCCTTATTCATTAAAATTGATGCTTTGCATGTATATTCTAAGAGGATCTGTCTATAATTTTATGTTATCGAGTATCAATCTAATAACATCATGTAAAAGGGGTATCATTTTAACTAGCTTTTGTTTGGTCTATTGACTAATCGCATTATTATTTTTGCTTATTAAAAAAGTAATTTGAATGTTCCCCGGTTAGAATGTTTTAGTTGAGTTATCGATCTGAACAATGTTTTCGAATTACAACAATATACCGTATTTGTCTGATGTCAATAACGCACATAAGTACAATTATTATTAATATGTAGTATACCCTAATTTATTTCTTGACCATTTGCCTTTTTCTTGTTTGAATTTTTTGTTGTATTCCATATCAATATTATGCTATCAAAGTCTTATTTTAACAGAATATGGGACACTTCAAATTGTTCAAGTTGCCCCCCCTCCCTCTCTTGTCTGACTTAATAAGCTCTATAGCATTCCTTGCATGTTTATTTTTAGTGCCATTAATTTTTATTGTATTTTTCAACAATTAAGGTTTAGTTCTCGCATATAAAATTTTATAATTGAATTACTTCGGCCTTGGTGAAGGTCCATTATCAATATCCAATAAGATGTTAAATCTCCTACACAAATTTATTACATAGTAACAATTGTTTCACCACACAGTGGTTTCATCAGACAAAACTAAAAACTAATATAATACAACCTTTTGTCAATATTTTTGTCAATATTCAAAATTTTGAAATCGCAATTAAAAATACGGTTTTCTTCTGTTACATGGTTGATGAGAGTAACAGAAGAAAACCATATTTATAATTGGGATTTCAAAATTTTGCATATGGAAAACAAAGGAGGTAAATTGGACTTGTTAGAACATTTGGAAATTAACACACTTAAACATTCAAATTCATTACTTAATGATCAATTAAGATGCAATAAATCACATTTAAATCAAATTTAGGTTTTGATTTATATGTCTTTAGTAATTGTTTGTTGTTCTAATTTTGACAAATTGTAATTTACATATATTGTATTTTGTCAAATTTGACATATTTCAGTATTGCAGCATTTAATGTGGTATTTATTCCATTCTTCTTTAATGAAATTTACATTTTATATGCATTTAATATTGAAGTAAATCGAGATTTTCCTAGAAATGTAACTTTCATCGAATGTAAACGTTATCATACACAAACATATTCATTTCTTGTGCAATGTAAAATAGATTTTAAAAACCGGTAGGCAAAATATTATGTAAATACCAACCCATGAAAAGAAAAACACCATTTTTGTTCCATTCCGTCATAAATATTCATGACACATCAGATTATACAAAGCGTACAGAATATGTTTTGCCTTACGATATTATGCGATTTGAGGGCAAAGTTGTTTTTTACAGCCTGAAGATAGTGCATATTCCAGCTTGGCGCACGGTTTCACAATAAGTATTTATGAGACCCGGCTATACATTAAATACAACGGAAATTATGTTACACCTTTTTTGATTAATATAGGCGGTAAGGCAGGTAATAAAATTGAGATGCAATCGTAATTTGATTCAGGTAAGATATTAAGTCTTATGTGGCGATAAGGAATGCGAATTTCTTCTTAAAAATCTTTGTATGGCGATTATTGGCTATATTTTGCCCTAAAAATATTTTAATCATAATTCCTCTTTGGAGGCAGAACTAACGCATTTTAATCTTGTAGATATTTGCTCAAATGACTAAATGAATCCTAATATTACATGTACACCCACATTCATACAAATATAATATATGTATATATGTATATGCATCAAGGGCCTTCCTCTAATATATGTTTACACATGTTGGACATTAGAGGAAACTTCGTCCTGGTAATTAAACTCTGACGAGCGTCAAAACGCATGACAATAACTCTGGCAGTAACGTTAAGTAATGAGAGGATTAATAGATTTTTTATGTTCAAAAACGAGCATGGATACGTATAATGTGCCCTCTAATTGGTATAAGTATACGGGTTGCATGGTGAAAGGTAAATGCCGCGAAACTACAGAAGAAATTTTATATTAGCAGTAAAGCAGTTCATAATAAAGGATGACCCAAACTGAACTTTAGGATTTCAACTGCGCGTCGTTTGCGTTCTGTGAACATTAAAAGTTTGCATTTTTTTGAGTTACTACCGAAATATTCGGCGCCATATACGCATCAAAAAAAATCGTCTACGTTTACTTTGAAAATAAGCGATGCTGAAATACGGCAGTATGTACACGAACGTGTTATGGAAAACGTCGCCAAAAGAGTGATAGCATGTCAACGAAGTCGTGAAGGCCATTTAGCGGTCATCATATTTCATACGCAATTGCTACTAAGTATGTACTTACTTTGAATAAAATTGTTTTTTTTTAATGTATTTTGTGTTCTATTCAGCCAACGAAACCTAAAGATCAAATTGGATCACCCTTATTAGCGCTCTGTCATTGGGATTTTATCGATCCAATGTGCCAGCGACGTAGTTATTTAAAAATGAACAAATTATTTTTTCGCCGATCGTGGTTAAACAAACGCCAACCTTTAGTGACAACTGACGTGCACTAAACAGTCTCATTTACTGCCCAGGCAGTAAAAAACTTTAATACTTCATAAACTAAGTTATAGTGACTTGAAAATAACACCAAATGTAAAACAGAATACAATTATTATTTATTATAAATGCTAATATTTACATTAGTCCAATGGTTAAGAACCAATGGCTTTCGTTTTTCGACATTCGTTTCAATAGCTTCTTTCAGTTTACTGTTAATAATTGTGCTTGTGATTGTAGAAGATCTTAACACTGCAACACTCGAATTACTACTGCTAGTTGTAAAAAAAAATTCACTTATGTTGGATGCTAGCAAATCCAACATTGATTCTTCAATGTGGCTTTCGGCCACACTCGTAGATCCAGAAAAAGTATAAAACAGTATTTTTAATTGAAATATATATCTCTTGACAAGGTTATTCTTGTGGCAGTGGCCAGTGTATTCCTTAGAATTTGGCAATTTTAAGTATTCAGCTATTTCTGCAGGAATTTTTACAAACTTATGGATACCAATATACTGTTTAAAGTTTCTTCCAGCTGAATATTTGAAAAAGAATCTTGATGATTCCAAATTTAGGCGGCACGAAGTGTACTTCCGATAAATTTGCAAATAATCTACAGACGATCTATGTTTTTATCGTTTTTGTATCTGGCAACGTAAACAACAATTGGTCTCCCAAGTCCTGCACATCTTCTAGTTTTATCTTCAACAGTTCGTCGCATCTGCATGCGCCTGCCAATCCAAATATCAATGCCACCTAAAACAATATTATGGACGAGAGATATTATAAATCAAGCATTTACTATAAATCTTACCTTTGTACACAAGTAATCGTTGTCAGGGGCGTCTTGGCGAAATTTTTCAGTTATTTTGTTCCAAAACCCTAGATTGTTTTGGTTTACATCCGCTCGATTGGCGGCAACAAGCTTTTTGATATTTAGACGGTGTTGTTATTGATGTGCAAAGTAGTCTTCAACATTGAGCAAATGCTCCATAAAGATATAATTGATAATTCTGGAAAATGTACCGGCAAAACTTCTTCTAAATATAAGTTGACTTTTTTCTTATCACAAAAATCAAGGAAATTTCTGTATGCTTGTTGATAAACTTTGTGAGACTTCTCATAAAGTAAATTCAGTTCGACAATTTTTGCAGCCTGTCTAATTCATCCGGTAAATCTTCAGGATTACTATCACTCATATTTTAACTTAGTATAAGTTACTTACCACTTTTTATTCGTTAAACACCAGAGACACCAGTCTCACAAAAAATTTATAGAAATTAACGAAAAATAATAAATAAGCTTGCTTCTATAGCAGAAGCCACCTTAATGTAATCGTATTTCCAGATTATTTTGCGCATCTATTAAAAACGTGAAATCTAAATGATCGGTGGAAAAATCATATGCTCAATTCGGCAACAAAGCTGATTTAATCCCTTGGCTGCGTTCAAAGCCTCGACTGCGCCTCTGCTTTGAGAAACTTCCAGCCGCGACATTAAATCAGTTACTTTGTTGCCTTATTAAAGCTATGATTACTCCTAATTATAGAAAAGTATTGAAGTATTAGGAACTAATTTTGAAGTGCAATTATGGTTTCTACCCCTCTGTAATTTTTTTGCACTCTAGTATAATAGTATTTTCTATACCTTTTAACATAACCTTTTTACTTTTTACTTCAAGTACATACCTCCTGGAACTAGATTTATTATGAATCATCTGTTCTAATTATTACTTCGTTCCCATTTTCTTACAATCTCGTAGTTCTTTTACATTATATAAGTTCAAATTCTTTGTCAATTAATCATATATACATTTCACATGTAGTGCTTGCAATACCATAAAAGATATTTTAAAGCTATATGCTCACGAATAAGGCAGGAAAAAAGTCCTTTAAATAACTTATCAGAATAATACAACAGATATGTTCCAGGAATCGTTGCAATTTTTTACCCGCGATTCTCCAGGGTCACGGGAGGTTGCTGTACATCTTGCAGTAGGACATAATTGCGGTCTTGTATTCACAAGGAATCTCCAGATATTAATTTTCCCTACGCTGGGCTTGGATCCTTACAACTCGACCGCGGTTTATGCTCACACACACGGAGCGTTTACAAATTTCTTCCCGTTTCCGTTTCCCTTTCTTCTTTCTTCCACCGCCTTTTATTTATATCGCACAAACCACCGTTGCGCCACCGCTACGTCATTTTGTGAGAATCAAAAGGATCCATCTCTTTTCAAGTGTGCAGAGACTAAGAATAGACCAAGAGAAAAAGCGTAAGAAAATACATGCATGGATGCGTGTGTAGGAAAGAGGACAGTCAATGATGGTGTACTTCCGGTGTACGTACGTCTGTATACATGCACACATTCACATATACATATATGTTCATGGATACGTGTAACTATACTACGTTGTTTCCTTCAGTTCTGGCGTTAGCGAGTCATATTTCACTGTAATTACTATTTCGCATCCTAAAAGCGGAAGGTCGGGCGTGCATCGGATGTTCTGCTTTGGTTCAAAAGAACGAGTACTGGAAACAATATGGTAATAGGAAGAGATACAGTGGATAGCGAAGAACGGTATTCTATGGATTGAATTATTTCCAACCCATGCAGTGTAAGACCAGAAAGGAACGAAAATGATGACCTAGTAAATGCTTCATCTTTTTAATTGCACATTTTTGCATAGGTTACCGTGGAGTGCAAATGCTTTAGAGCATTTTAAATGAGGAATTTATTTATTTACCTTGCAGATAAAACTTTTCCAATTTATTTCTTTGCACTTTGAGATCGTGGACGCGTCCTTACGAGATGAATATACCACAAAAGTTATTTCGTTCTTAGTGTAGAAGTTCTTTTTCTGCATAATTTACTGTTAAAATTACCTCCGTGCCTTGAGGATTTTATACGAGATGGATCTAAACCTAAGAATGAAAACATAAAGAAAAACGCGAAATTTAAATTTACAAAAAGAACGCCATAATACTAACACGAGTCTCAAACGAAAAAATATTATCCGATGCATATTGCCTTTTCCTATGACTTTATCTGAGCATTCAATAGTGAGATCAATTATAATCTCTTGTCAGCAAATCTATAAGTACTTCAGATACTTTAATTTTCTCCAATTATTCCCTGCATGCAATATAATAAATTCACCTATAAGTTTTAGTTATTATTGCGTTTCTGTTTCAGGTTACTGTGCCCTAGCGTTTATCAGGTAAGTGAGAAACAAAATAAAAACTATGAATTTCAATGATATTTCCAGTAAACTGTGTTCTTTTCTAAGATAAACCTTAGTTTCCTGAAATAAATTAGTAACGATGCTTAAACTTCTTAAAAGCTAACGTAATTTTTTAAAGGAAACTCAAGCTAACTGATATCAGTCAGGTTTTCTCTACCGGTTAAGTCTGTTGAATGTAGTCATTGTTTTCGAGAAATTATCATTGGCAAAAAACTTAAATTTTATCAAATACAAATTAGTATCTTAAGTAAAGAGAGCTTTCTTGAGTTATATCTTTATGTGAATGTGTAACAGCCTCTCGCAGTGTATTTTCAGGAAAAACCAATTTTAATATCAAGATGGAAATATTTTTATTTTATTTCCATGAATGCAAACTCCATGGGTCTCATCAAAACGAGAAAATTTTCATCAGGAAAATAAACTGAGATTTGGTAGGCTAAAAGTGTTATTTGTCAAAGGATTTAGCATATTGAATTTTTAATAGCATAATTAGAAACTTCTTGTAGGCGTATTCTTTACATGTTTACGAAAAAAAACTTAACATTTTAAAATTATTTTTATATATACATGTTTCATATCACCAGACTGAACCAAATATACGTTTTCTTAAATGGAATAACCTGTATATTATTTCGGGTTTACGTTAAGCTCATGCCTCACACACCGAATAGACAATTTTAGCTACGTTCGTTTATTCGTTCTACGAGAACTATTAGTATCTTGGCGTTCGTTTATTACAAATGGAGCTAATAGATTTCTTTTTCAATCGTTCGAAAAATTAGGAGTGGAGTGAATGGAACACATTCCACGACGCTCCATAAACACCGAGTGGGAGACGTAGGGTTTATAGAGTAATAGAGCAGGTTATAACCTCACTTTTTTGTAAAATTTTAAGAAGGAAAAAATAATACATAAAATATTCATATTTAATGTCCTTTC
>JARFOC010000708.1:342654-392263 GCA_031763485.1 Osmoderma eremita | reverse complement strand
TCACTCTTTTAACGTTCCTAGATCCGCACCTGGTCTGCACTGCTCCAAATCCAGAACAAATAAACGAACGCAGCTTTTATTGAATTTATATGCAAATCCCTGTAGGTTCAAGGTCTTAAATACTGCAAACAGCACAGTTTGAAACTTTTCTTTCACAAACATAGATTTTTGATATTGGTCCACTTTTATAGCAAAGTGACATTTTTTTTGCAAAATTGTCAAAAGTGAATACAGGGCGAGTCAAAACTCAAATACGTTAATTTCTCAATTATTTTAAATGGATCAGAAAGAACTCGCTTGAAGAATGGCTGTAATGTTGTATCGGTGGATATTTTGATGATTTATTATACACACAAAAAAATCCGGTGTTGAATCCAACACCTATTTCTCACCGTCTGGTTGTTCCCTCGCGTCCAAATGCACAAGTAGTTGGATGCGGCAGAGTTGTGTAACTTAATACTAATATTCATGTGTCGGAGTTTAATTACACTTTTACGTTGCGAAATTTGCACTTTAACGATGTAAAGTTTCCTCTGTGCGAAGTTAGCAGTACTCCATCGTAGTGTGAGATTCACTCTCCAGAGGAGGTGAAACCATTCTACTTTTTCCGTTTTTAACAACTCTCGGGAAGTATCATTCATTTTTCGAAATTTTAGGAAAATAAAGTCCTAATAATGATGTATTAATTTCACATTTTGGTGTTACCTTAACTCCCTTTCACTGCTAAATCATTTATCAACACCAAAAGTAGTTACATTTTTTTCGGTCGGTGATATTATTATCTGAGTCCGATGTTAAACAAAGAATAACACCGTCGAGATGTGTTATATTTCCCCTTTTTGTAGTTGGAAGTTTTTAATACATGTTGTTAGAAATCTCTCCGAAAAGTGTAAATTATTTCTTTTTTATGTTATTCTAACAAATTTTTAGTGTCAGTTTAACTCTTTTTTGGAAAACCACAACTCCGTTTCAATTAACCCCGTAAAATTATTTTGTGTATAGAACTACATTGTAAGAAGCAGTTGGGTTAATTAATTTAAGTTATAAATGTTTGTATTTTGCAGATGTATTAAACATTAACTATCATTTTTCCATGACTAACTTGTTATATTAAAATAATTTTAAAAAATCTCACTTTTTATAAATACTTTGAAATATCTTAGAAATTACTGACTTTAGGTATAGAGAGTGCTTAATAAAAATGAAAGTAACTAACTAATAACTAACTAATTCTTTCTTTTTATGATATAAAATACAGGCTGATCCGTTTAAAATAATTGAGAAATTAATGTATTTGAGTTTTGACTCGCTCTGTATTCAGTTTTGACAATTAAAAAAAAATGTCACTTTGCTATAAAAGTGGGGCAATATAAAAATCTATGCTAGTAAAAGAAAAGTTTCAGACTGTCATTTGCAGTATACAAGACCTTGAACTCCCTGTGATTTGCATTTAAAATTGACAATAACCTCTGAAACGCGCTGTATAATGCAATGAAATTTTATATTGAGGGTGTGAGGCATGAGCTTAATCTAAATCTGAAATAATATATAGGGCGTTCCATTTAAGAAAACGTATGTTTGGTTCACCCTGGTGATATGCTCTATACATGAAAATAATTTTAAAATGTTAAGTTAAAGACTGCTTACAATTTTCGTAAATAACTTTTTTTGATAACGGATGATAACGGATATATCGAGCTTCACCACAGTAATGCGTTACCCTGTACATGTAACAAAATAGTACAAAACTATTGGCTCAGTGTGTACACCTCAGCCAACTTCGCAGGTTTCTTTTATTTTAATCTTATTCGCGTTCCAATTTTTGAGGGGGATGCGTGGAATGTGCCATATACTTCGGCGAAACTTCGATATTACACGTCGCACGGGCCTACGAAAGTTAGATATTACAATGTCATTCGTATAACGACATTGACATTTATCCGCCTCCCCCCATTTCAAATGTCACTTCTCCGACTCGCCCGTAATGGCTATACTCCGAGAGAGAACGGGGCTCGGAAGAGTTCTCGACCAACTTTAGAACCTCCTTCTGTCTCTCTCCCACGTTCTCTTCGCCTTCGTCCTTATATAAGTGGAGTTGTTTCTAACTTCTACGTAGTAGATATATATGTATTTGCACCCAGACAATTTTATTAAGAAATTCGAGACTGTTATTTCCGATTTCATCCGCGTAATTTCTTGGTCGCTAGATTTAGATGTCTTCGCTTTCTTCGAAGAAAATAGAGGAGGTAGGGGTAGTGGGACTCATCCTTCCATATTCATTGGTGGAAGCCATAACAAGTGGACCGGTCCCTTAACGCACCTAGATTACAGTTTATTTATGATTGAAAAAGTTTTATGGGAATAGTTGGTTTTATTAAGGCTGAGCAGTTTAGCGCAATGACGAATGCAAATCTAAACAGATTCATAACTTTCATTTAAATTAAAAAGAATACAGTGATAGGTACGAAAGGAAGTGCTGTAGCCACCCGGATAAAGTGATCAAGAAAGATCTATATTTTAATTTGAAAATATACTTTGGTCCTTGATGGCTCTAGAATTTGCATAGTCATATTTCTATTTTTACATATTGATCAGCTATTTAAAGTGTTCCAGAATATCCCTGAAATAGTACTGAGATAAATTTAGGGAATTTCGGGAAAATTCAGACTAAAAATTCTGCAGGCAAGAAATTTACGAAGAAGTATCCTCGAGTTTAGCTCGTGACCAGGACCTTCTTTCAAAATATTTTATAGGCGATAAAACATGGATATTCCATATTTACAGATTTGAGATTCTTTTCCTCGTTATTCAATTACATAATGGAGTTAGAGTGCGTGAATATAATGTAAATACAACATTTAAAATGCAACAATTATTGCAGATATGGAGTAGAAAATGGCTATTACGACGGGAACTGCACTCGTTGGGAGTTGTTCTTTGTACATAGAGAATTGTTAAATGAGGATATTCCATCACTTAGAAACTACTTACGAATGACGAATGTACATTTCAACAAGTTGCTTGAACTAATAAATAATAAAATTTCTATATAGGATAGTAATATGCGAATAGCTATTTCTGCTAGAGATAAATTAAGATTTCTAGCAGAAACATTTGTAAATCATACACCCCAAGATTATCTGTGAGTGCAACGACACCTAGACTATATGTACAAAGAAATTTCAAAGCAGTTATGTTCGGCAGGTTAGGTTATGTTTCCCTTCTACAACTTCCAGCGTTTTAATTTGAGTTGGCAGTATATTTCACACATGCACATTGCATTTCTAGCAGGGGAAGTTCACTAGAAAAGTAGAATCAAAACTATGAAGAAAACTAGCTCGACTTTCTAGTATAGTCTCAAGTGGATGATGGATATAGTATCAAAATTGAACAAATTTAACGTCATATCAGATGGGACTAAGGAATATAATCAGGTATAAAAATAAAGAAAGGCGACAAGAAAATCTTTCCCAGCAGTTACGTATCTATTTATCACACAGATTGCTATTCAACGGGCTAACATAACAACTAAATATTTATCAAGTGATTTTAATAAATATTATCAATATTAAACATTAAACATTGAAAAAAGGGCAGATTTATATATAATGATTCTATTAATTCATTGTATTTTGGCATAAATACACACATTAAAATAATCTAGGAGACAAGGCTTTATGTGCTAGTAATTTACGAGCCATAAATGACCAAAAATTTGTAATGTCATTTGAAACGTTAATACGGTTTGCTGGTGGTGTTTGTTAATTTGTCATCCAGAGATTTTTGTATTTTACGAACAATTTTCTTTTCCAGTTTCTTTAGCATTAATTGAGGACGGAAAGACATCATTTACACCGCGATACGCAATTACAAGCTGTTGGAATGCTTGAAAGGGGTTTAACTCAAAGGGCCGTTGCCGAAGCTCTCGACACGTGAAAAAGTGTCATTAATCGTTTGTGATTGAAATATCAGCAAACCAGTGATGTGCGTGAACGTGATACAGGACGCACAAGAGCAACTCGACCAATTTATGACAGATATTTGAGACTTTGTGCATTAAGAAACTGCAACATTACAGCGACAGAATTAGTGATTCTACTTTACGACACTCATGATCTGTTAATAAGCGATCAAACAGTGAGGAATAGGCTCCATATAGATTGTCTTAATGCCCGTCGTCCTCTGAGAGTCCTGCTTTGCCGAGAGGAAATCGAGGAAGAAGATTAGAATGGGCGCAGCAACATTTGAATTGGGATCAACAAAACTGGGAATCTGTTTTATTTTCTGACGAATCCCGGTTTGATTTGCGGCCAGATACAAGAAGAACGAGAGTGTGGAGACGTCCCGGGAATGTAGAAAAATTAACTACATCGCAAACTGTTCACAGCTTCCAAGGAGGTAGTGTAATGGTATGGTGTGGAATATCTCTTGGTGGCAAAACTGATCTCGTTCTCTTGTATCGATATTTAAACGCCATTGACTATCGGGACATTATCCTTCAACGTTGTGCTACTATATGCTGCAAGCATTTGTGAAAATTTTCATCTCATGCACGATAATGTGTCCCCACATACTGCAAGTATCATTCGTGCATTTCTTCAAAACCACGAAATTAATGTTTTGCCATGGCCAGCGCAATCACCTGATTTAAATCCCATAGAACACGTATGGGATTTTCTACAAAGAAGCATACTGCGTCAAGATCAAGTCTTTGAAACAAAACAACAATTGTATCAGTGTCTTGCAGAACAGTCGAATGCCATCGATCAACAAAAGCTAGATCACTTGATTATGAGTATGCCAAACAGGTGCAGAAAGGTAGTCAACACTCGTGGAGGTCCCACAGGGCACTGACATTGCACTCATTGTCACATGTTGATTGTTTTGTAAAAATTTATTAATTTTCAAAATTATTCCTAAATACACAGACATTAATTTCTCATTAAGTATTCTTAACTGTTTCTAAAGGTAAACAAGTAATGATGGCCGACTTACACTTTCACATACAACAAACAATTATTCACTTATGTGGAACAGAAATGCATTTCCTTGCTTGTCCCCTAGATTAGTTTGATATGTGTATGTGGTATATTAAACATAATGTACTCCTGGGTACAGTGACTAAATACTCTCTTCACCTTAGTGTACATGGCACGAGAACGTTAATAACGCCTGAAAGGAATTTTATCTATCCAATAAACACTATTCTCTCGACATATATCGACTAGTGCAATACAACACCCTCAACAAGAGAAACAAGCAGACATCCCGTCATTAATTTTTCAGTACTGTGACGAACAACTGTGGATCGTAAAATGTTATTTTTACCGTTCGCGGGTATATGTTTGAGATAGAGCGACGTAAATTCCGGACGTCAAAGCCTTTACCGTGTACACACGCGGACAGGGCTCGCCAGATCCCTCTCGCTATCACGTCCGTTCACAGTGAACGTGGCGCCACAACTATTGAACGTAAATAAAATTCTGCAAGATTGAATTTGCCGGATCCGGTAAGAAGAATACCGTTGACCCGGTACGGATGCTGAAATATAGATTTAATTTAATTCCGGTTGCCGTGGGCTGTGCTCTTGCTTTTGAAATCACCATTGTTTCTTTGCGGAAACATTAAAGCGGATGGAAGAACAATATATCTGTACTCGTATGACGCTGGCTATTACAGAAAGTTGTTCTATGTGAAATGATGATTATGCATTGTGAAGGGTTTTAATATATATGAAAGTGGAATTAAAAAAAGAAATATTCTCAGGTTATTGCATAATAGTTTAAAATCACACAGACCGAGATTGGAAAATAGAGGATTTGAAAACGGTTGGTATATTTAATTTTGTTTTTTTCTTCTGAGTTGTAATATACCGCGCAAAAATACACTGCACTTATTATTTAAGATATCCTTTAAATTCGTACCAACAGAACGGAAATCCAACGATGCTATTGAAAGATGATATCGCGAAGGAAATAACAGTGGGGAGAATTCCATTCTTAGGCTGCATGTATTATTTAAATTTATCGCTACTCTAAGTGAATAAACGTGCATTACGACGCGCGAGACGAGTATATTTATAATGGAAACAAAGCACGATATATAATGAGCACCTCCATTAATATATTTATGCGCATATTTCAGTCGGGAGAAACGCACACATTTCTAGTATTACGGAAACGTGGCAAATCTTTCGCGATTCCGGAAAGTACGCGTGCGGAAATGTTTATACAAATTTCTGTCAATTTGCACAATATTTAAAATTGAAATGCGCTGAAATTGTAGACGGAGAGCTGAAATAACCGACTTTTTATTTCCATTGCGGCTCTTCCGTTTTCTAGTTTGAAAGTCGTTCGTCGCTATGTATCGCTTTCGATCGCTATTGGATGTTTTGTTGTAAGAATGTGCACACAATTTTTGAGAATGTAAACGTGGTCAAGACTATCATAGAAGTTGTTAACATTGATTGGTGTTCAAACAACTGTTATTTTTAAAAATAACAGTTGTTTGCTATGTATAAGTACATACCAGCAACTTGAATTCAATGACGTAATTTTATACCTGATTTATAAATGAACCCATTCTTGTACAATAAAAAATCAGTAAAAAACAGTTACGAAAAAAATGACAAATAAGGAGACATAAATTCAACAAAGTTGTCGAAGAACTATTATTGGAAATAAAAAATGAAGGCGTATACAAGAATAATGGCGCTAGACAATAAAAAGAATTGTTACAAACTAGTCACTCTATTAAAGACGCAAATAATATTGGTTAACAAAATTTTTGTCCCAAGCACAAAAATGCCTGCTTCCCATATACCTTTGCATGCTGAAATCAATTATGTTTTCAGAATTTCTTCATCACCCTTAGTTTTTTATGTTCCAGGATATTCGCTTATACACTTAAAATATGCATGCATAGATATGTAGTATAAGAGAACATGTCTTGACGTTATCTTAGTTGTCGGCTAGAGCTCGGAACCGATCAAGCAGCATGAAATGGTTAATGTTCGAACACGTCTTGACGTGTTAAGACCTGCATTTCCCATTCTTAGATAGCTTCTCTTGTTATTTCAGTTGTCGGATAGAGCTATTGTAGTGAGACCGCGAACATTTGATCACCTGTAAAAATGCCAAGGAAATGTGTAAGCCACCCAAACTCTTTTTGCTACATTTGCGGCGAATTGACATTTAAATATCAAAAACGGCCTTTCACACCTCTCCTTAAGAAGTGCTATGAGCAGTATTTCAAGTAGGTGATGATGACAAAAGCTGGGCACCCCATATTTTCTGTGTTACGTGTGTAGAGACTTCTTATAGCGTGGGCAAAAGGTATACGACATATGCCTTTTGCTATTCCTATGATTTGGAGGAAACCATCAGATCATATTACCGACTGCTATTTTGTCTAACAAATATAAGTGGAATCACTTCTAAATCCAAACATACTGTAAAATATCCTAATATTCCATCTGCACAGAGACCAGTGCCTCACAGTCGGGAATTACCTGTTCCTAAACCTCCACAAAACTTGACACTAAGCGACGATGAAAGTGCTGATAATACCAAGGCAAATGGAGCATTGCTATGTTGACAGGGTATAGCTGGACGCTGAAGAGAGATGTTTCTGATGCAAAGTACAGCTGAAAGTCGTATATCAGCAGATTTTCCAAGTAAATATATCACCTTGTACCTCATTTTTTCATGATCTATACACATATTATAATATATACTTTCACAAAATTTCATTGCCTTGTCGCTCTGAAACCCTGCCTGATAGAAAAATTTTGAAAACAGATATGAAATAAGTGTAAAAAGTACCTACTACCAAGTTCACCCACTTTACCTCGTGGGACAAAATAAATATGAAATTTTGTTGACCAGTGTTACCATTCAGGTTCGATAAGGGAAAAGTAGATGCATTCGCAAAGTATTTAACAGATACCTTCCAACCCAATTCATCATTTATAAGAGTTGAAGAGGAAGATCAAATAAAAAATTACTTGGATACTACAACACAATTGAATCTTCAAATAAAAAAAATCTTAAAGGAAGTAACGCGGAAATACATCAATGCATTGAGTAAGGTATTTGAATAATTTCTCTTACCACCCGTTTAAATCCTATTATATAGATGAGCGAGCATTGAAACCCGAACATCGACATGGATTTCGAAATCAACATGGGACGGTAGAACAAGTTCATTGGGTTGTCGGTAAAATACACTCCGACGTCAAAGGAAAAAGGTACTGTTGTGCAGCTTTCTCGACGTGAGGCACACTGGCTTACTATATAAACTATAGAAAAACTTGCCTCATTTATATCACCTGATTATTAGGTCCTACTTTAGCGATCGATATTTTCTAATCAAAGGAACACAAGCCCTCATCCTACAAATGCCGGTGTACCTGCGGGAAATGTTTTATTCCCCATTCTTTATCGCTTTTACACATCGCCTATCCCAAGTAACACATCTACAATGATTGCCATAGTTGCCGCTGACACCGAAATCATAGATTTTTACACCAACAGTGGGTTGGTCAAGGAACCTGCAACTCAGTTTAGATATGAGAATGATTCAAGAAATGACGCTTCGAACTAATGAAACCAAATCCACATTACTTTTTTTCTTGAAAGAAAAGTAAGATTCAACAACTTCCGGTTACCGCCAGCAATTTCTCGGCATACATTTGCGAAGTTAGCGTGGCCTAAACAATTAGGATTAAAACTAAACCAGCTTTCGTTAAATCCTAATCTCAAGGGAAAATTTTCAAAAACGAAAATATATTTTCTATAACACTAGCATTGAACATTAACCAAACAGTCCCGCATACATTCCTCCCGGGCAAAAAGTATAATGAGATGTTGGTTAAACTATCATGGATGAGTGAAGCGCACCAAGATACCAGATAATACGACATAAACAAAGGAAACGCCACATCATAAGGCGCACATGGTGGTGGGATCTAGATATAGTTAAAATACACCTAGCTACTGTAATTCTACAAATAGTGCTGATAAATAAGGGATTTAAATACTCCCAAGACACATATGCAATCATAATGGTGTAGTAACAGACAGCTAACAGAGTTGGCACAAATGCCCCAAACGAATTTACTATCGTAACGGGTGATTTTACATTGCGTACCGGCAACTAGCAATTACTGTTACCTGAGCCCCAATAATCTTTAGCTAAATTAGGCCTAACTGAGGATTGTAGTCCTATCGGGGGATTGGGAACATGTAGACAATCATAATAGTGAAGCAGGGCATAGCTAACAAATTTTTGCGGTTAAAAATCTTCTCAATAGAATGTGCTATCATAACCGGTAATTTTTAGAGTCAATGAACAAACGCTGATAGGTGATCCTTCTCAATGTTTGCTTGAATTTTTGATGAATGACTTGGAGAATTGTATAAAAGTGACTAAAATATGGACAAAAGAAATGTTTTGGGAACTGGAAATCTGTGTGGTAATCTTTTTACGGCTTCGGGTACAATCAAATAAAATACTGCTTTAACAACTATTTTTTTCTGATATTCTACTTATAAAAGCTACCTATATTTGCGTTTATAAAGGTGAAGAAACATAACGTATGGTAAGTTCTCTATAGCTGCTACCACAAATGATTATGCTAGGAATATTATTTTTTTCAATATTTCGATTAACACATTTCTAAACCCAACCCCAAAAGCTTTCATAAAAACAGGAAGTAAACAATTGTTGATGGAAGTGTATATCTATATATGTACACATAATATGCGTGTGTGTGTTCAGAGAGGGAGACATTTTCTCTTAAATAAAAATCCGCAATAAATTCAATCACAACGAATCACTCAGAGATGTGAGTGTCCCGGGAGGAAATACCCTTTCAAAACTCCATATACCAAACGTGTTTTGCGTAAGGGAGAGAGGGGATAATTTTATTTGAATTTCTCCCTTTTTCTTCCTTATGGCAATCCGTCGACAATAGTTATTGATATTTTTTTTCCCTTCGTATGACACAAATCGCTTACTACAGGTCCTTTACGTTCTTTCGATATATACCGATATTGATTTTCCCGGGGAAAATGCTCTCCGTCTTTCGTCGTTTAGGGGATTTCCCTGAAAATCGCGTGTTTTCCGTCCCCTTCCGTGTTTATAGAACACCAGTTTGGAATTCATTCAATATTTTCCTGATTACCTAATTGTTTACCGATAGAGGTAAACAGTGTAAGAACAAAGTTCGTGTTTGATAATTGCATTTAGATCATCTAATTGTAATTGATTTAATTAAAAATTTCTTTGTTTGCATGGTAATGTAACTACAGAACTACGAACATCATATATTCCGGACTAGTATTGTTTACTTAATTGTGCACTTATTTAATCCATCAACAATTCTAGTAATTGAATCTGTTCTAGTGTGCTGCGATATTCGTTTCAACCTTTCTCTCGATCCCTCCCAGTCTGTCATGACTTCAAAGGGTGTGTTACAGGAGAGTTTAGGAATCACGGAGTCGCAGCTTATATCTAACACGAGATTTTCAACAACCCTTGTTATTTTGACATGTCCTGAGATGTTCCCAGCCTTCCAATTACCATTGCACATTGGCCTATATGCTCCCATTTCTGCCTCCCCTCTGATATAGATATCAAGCGGGGGTAGGTTGAGCATGATCTCCATGGCTGCAGTCGGTGTGCTTCTTATTGCACTCGTAATTCAGAGGCATGCCAGTCTGAATTCCTAGGAGTTTGGCTGTTCTTTGCCTCTGATTTTTTTTGGTCACCAAATGAGGCAGCCATAGGTAATCATAGGTCTCACCACTGCAGTATACAACCAGTGTGTCATGCGCTGTTTATGTCCCCAGAATTTCTCTATTGTTCTGCGTCTCATCATGAGTGCCATTTTACATTTGTATAACATTCTGTCCAAATGCGTATTCCAGATGAGTTTGGAATTTAGGGTTATACTTATGTATTTAGTTTCCTGCTTCACCTACATTATTTCATTATAGAGCATAAGGGGTTTTAGGCCACTTAGTTTTCTCTTCTTTCTGAAGGGGATTATTGCCAATTTAATAGGATTTACCCTAAGGTTTTCCTTCGTGCACCATCTTTACACTGATTTCAGAGCTCTTTGCATTTGTTCTGATATTATACTGGCCTTCTTACCAAGTATGAGTATTACCACGTCGCGTCGTTCTCATACCCCTGGGTGTAGAATCCTTCATAATTTAGTAAGACCAGCAGCTCATCAATGACCATGTTCCAAATTGGGTTACCCTTATCTCTAAACTCATGTTATTCTTTTGTTTACAATTGTCCCACTTTACTGCGTAAGTCCGCATTTGAGACGGATCTTTCTCGTCTTACTATTTAATCCTACCCAGCCCGTCCGTAATAATGTAAACAAACATCTGGTGTATAAGAATTAAGTTATTGTTCCGTCGATAAAATATCGTTCGCTTTTTGTCCGTATTTCCTCTCCGCATTCCCGTTCTCGTTTCTCGTATTGGATGTCAATTATTGAGATGAGAAAAGTTTTCCTTTTATTAATTGCTTTGTTTTCTCTTTATAAGTCGCCGCGCTGGTTGCCGTGTAGCCGCGCAAATTAAGATTAACGTTTGGTTCGTAGAAGATTGGGCGCCCCTTAGTAGCGAGCAGCAAGATGATAATTATAATTGATGGTATCCGTAGACATTTTTTATTAATTGCATTAAGACGGGGGTTGTTTTCTTGTTGCCGGTAACTGGAGTCTTATAAACATCTACTTTCGTAATTTCAAGAATCATATTTATTCTGTTATTGAACGTAGAGTACGCAAACATGTCACACATCTCCGTGTAACTTGTGTGATTGTGATTGCTAAAATAATGTAACACTTTTCGTGTTTACAAAATTAGGCATTACGTTTGATAATATTCATTTGTGTTCAAAACCAAATTCCGTGTTAGAAAACAACTTATGAGGAAAGAATTTGAAATAATTGATTTGTGAAGTGACATGAAGCAGTTTTAATTAAGGAGGGTAACTCAAGATTAAATCTAGAAATAAACATCTTTTGCAACACAATCAGGTGTTCCATCAGTCCTTTATTAAAATAAGAAAATTAACTTTTCAACTTGTAAAAGGAGATATGGAGAGTGCTCAACAGAAAAGTGCCCAGATGGAATATCAGTATAAATACCAGTCGACCGACTTTTGCACTTTTAGATTGATTATTTAATGTTGCATTTAAAATTACAAAAGAATTCAAAATGTTACAATGATTGTTGGAAGTGTGCTCCGTTTGTCTCCATACGCAAATAATGCCTATTTTCTCAGCAATCCAATCATTAGCATCAGGTCGCCCAATCCAACGTCCAGAGATCAAGCAGTGGTCTAGCAAAATGTGGTGGAGATTCATCCTGATGCAACATTGGAAATTTTCGGCGTTTCCTATTGTGTCGGTAATCATTGGATTGGTGTAGTTCTCTAGAAGTTCGCGATAACACCGGTTAAAGTACACAGTCTTTATGACTAGAATTGAACTAGCGAATTCTTCAGAAAAAAAACAGTTATTTGTTGAAATAGAAATTTTCTGTGAGACATCCTATGTATATGGTTTCCAATTTATAATCTTCTATCATTTCTTCTTTTCTTTTTCCAGAATAGATATAAATATGAAATGGCAATTTCAGACCAGGAGATAAACGAGAAAAAAGCTGGTTTCATATTCCAATCCCAAAAAGCTATAGAATATTATTGTATTATTATGCAGAGACCTTAGTGTGATATACATATGAAACTTCCAGAATTGCAACACTAATTTGTCGATACTATCAAGCCATTATGTAATTAACTCTATTGAAATTACCTACTATCCATCTATTATTAATACCAGGTGGCGTTTGTGTTACTGACTTTCCATCACCGTTGCATTGTCAGTATCGTGTTCGACAGCGTTATGCAATTATGCATGTCGTAAGTATACGTACGGACACATATGTACGGACTGCAACAAATACGCATACGCACACACACTCTAGCGCGCATATATCTCGGCATACACAAGGGTATCTCGTTTGCCTATCGGATTTAGGAACGCACATCCCATGTAGGACTGTAAATCGTATCAGTTGATCTGCGCTGTGCAGTTGATTTATCATACGACCGCTTAATGTAGGATAATGTAGATGTTCATCCTAGAGGCCGCCGTTGAGCGTCGGTCCGTTTATAGCAGATTAACCGGGCGAGATTCTGTGCAAACGGCATACAGAAATTCGGACCCTTCCTAGTCGCCGGTGGTATTAGCGCTAATGTGTACTACGTTACTTGTCTACCCTTTACAATCTGAGACCAGTATGAAAATTCCGCTTAGATAATTTAATCAATGGTCAAAATCAATTGCAATATCCGTCATATTTGTCAATAAGAGATATCGATTATAGTCACAGAACGGACAGAAACATTCTCATTTCTTTCATTCTGAAACACACAAGAACGTGGGTCATCCAGCACAAAAACTATCGGAACGTGCGTGGTAATTGGTTAACTATTTAGCGATTTCAATACAATCTAAATGCTATTCTAGTTATTCGAAGTTATTGCGGCTTTGTTGTGTTGTGCTAAATGTTGTTAGAACATAGACACCATCAATGAATTCATTAGAAGTTTATAATGATTGAGTTATATTTGAACAAGTACCAAAATAATCAATTCAATAAAGTAATTGGAGACTATGCTGAAGATGGAAGACGAACTGCTGGAACTTCAGATGATATCAATCCTCCAAACCATCTAATGAGCACAAGCACCACCATAGTACCAGTCACACCTTCATATGTACCATCGCCTACCATCTTACCATAAGCCAATCATTATCGATGAGGTGAAATTCTTTATTTTAGTGGATTTTAGTGGAATGAAGAATAAGATCTTGACACAGAAAACAATTATTAAACCAATCTGGACATCGTATGTCTAGTTACTGTCAGTGAATGATATCTATATCGAAGAACTGTTCTCAATCCAAAGTTTTTCGCAACATCTGTGTTGAACGATATCATTCATAGAGACCTTTAAATAGTGTAATTGAAAGACGAATACAAATTTATAGTAAAGATATATTGAGATAAAATCAAAGTGCATCCTAATAAGCTTGCAGTGTTAGACGATGCAGAAGTTCATAAGCTTAAATAATTTAAATCCTTAGATCTTTGGGTTAGTTGGTGTGTTAGCATAAGTTTGGTCCATTCCTTTGTAATTCTTTGCCAAAACTTTTCGTCCTTGGGTTTGCCTTTTTGTCCTAAAACTCTCAACACTACTGCACTCCACCTTTTCCTTGTAGTGTAGTACTCTCCAGCCCGTCTCTTTTACTGTTCTATCTATCGTCATCGTCTAGATTTTACTACCATATCTATCTTCGGTTCATTGTAGATATCGTAAATACCTCATTTATTCTTCTTATATGTCGTTCCTATGTTTTCTTTCCTCCCAACATCCTCCCGATCATTTTCTATATGAAGTTCCATCTTTTGGCTTCTAAATTAACTTCTGAAATTCAATAAACATTAGACACGCCGAATTGAAGCATTTTTTTACTATTGTCAGCTTTCCCTTTTATTACTTTTCTGTTGCATTTGCAATAGTAAATGTACATACATAGAGAAAAAGGGTGTGTAATCAGGTTTTTAAAAACACGTGATGAAAGCTGAACGAAAAACCATTGTCCCGATTATTTAAGATTCTGAGGTGCAACAGATGCCAGGAATGACCAGACTTCACTTCGTTCTTTGAAAGTTATTCCAGGGCGTATATATTGGAAAAGTTGGTCGTCACATTCTTACGAGTCCGTTATTTATATTTTACGTCAGTACGCCCCAACATCGTGCGCTCCTTCTTCCCCTTTCTAAGGACGACTTGCCTTTCGACCGAGCCCGAACTGAAACTGTGATGTACCCAATTGACAAGCTTGCAGCGAAAGTTAACAAAGTTATCTTCTTTTCCGTGGTTGGCGAGCATCCGACAGGGAAGGAGGAGTAGAGAGAAGCAGAAGGAAGATGTTTGAACTTTGCCGGGTCAATATTTGATGAAGATCGTGGAGAGAGGCACTGGCCAAGTTCGAGCAAGGCTTTATATGAAGTGGCCTGGAAGGATTGCGAGTATCCGATCGACAAACTAATCCTTTAAATTTTGTGAATAGCAAAAAACTGAATTTCAAGTCAATGTATAACCTTGCAGGTACATATATACATTTATATTTTATTAAAAAGAAAACGTTCAAGACTTGTTAGTATTTTCCGTATGAGAGGATTTATACCATGGGATACTGACGAAGAAGGCGATAAATCGAGAAGCTCGCTGAAGGTTGACGCGGTGGGGTAACCTCCAGTTCTGGACTCCAGACTAGCAGACCTCTAGATCATGCTTTGTGATCTGTCATTCTTCGCGTGCCATTCTCGGCTTCCGCAGCGTGAGAGCGACCGTTGCTAAGTCCGGCAAACAAGGTGGAACGATGTGTGTGTATGTATACCTACTCTCCCTCAGAAACTATTTTTATTTGCAGTCGGAGCCTGCCCGTCTGATACGTGACCAAGAAGGATGACCTGTCGCGGTGTATTGATGTCGACAGAAAACATAAATTTCCATCGCATCGCAGATCACCGTCAACTTGTACGAGCGGGCTTAACGTAAAGGGAGAAAAATTGATAAAACCAGCCGGAAGTTTGTTTCCGAGTTGGAACGTTGTACATGATTACGTAAATAAATGAAAGAACTTCCTTGTACGGACCGCGAAAAATAGCGTTTCCCGCATCGATAGAACAACATTGGCGTGCTGCATTATTCCTTCGAATATTCGCCGTGCCAAAACTGTACAATATTTAGACCTGCACGATGTTGGATGTCGAAGTATGTCGGATATTTTACGTACACGCTTATGCAATATGTATAAAAGCTAAGTCGCAATAGTGAATTAAACCGTCGATTCTATTGAATTTTTAATAATTCAAAAATTCCACCAATGCACTTTATACAACCATCAAATAATTCTTTCAGTTTGGTGGCACATGTATTTTACAAAACTGGAGACTCGGTATTTATAAAAAGTTATAAAATTCGATGGAACGTTGTATGATAAACTCAAACACGTAAATATTTTGTTAGGTTTCCTATTGTCGTACAGCGTTATTGACTATTGTGCAATGCAGTAAATTTTTGGTATTATTTTATATTTTTTACAGATTTTTTGTTTCAGTTCTTTAAATCAAATACATGAAGCAAAAGTATATTATAAAATAACAGGAAACAATGCTTGACATATTGAATATGTTTTCTATATCAATAGGCATCGTGTGTTATAGGAAGTACAAATTTTACTGGTTTATCTCACGTGGGGTGCAATGAAACTATCGATAGAAATAACTCTTTGAAATAAAACGTAAGCAAATCATCTGCAATACGTTTTAACAGTGAAACAAATGCAAGAATTTATAAATCCGTACCCAATGCAAACAACTTGAAATATTTAGGTGTTAGATTTCTGCTTGTGATGTTATCGAGGACTTAATCATAAAACTTAATTATGCTATTTACGTAATTTTAGATCTGCGTAATTCGGTAAACATCGATGCCCTAATGTCCTATTACTTTGGTCACGTGTACTGCATAGCATTTAGTGCTGTATCCCCCAATATGTTGTGTGTTCAGGTCACAAAAATTATATTATAATAATATAATAATAATAATAATTATATTATATTAGTGAAGGGTGCATGTTTCTAGTCTAAGCGATTTCCGAAGCCATTCGGATCCGACTTGATAATGGGAATCCACGTATTCCCGAAACAGGTGTCGTCCCGAATTAATTAATACTTTGTGCGGGAGGAGTAATCCGAACAGTGTGTTTATTATATTGTAAGATGTTTATTAAGAATAGCAGCAAGGACGTCATATAGCGTATTATTTCAAGAATTAAATACCCTATCGTTATCAGCCCTCCCTAGTTTACACTCATTAGTTTAAATAATGTATTTTTGACAATGCTTATATCATGTAAAATGATTTATTAGCAATAAATGATTAGATTATGAATGGGTCAAAACTAAGTATTACTGTAATTCTACATTTGATTTGGTGAAGAGTATTTTTGATTTAGTTAGTTTAGTTGGTTGATGTAGTTATTTTGTTTCTGGTTTAAATGTATTTTAATTTTATGCGACGTTGTAGTGCCTGTATGTTCATAGATACTGGCTTCTAAAATATATGTATATATAATTAAATAATCGGCCAATTTCAGTTTGCCCATATTTCTATGCATACGCTAATAAATTTCATCATTACACAAATAAACTGTTATCCTTCTCACACTTTTGCAAGTATACAAAAGTTTCGATGATCCAGATACCACGATAAACCCACTTCGTACACTTCGCCGATGGAAATGTATTGCGGTACTCGACGAGTTATCGGTTATTCGTGTGTTGCTAATATTCCCTCTCAACTTTGATTAACTGCCAAGAAGATTACAGCTCGCATGACTTCAGTAAAGTGTTTCGGGTGAAAAGGCAAAATGCGTTTCAGAATTTAATTAAATTGCGTTTCGTTGTTAGAGTGCAACAATGTGCAACCCAAACGAGAGTGGAATGTGTATAAGATGGGAGAGAACATTTTAATTTTCGATATTTGCAAAAGTGATTGGGAGGTGTTCCGTAATAACTAAATAAATTGGACGGGCCGTTAGGAAATGATGAATTGAGATATTAATGAATGTTAGAGGTGTTAAAAATTGCAAATCGAAAAAGCTTTATTGACATATTACGTATGTGAAACAAAAACTTTTTAGAATAGGAATTTATCGATTATTCGAATTTTTTTTAATATTATTTATGAGCTACTCCTAGTTTCACCTAACTTTAATGTCAGCCTTTCCTTGATCTTTGAAAGCCATACAAATAAATGGGACAACGATATTTTTAATAAAAACAAAAATACCCTTACCCCCTTGATGAATGAAGAATTCCAGATACGTATTTTAGAAACTAACTTGCCGTTACGAGCACAATCTACGAAGGAAAATAATGTTAGACGTAACACTCCGGGATAACGCCGCTAAGACTGACTCCGGTTCGGTGAGCGTGATGAAGTACGCTTACTGAACCGGAACGGCTGAGTATTATATATAGCCGTAGCGTAAGCGGGAAATTAGTGTTATGCAAGTGCTATTCTGTGTGGTGCATATCTACTGGAGTGTTACGTTGAGTATATATCCCCTGTACGAGAAATGGGCTATATATCGCTGAGTGCTGCTAATAACCGTTACAGTCGGACCTCCGTTCTCGCTATTGCGCTGTTAACGAAATCACCTGTAGCTGATACGCTTTATGGCGAATGCTGCAAGAATCGGTTACTCGGTTACCGAATGCAATATTCAAACTTCAAACACGTGTATGTAATGCTGCGACGAATAGTGGTACGATATTGTTTCTGTGTTGGTTGAATAGGATACGGTGGAAGCAGTATTTTTTCCTCGTTGAGAGGTAAAAACTTATCAAAACAAATATCAAATTACGTTCGAAATAATCTTTAAGCGAAGAGGTGTAGTGAGAGTGTTGTATTCCCAGAATTACGAATTTTGAGAACTATAATAGCCAAACGTATTCGAATATGGGTAAGAGGTGATCACCGATAACTGTTTAGAATCACGGTGACTGGAAAATCACTGTCGCTGTGATCACCGTCATTTGGAAACAACCCACCCTATACTTCCCTTTCCATTTTATTAAGGCAACATTAGTACCTCTTGCCTCGGCTAAAATATTACTCAGAACAAACACAAACGTCAATGGTACGTATTTAGGCGGCAAAAAATCCAAATATTTATAACTACAAATACAAGGATAGAAATATGAACGTGCGCGGTGTAATCTTGTCCTAGTAGCGTCACATTTCATCATTTACTATCCCGTTTAACTGTCTACGTGTTGGGGTTATGTATCAGTTACTGTTTGACAATTTTTATTTCCGGCAGGGCGACGCATAGGTGTTGTAATTTACGGCAATGGTGCAGGCGGATGGGTGCATGTGTAACATCAATGGTAGTACATTACAGATATACGGCGATAATGTTTTAGGCACAAAAACTGATATTCATTGCCCCTAAACTGATAGATGGCATCTTTCGATATTTGAGTTTATGATCTGAACAAGCAGCGTCCCGCGTTGGTAAATCATTTCCTGTATACTAGGGAAATTGATAAATTACATACTTCAAGAGCAAAATAAACCAAAATTGCCTGTGGAATCATTTACTAATTAATGTTTTGTGTTTAATTTAATTATTAAGGCTAACTTTACATACATATGTTGTGCCTTCCTAGTTTACAAGTTTGAAGCCTAAAGGTGTTAATGTTAATGAAGTTTTAGGTGTCTTCAGTAAGTATATAATAACAAGGACACGGTAATATAATGTTTGAAAAGAAAGTAATACATGTTGACTATCAGGAAATGACTTGCAGCTACAAAAATTTCAATGTGACCATCGGATGCTGCAATCATTACTTACACGTATCAGGTAGTATTGGATATCAGTTCATGGTCTTACAATTTTGGTTACGGATTCTTAGAAAGCACGATAGGCGGACATTAGTGGTTAATATAGGTTATTCCTAGAAGGAATAAATATCAACGTTTCAATTTTCTTAGCTTTCTCCGTTCAACTTTATGGGGAAATTATCTTGTTATACAATCAAGCTATTCATTATCTCTTCAATATTTTATATTGTGGTTGGTTTTCCGCAGACTCCATTGAAAACATTTCACTAAGTTACCCCACAAGTAACCCCCTATATAATTCAATGACCTAATTGTTGTGAAAGATAAAAATTTTTATATTGTTGCAGTGTTCGGAAACAGGTTGCTTCTATCGCCCTGATAATATTGTATTTATAAATGGACGAGTTGTAAATCGGAATCCAGAAATTAATTCCAAATATTATTGCTTTTTAAAAGCAATGATTCAAAAAGTTCACGGAAATGGTTGAGGATTAACTATAAATTTAACATAGCGGAACTTGGCATCTTTGTTTTCAATATGATAAAGCAAATAATTTCAACACCATAAGCATGGTAATTCTATTTTGGGGCTTTTATTTTGATGCCAAAAATATGTATATTACCAATAGTACCTATACCTACCAACAAAACTAATCGCTTATACCGTAACTAGAATCGCTACTTCTCCTTGAATACACGTTCTTAATTTCATTCCAATCCACGCAGTGATGTGTTAACACCGCTCATAATAACCTCTCCTCCGTACCAATCCAATGCCGAAAGCATCGCTTTGACGGAGATTTGGCGGTTTGTCTCGATAAAACTGTGCGTAGCGTCGACCTGCGACACAGCTTTCCCATCCGGAGAAATGCTCGAGGAAATGTTTCCTCTGCTCTTAATGCGGTAACTTCCTCCTCTCTCCAGTCCGCTTCATCGTGGAGCCCCACCGTTTCGCGGCGGTATTCATCCAGTCGGAGAGACCGCAATGGTGTTGTAAACTTCCACTGGCGAAGGGTGAAAGGCAGCCGGCGTAATAAAATCGATGTTATGCAAGAAGCGGGTTGATGAGGAATAGAAGAAGATCTGCGGGTTGTAGACCGCACACACTATCTGCTGGTGGTATACACGCACAGAGAGTAGGAAAGAGAACAATCCTCCTCTGCCCCGCTTTCCGACGTATTGATTTTACCGGGTAACCGGCTGACACAAAGTGTGTCTCTCTCCCGCATACCACACTGGCACATTCATAGACGTGGCTGCCGATTGCGTCTTCGCCGGGCGCCCGTTCTGCTAGTTGCGATGATAATGGGGCTTGTACATTGCTTGAAATTTAACATCAAATTGTATTCGTTGAAGATAAAAATAAAATAGAAGGAAAAGAACAGGAAAAGACGTACGTTGAACTGCATTAGTGTTTACAGAACCATCAGTAATAATGAACTTTTATCATAATTACCTAGGTACAAGTTGGTATACACGCAAACATGTGTCAAGCCCAGTAAGATGCATGGAAGCATGCAATGTAAAGTAATTTAACCAGAAAAAAACACATTAATTGTACAAAAGTCAATAATCTTCAGCATCATATAAGTACATTGGTACACGTTACTGAGAATTATCTACAGAACTATAATGAGGAATCAATACATTAAAAAATATCAAAAGTGTTAAAGCATCACAATGAAAAAAATACAGTTAGAAGAACTTTACACATTTGGGGACAAATCCGGCGACCTTGCTCGCCAACGAATATGTCCACGTTATTAAACGGTTTTCGAATGTATTAAATAAGTCTTTGCACTGTAATAAACTATTATGTGCGAGACGACCATCCGATCCTGTTGATATCAAATTTGTTCCATGCTTATATCCTGCTACGACTAGGATATTGTTCTAGCACTATTTGTCGTAATTCTTGTTGACTTTTCGTTGAAACTCCGGCATATCGCTAACACTTAACAAACTTAAAAACACTCCAGTTTGTGCGAGTTATATTAGGGAGAGATGGTATATGCTGATCAGGAAACTCATTCTAAAATAAATTTTTAATTTCTGAGTATGTACGGCTTGGGTAAAACCATTTAATAAGTTGTACTTCTTCTGCTGTTTCATAGACATCCATATCTTCAAAAAAATGCAGTCGCTTCTCTAAAAATAAAGCTTCCGTACAATTAACGTGACCGAGAAGATGACGTGACAACCAACGCTAGGTTCCTATGGGGAAATCGACAATTCGAATCTCCGACGCGGCGATTGATTTTTAAGTCGGTCGTAGCGAGGTGTTCGGTACCTCTCCCGATACTCTTCATTATTAAGGAGTATAAATCCAAGATTGCTGCCCCCTTACGGCGAGGAGAAGCAGTAACAATCCATGTACTTCACACAGACACACACTTACACAAACCTAATGTATACTGATACAATGGGCCTCAAGGCCGCAGCGTCGAATCTGTGCATTAGGAGAGAAACAAACAAACTGCTACCGCAGTGATCGTTATCACTTAAATGAAATGTGTTGAACTGATAAAATGTAGACGAAAACGTCCGATATGCATACCTTCGCTTGGCTTCCCACCCAATATCGGCACGGTGGTACATCTACTTTAGCGAAATGTATATTATGTTTAAAAATCTACTGAAAGCATTAAGCATTTGTTGATTTTGTCAATCTCTGAAATGCAAAATTAATTAAATTCTTAAGGCAGGTATTGCTAGGGTATTTATCGTAGACGCTGTCGCTGAAACAATTTAATTTTGGTAAATTGGTAAATATTTTTGGTGATGAACAAATAAACTACACTATAAAATAGCTGTAGAGACAGAGATTCATTACTTGTCTTACTAACAGAAAATCAATTTCAGAGGCCGTAATATCTGATGACCTTTAGTAGCCTGTGCAACCCTTCTGAACTTGCATTTATAATTTTTGCGAGTTGGGTGTGCTTTTCCTACAGACCGCTGCACAAGGTATCAATACAGCAAGCTGCAGTTAGCGAGTTGTAATATGCTGGAGTTTTATATCAAATATTTTAAATCATAATAGCAATATTTTTTGGTGGTGCTCATTGTATGGCAGTAAAGCTTTTCTATGCAATTAGGATGTAGAATTAGGATATACAATTACGATATACAATTGCAAATTAAAGAATTGGACACCACTAAAAAATTTTTTGGTGGTCTGTCTTCTTTCCTTCTCTTTCCATCTTGAATTAGCGAAACAAAATTATACTAACCACACCAACGTTGCCTTTTCCTAATTGCATCCTATTCCGCCCTATTAATGACCTGGGAAAATTTACCTCCTTTACCGAAACCCCAGGCTAAATTGCTACTGCCTTTTAGTTACACAACAACTGCTAACACTATTAGCCGTAATTATGTTAGGTAGTACTATCACAGTTACAATCTGAACTCCAGGAATGAACTAACTGAAAATATTTGTGCCAGGAATGCCGCCCTATATATTTTCCGTTGATAACTGTAATTAATTACATTTATGCCTACCCAATCTAGTTGGAGCTACAATTTATTGAATTTATTTTACCTTCTTCTTAAAGAGAACGAAGCTGGTCCTCCTTAAAGCCTTAGCAATTGAAAGATATACTCCCACAGCCGACCGGATTAAGAAGTGCCTACAATATTAAGAATATCGTTATGGAAGTTAATTGAGTCAAGTGCTGAAACACGCTAAACGTCGAATTGGCAATTTTGGAAAATAAGGTACTTTCTTTTTGCCTGCCGTTTTTCCACAAAACTGTCAATGAAGAACGATAATTAAGAATTACATTTATGGTCCAAGGAAACTCTTTAATTTATTATATTGCTGGCAATATATCTTTTCCTGAAGTTTGGGTAATAAAAAGGTTCGTAATCGCTCAAAAAGTCTTATAAAACATCGTAAATAAAGTTTCAGGAAACACTATGTACCTACATAAAACCGTGGATAAACCTAACTCCCCATACCGTAAATTGCCCCTCACTTCTGGTAACTATTTTTATTACTGAGGTGGTTGGTATATGCGGATCTACACACTCACATTTCGATCTATCGTCGTTGGCATCCTTATCTCTCTGCAGCAGTTTTATCCGCCTAAAACCCCCTACGGCACTGACATGGTAGCGGAGGCGACTTCATCGTCGGCGCTATATTTATAACTGTATCACTCTGATCAATACATGATAAACTACCGCCGTAAGTATATGACATCTTTATAAACAGTTTATGTGCGTACATCAAATTTTGCTATACTGCCATCAAGTCAGTCGGTCTCTTCCTATTCTCTCTCTCTCTCTTTCTTCCTCTCTCTACGTTTCCCTCTTACCATCTGCCTTCCGAAGCTAAATTCACCAACCGCATGCCGCATTTACCTGCTCCCATTATCTCTCGTGCGTTATTGATTCTCAATGGGTCTTTTACGTAAATCACTAGAATTTCATTTTAAATGACAAGCTCCGTGTTGTGTTGTATGGGACTTCCGCGTTGAAACGATTCAAAACGTTCGAATACATAAACAAGATAAGCAAAAAAAGACATCCAAAAAATGGTTTACAGGAAATATTTGCTTGATTCATATGTCTGTATGCTTCAAACCGGACGCCTGCTTACGGATATAGACTATAGATGTGTGCAACGTGCAGGAAAAATGACATATCGTCCATTTAGTTCGATTCTTCTGCAGAGGATGTGAGATATTGTTCTTTACTGGTGTTCTAGCTACTTTAATCTAATATTACAAAAACGTCAGCGACCTTTATGACCAATCAGAAAAATGGACAAAAAAAAGGGTAAAAATACATAAATTCAAATTTCCTAAGCAGTATTACTATCTAAGTGATAGTTCTGGTAAGTGGCACAAGTGAAAAAGCTTGTTTTGTTTTAAGAGAAAATCTCATCTACAACTTTGTCAGTCCTATAAGATGTTCTGATATGATTAGATCTAAAATTAAATGTGAACCGTGTCTCTTTACCACATTTGCCTTTACTTTTACCCACTAATACAACTCCACTGGCAAAGTTCAATTACGAATTATATAAGGATCCAATCATAGCGGTTGAAGTGATTTTATCTAAGAAATACTTGTTACGTCATCATAAGCGAACTAAAGTCATCAGTGACGGTAGTAATTTAAGCTGATAAGAGGTGCAGCAGTGACGTCTGAATCGCCAGAATTCACAGCAAATACCAGCTCTCTGTTATGTTATCCAAGAGGTGCTCTTCTTGCAAATAGTCTTCTACAACTTCATCTACATGGTTGCAAACACATCCCCATTATTCGAGCTTTGGATGCAAATTCTTCTCTAGCTAATACTTCTACATCAGCTAACTTGAAGATAACGTTTCTAGCGGCAACCTAGTTGTATGCTATTGCCCATATTTTCAATTTCAGGTTTAATTTAAGATGGCACAGTGGCAATCTTAGAATACTGTGCCCATGAGATGTCAGCAATGTATCCAATTTAAATTAGAAATGTTTCAGTTCTATTTTTCTTTATTAGTTAATAAAGCTGTGGTTTTCTAAGCTTAGAATCAAAATATATATTTGGTGCCATCAACCATTCAATCATCTCGGCTTTCCTTGTTCCCGAAGTTGGGTCACTTTGAAAGGCTGGGGATAAATAGTAGTAATAGATACTAATGATTAAATTATAAAAGGCTAGTTTTTATACAAATCAACGAAATGTTAGCAAAAGGCAAGAAATTGGCAAAGCTGTCGCTAAAGGAGAGATGCTATTGTATACCAATCAAAGGAAAACGCTGAATGCTGTCGTGTTCACAATAAAACAAAAAAAATAAACCAACAGCGGGACAAGCATTTGTTTGGAAAAATTTACATATGTACGTTTAGTTCCAGTCTCTTATTCTGATAAATCCTTTACAGGACATTTTTCGAATATTGATTGATCTCATTTACGAAAACAAATAGATCTAAGAAATTAATAAAAAATAAAAAATACCCTTACCACCTCGATGAGTGAAGAACTCCTGCACATACGTATTTCGGCAACTCAGTTGCCATCCTCAGCAGAAACTACGAAGGAAGATAATGTTAGACGTCGCACTCTGGGAGATTTGTACCACACAGAACACCACTTGAATAACACTGAGTGTTATTCAAGTTTACTATTTTAAGCCACCGTATCCTATTTTGTATTTTGTAAGAAATTAATATTGTAAAGCACCATAGCAAAGACTATTTGCTGGTTACTTTTACCAGGCAAAACGTCCTACTCCTTGTATGTAAACTAGGTCACGTTAAGGACCTACTTTCCGTTGGAAAGTTCCGCCTTATAAGAGCGCTGTTAGCACTATTACGGTGCACGTGATTTTACACAACTGGAAAAGTGTCATTTGTTTCCTACACCAATGTGTTTCTCAAAATCCTTGAAATCTATAGGTTTTTAACTATACCAACTTCGCACATACACACTGCAATAGTAGTGATGATATATGTATAAACATAAATGTTGGTACATTGAAGAGCTTTTCTTGATATCGGGTCTATAGAGTTACCTTAAAATATACCTCAACCTAGTGAACCCGTAAGCACAGTGCCTAATGTTATAGCTGTCCCAACACCAACATGTTTTCTGTGGTCCTCAACACGTAGCTACAATTTGGTTCCCACTTCTTCTTTCCTTTCTCAATGCCTTGTGGTACGATATATTGTTTTTACTAAACCTAAACACTTACGAGATAAGTGCCTTTTAAGACAGTAAGTATACAATTTGCTTACACCTACTACCACATATCACCATTTGAGAACATTAATGGCAGATTTCAGTCACGAATAAGAATTATAGCGAGCATTATATTGATATCTGATCAATGAAGGCCTCTTACTACTTCGATTTTCTTCGATATTATTTGCTGTCAAAATTCATTGCTCGTTACTACACTCTCATACATACTCGATAAAAATGATTCGGTCCAATATTATATCACACTTCTGCAATTCACATAATGATATGTTTTTAATAAAAATTCATGCCCAACGCAGTCAAATGCTTTTGCTAAATCCACTGACTGTAAGAGTAATATGATCTTTTAATTGAGACACAGTAAACTTCTCAAAATAACTCCGGACAAAAGACGACCGGGGCAATTTACATTTCGCCGTAATTAGCTGCATATTCATGTAAATTCCTCCGAATCAAATTCTAGGAAATCCATGGCATCGCTTTGAGTATGCAAATTTTACTGGGATGCGTTTAATTGCTGAATGGAATGACAAGCGACATGACTATCATTCAATACTAAGATCCAATTCATCTCAGATTGTGATTCAATTAGCTGAAGATCGAATTAACTAGTAGTGGAACATAGATACGAATTTTTATGCTAATCGTGTCTTCACCTCACAATTTAATATTGAAGACTAGAATTCAATACTATTTATTAAGGACAAAATGGCCGAAATATCTATCACAAAAATTCTGGAAGTCCTTATATTTTAACTTTGTTTATTTATGAAAAAAATAATGCTAATTTAAGTTTTATAATTTCAGTGGCACGTTGTCACCAAATTCAATGCTTTAACCTAATATAAAATTAATCTGATCAGCAACAGCTGCGGTTTTCCAAATTGTTCAGTAGAAGGGTTGCTCTCAGTCGACGTGAGCGTTATCTAAACTGGGAGTTACGAGATTTATTGAGATTTAGCACTTAGTGTAATTACAACGTTTAGCGGAACAAGTTCCTGATTGCCGCTATTAAAGTCTACGGACTTTATTTACTGCACGAACTTCTAGAATTTCCGAGTATGTGGTTCCTGGTACAAACGCAAAGTAAAATTCAACCTCAATCGCATTTCATTATCTGGGCTGCACAATTTTCTTTTAATCTGTATCGAACCTTAAACCAATCGTTGTTCTTTTTGTTTTGCTTCATGGCACCATTTTATTTCTTACGAAACCGCGCACATTAAGTTAGAAAATCGACGGGAGAGAATACATATAATGTATGTATCGATTGATTTTGGTCTGGGACTCGCGCAGTTTTCAATGAAAGGCGAATGCTTGGTACACGTTAGTCGTCTCCAACATCTACAGATAAATTGCAAGAGGAAATTTCAAATTTCCCCAACTGTTTCCGGCGCAATGGAATCGCTTTTGCGTTGCGTCGTTTATACGCAATTAAGTAGATATAAACAAATTTTGAGGGCAATACTTACTGATTTTTTTTAAATTATGGTTTGTATCTGTTCCACTCGTTCTTTACGAGTTTCAAATTAACATTACCAGGCTCCTATGCTGTGTAATATAAGAAATTTATATCTTACAAAATTTATATCTAGAACGCGGGTTTCAATGTATTATTGCTACAGCGTTGCCATAAGCAAGAGGGGGACCCTCTCCACCGTTTGCATGGTTACCATCCACCAGATCGTTATCTATCGATCGAGAACGAATTTCCTTTTAAAGTAACAAATCCTCCAAGATTCCCAGGAAATCATTCGCATCAATAGATGGACTACCGCAAATGTAGGCTTGTCACTTGACCTCAACGAGGAGATGACCCCAGGAACATCCGAAAGTTTTCCCTATTGAACATGGAGGTCTTTGAGTCGGCTCAAAAGGAGGGTCCCCTAAAACTAATCCGGAAAGTGAGATATGTTGCCCGCAGAATTTCTTGTTATATATGAATGCGGTGATGTCCAGACTGCATAACATCTCCAAGTTTGCAAGAGATTGGGTGGGTCATGCACTTTGGACGTCCTACTGGTTACTAATAATAGGGCTATATATGTGACTGAGTTTAGAAAATATTTGTCATAACTTGGGCACGGTAAGTAAGTGACGTTGATTCTATTTGTCACCATGAAAATTCTTTATGGGGAGAGATTTCACCATGAATATAACACAACATATTTACGCTTTACGCTGCTCTTCTCATGTATATTTTCTCCGGAACTACGTCACGTCACTACACACTTAACAAAAAATTTTAAATACTTCACCCCACACAAATAAAGCGATTTACCCATAAAGATGACAACTACGTTGTTGAAATACGTATCCGTTCTTTGGATATTTGTGCCGAATGAAGTACTTTTAATTACAAAATACAATAATATTCTGCTAATTATTTATGCCTATAATTATGGCAAGAAGGTAATATCACCATGATATTATATGCATATATAAAAAAAATTATGAAAATGTATATATAATACACATAATGCTTTTGTATCACACAACACAGCTGATTATGAAATGCAACCGCATTAGCAGCGACAGACAGAACGTACAGACAGCTGCCTCGGACTACCTTATCCTCGTCAGTGTACGACGTAGAATGCCTGCTTGTTTTTCAGTATGCCGTATGCATTCACTTTACCATAGATGCGAGCCTAAAAAATTATACGCGACAACTACCGTACAGCAGAGCATTCATAGCAACAATAATCAGCAATAAATAATAATAATACTAATCATCGGCTGTGTTCCAAAAGCATAATGTGTATTATATATTGCCATGATCTTACACAGCATCCTGCGATTATTTGAAAATTTATCGTTATCATATTAGGTTCATGTGCCAGGGACGATGTCGCTACCATCAAATTGTTTATCATCAGGGTTAATTGAATACACACAGGACTGCCACCTATACGATCGTTATTTGAATTTAACATTAGAGATTCCATTAATATCCGAGGGTCAACCGGTAAAGACTGTCTCTGTTTGGTAGGGAGTAAGGGTAATATGAGTACAGCCAGCGACATGAAATGGGCATAAAAATGTTACTAAACCAAAAAATTCTTTATTGTTTCTATAACTTGTAAATTTACATAAACAATTATACATCACACAACAGAAGGGTTTTGAAGAAGTTTCATGCACCGCATCGCGGGTCTACCAGACGAAGAAAGATGCGCCCGTGGAATTCACCGACCTCGAGTTGTCACCATAGAGTCTTGAGGGCGCTCAGGAAGTCCGTATGCAGCAGTATCGTTTGTAAACCGTTCGACAATGCAGTTACATTGCAGTACAATATAGTAATAATATTTCAGATGGTAACGGGAGCAACGGATTAAATGAAAATAAACAAAGATTGAAAAGTCGGAAAAGTCAGATAAGTTAGAATAGTTAAGTCTGTGAGTGAAATTAAGAAAACGAGTGCTAAAGTAGGGGTAATTAGAAAAACGAAGTGGAGGAAGATTTGGAAGGAGTAGAACGAGTGACAAGGGCGCAGAAGCCCGAAGTCGGGTGGTACACACCTTACATACATGGACAGGTTATATTTGATAAGGTATTTAGCAAATTTATTCATTCGTTTAATTATATGTTCGTATTATTGTTATAGTAACATTTTCAAACACATATTTAGGTTTTATAATTTAAATTAACAAGTGCCAGAAAATTATCATTCAGAAATTACCCGCCTTGTGTCAACTTGGCATAAATAGAAAGAATCCGAAATTATTAAGTTTATTATTATCAAAATTCATTAGAAATATTTTTTTGCATTTTGAAACATTGCAATATACATTTTCATTAATGTTTTATATATGCATATGATACCATGGAGTACTTTCAATTTTTTGTTAAGTATACCTACTTTTTATGGCAGAGGTTTGGCAATTTTTAGAACAATCTGAGTATGAACTTTAAAATTGGATTATAACGTAACATATAAAGTAAAAGTTTGACCAATAAAGTATTTTTTAATTAATAAGATACTTTTTTAAATAGAAAATATTTACAAAAAATAGCTTTGACACTATTCAGTAATGGCGTAGGACGGATCAACTCCCTTGACAAATAAGACCAAATAATCACAAGTACCAAGCCAATATTCCCTTAGACACGCTCCCAATTGTTTTGGTGATCCTCGAAACTTTCGCGCCGTCCTTAAGGTCTAAGTAAAATCACAATACTACTCCGTCCGGTTTCGTACTACCTCGACCTCAACTTTCACCAATCCTCGAACAGTTCTCGAACTTTTCCGCAAACATTCCGAAACGAAGCCATCTAGCCAACTGTACTGGAAATAAAGAACCGATAATTTAGCAGTTGGTCGCAACAACTAAGACCGTTCCGCTATTCGTAGTACATAGCAGTAGTTGTTGTTGAGGCGGATCTAAATAAACGTCGAGCTAGTACGACAGTGTTTCACCGAGTTTTGGTGCGGAAGGAATTGGAACGGAGACTTTAGCGCTAAAAGTCGGCGCCGAGTCTGTAAACTTTTCAGGCAACTCAATTCATTTTCAACGGCGTCCCGTTTTCGGAACGAAGGGAACTTATGAGAGTGCAAGGAAATTTAGAGCAGAGTTGCCGGCAGTGGATGGAAATATATGAATGCACGACAATTTGTCAAGCAAACTTAGGAATATTGATAAATTGTGATTGTAGCAAATATTTCTAGGGCCTCGAAAACATTAAAATATGCGACGATAATATTTTTTAATTAATATAAATGTAATAAGACCAGCGCTTCATTATTTTAGATCTCAAATCTCTAAGCTTAATTTATATGGAACTAGATTATATGCCACGTACGAACCCTCCCGGCAATAATATTATATCATTAGTGGTCACAGCTTCGCACGTAACGATCCAAGTATCATTCGAATATTGGAGCTGAATTACTATAGATTTCATATACGGTTGATGCGGACTCCTCAGTAATAACACAGATCCATAACTCGGCTATGAATTAAACAAAGTCCCAAGAGCGCGTGTTAAGTTATACCTTTCTGAATTTACGACGTACCTAGCTTTTGAGTCTTATATGTTCGGTCGTTGTACGTTATCGCATACGTGTCTATTCTCGAGGCGGTAATATAGGAATCTTCCACAATTTCGGCGGGTTCACCCTCTAAAAACGTTGCGCGCGATTTTTTTTTATTAGGTTAATAAAGCGCAGAACTGCGGAAATTTACTTAAATAATGCTTGCTAGGAAACTTTGAATTTGGAGAATCGTGTCTATGGGTCAAGTATATAAAAGGATAAAGTCTGTGGGTGAGGAGGGGGCCGTATGCCCCACGCACTTGGGCCACCCATATTGGGCCCTTTGTGCTACCTCCTCCGTGTGTACTGTGTGTATGTGCGAAGTGTGCGACTTGTTACTGCCTCTCTTCGCCGTGAGAGGGCTGCAGTGGCGATTTTTACCCCAGCACTGAGGGATAGCGGGAGAGGTGCCGATGACTGACTGCAACCGACTTAAAAAAAATCGATTGCCGAACGGGGATTCGAACCATCAACATCCAGGACGGACGCCTAGCGCTCTTACCAATGCGCTATCCCGGCATATGGATCAACTATAAGGAGAACTGAATGGTTTTCTATTTTTAAAAGTTGAAGATGTTAAAGGACTACATAAATGTGCTCTAAGAAGAAAAAAAAATCTGTGAAAACTATAATGGAATGAAGACATAAGGACATAAGTGTACTCTAAGAAAATATTATATAGAGTGCCTAAAAGGCACCACGCACATAGGCAATAACTTTTGAAATATTGGTGTTATAAAAAAATCATTAGGTAAAGTTTCTCGGTAAATTATGCTCCATCGTCATGTGAACGTCAATTCGTCTTTTAAACGCATCTTCTTGCTACAATGGCTATCTTGAGTTTCTTTTAACATTATCATACATTTTTTTTTCAATGAAAATACTTTTTCTTCACATAAAACTATATTCTTTTGGAAGGATTTCATTGGACAACTTTCGGAGAAATCGCGTTTGAAATTTGTTTACTCTTCACAATATTAGGATATTGGTCAATATCCGGAATTATACTTCCTGCGATTACCATTCAAATGGAATGTTGCTTCGTCAGAGAACAGTATTCCCAAATAACTGATGCAATAACATTTTGATTTAAAGTATTTAAATATATTTAGAAATACATAAATATAGATAAAGGAGAATTTTTCACTAGTTCGTAAAATTTATTTATTTATCGTAGATGTACATTTCGCGTGCACATGCACGCATCATCAGTACGACTAACCGCCCCTTGTCCAAATTTACAAAGATCTAAGTTTTTGAATTGAAGCACCGGCCGTTTCTTGCTTAATGCTTTCTAATTTGGTTTTTAGGCGTATCAGTCTATTATGCCCTGTCCGTGACGACATGTTTAATAATCAAAAATAACACGAGCTACTTTTGGGATCACACAACACATCTGATTATGTAACAACAGACATCCTCACGCACACACAACCGTTTCGGGCTACTAACGCCTAATCAGTGTACGACGGAGGGATGCCTATTGCGCGCTTAGTACGCAGTATCGTCAACTTAATGTTGGAATGACTCTTTCGTAAAACTTCGGAGACATCTGATGCCCAGCAGCGGATTCATGGCGTAATCTCCATGCAATAACTAAGGTACCAATCAATAGAGATTTGTGTTAGCTGTCATCTTTGTCGGCGACGATATGACAAAATCGAAAACGATTTCTGCCAATATCCGGCACTTTCGAACTGAAGTATATAAATACATTCAAAAATAAATAGATATACTTTTTGTATCATACAACACATCTGATTGTGTAGGAACAGAATTTGAATTATATTCTTATATTTTTTCAGTTTCTTTATTATTATTTGTTACTATTTTTTATATATAATTAATATTATCTGTTTTTTACTTGTTCGAATCAATACAAGCGATGTGCGTATATATTTTGCCTTCTATTTATTCCAATTGGAAAAAGCAAAACTATGCTGAACTCGTTTCGTAAATATTTCATGTAGTTATTATATTTTTGATCAGTTTCCTAAAGTTATTAATTCACTTGCATAAGTTTTCGTTGGCCTTCCCTTTATACACTTTTTCTTATTGTTTTGATGACCGCAGATTCGCAACATTAGCTGTTATTACCAACTTCAAAGGGCGTATCTAAGTTTAATAATCGTTTTAATATTAATTGAAGTTATAAATTGTATTTTACATATAGAAATAATTTTAGTATTGAGATTGAAAACATTCTACATATGTTTCTTTAAAAAGACATTACTTTCAGTCACGAGGATCCTAGAAAAAGGGCTTATTTATGTTTAAGTCGAACGGAACAGACGACCAAAAAATCTAATCCATGTAAGTATATGCCGTCGATAGACGAGAAGTGTAGAGAATTTCCAGGAATCACGAAATCCGTCGCTTTCAGTGAGTTAAGACTAATGGCGTTGATTCTACATATGATTTTTTGTATCCATATCATACTTTTGTGCGCTCTAAGTGTTATAGAATATACGTTTTTAAACTCAGATCCATTCTAGAAGCATCACCTTTGAACTTCAACAAGTACGACGATCTCCAAAATATTTATATTACAAGAACTTGTATGATGAATATGCTAATGTCTACAATCACAGAGTTGTGCTTTCTAAATCTATGTCAGTCAATTGAATCGTTTGTAGTAATTAATTTGACGCAACATATATTATAAGATTATCCTGTGATAGATCTAATTCCTTTTGGAAAATATATGTATCTCCACCTGAGAAGGGGACTGAAGGGGGTTCCGTGAAACGCGGAAAATTTTTCATGTGAAGTTATATGCTTCGAACAGATTCGACTGCTCCCAGTGATGGCTTCAGCTGACGAAATCTTTACTATAAATGTATTTGTTTATGTGTACCCAGACATTAAATATAGGTAGAAGAAAAAAAATACATATGTTAAGCTTAAAATTTGAGTTCCATGGTCTCGATGCTTCACAATATTTATGCGGGTCGATTACATTGGTGGTTGTCAGAATGTTTGTATGCTACTATAAAGTAAAAGCATTAAATATTCACAATCGGCTCAACATATTCAGTTTTATTTGCTTCTGAGGATGCTTTAATAAATAAATAAATACGCGAACTAAAGTAAGATTTTATTAATCTAAACGGTAAGTAATGTGTTGCAACTGAAAACTTAAATAAATCGTAGTGACTGGATTAAGTTGTTTGTCATTGGCCAGTGTACATATTTTTTTAAATTATATTTTCCCAATTTGATGCAATAACAACAATAAGCGAATTTAGTGAGAATAGAGGTAGAATCTTGAAGAGAAGTTCCCTGTGACAACATTTTTTGTCATTGGTTAAGTTACTAACTACTAAGGTAGTTGGAACTTATGACTATACATGAATTACTAATTATGTTAAATTTTATTTTTTATATGGTAAAAATATTTCCTTTTAATGTACGTACGCCTACAAATAGGTTGCAAATCTATTAAAACAGTTTTAATCTTTTTGTACAACTATTACTAAACTTTACACAATACCGAAAATGGACACTCTCACACACATTTTTTATTTGATAACGAAAATATTATCTATATTTAAATAATAAAGGTATTATGAACGTACTTCAGAAATTGCATGCCATGAGTTACGCTTTCAGATGCATATATCGCAATTATCACGTTGATAAGTTGAAAGTTTTGTGTTAAATTTCACCAAAAAACTGTGTTCCATTCCATACACACAAAATATTGTTTAACTTTTTAAATACAATTTTTGTGGGGATTTCACAGAATTGATGTGAATAAATTAAATTAATTTTGTGTTAAACTTTCACAAGGCTCTGTGAGAATTTCACAGAGACTTGGGTGAGTAAATAACACACAATTTGTGTAAATCTTAAACACAGAAACTGTGTTAATTCTCAAAACACAATTTGTGTAAATTCCAATAAATTAAACCAATTTTGTGGTTCACCATTCCTTTATTAACACCCAAGATAAATACATACATTATTAGAGAAACTGGTTACAAAGTATACAGAAATTTATATCCATTACATTCAAAGAAAAATACATAATATATATGATGTGAAAACAAAAGTGTGTTTAGAAGCTATAAATAATAGCCGGATCTGTAACATTTTGATCCATTTCATAGGGTTCTTTATACTGCAGCATGTGAATGTTTACAATGTTACAATTGTCACTTTTTGAAATATGTACATACAATATGTGCATGATAATGGTCATCAAAGCTAACCGCAAAGCAACTCTGGCAAGATTTGAATGTCAACATGAAATTCCGTGCTTTCTTCTCATCAAGGAGATAAGATTCTGAGGGTTTCCGTTTCGACTGTGTTTCTACATAAATCATCATTTTTACTTTTTATGTGAATTATTGAATGTCTTTAAAGCCACAAAATGCTTTAAATATAAGATTGCAACCTTTGAAGCAACATTTTATACGTAAATAGGGGTTGTCTATTAACCCATGTCCAAATTTTAAATGCTGATGTATTAAGGACGATAAATTAAGATATGTAGTACTACATTTGAAACACTCGAACATTTTTTAACATTACAAACTATACAAATTAAGGAAGGATGCAATTCTTTTAGAGGGATATCAAAACTAAACTTAAACAGTTCTAAAACAAAATTAACTTAATGGCGCTCTCAATTCTCTCATTTGAGCAGTATATTTCAACGTGTCCGTGTTGATTTAAAAAAAAATGTGTCTCAATAAAATGCCAGAAGGTTAATAAAGATGAGTCATACTCTACACAAAAAATATGATAAACTTTAAATAGGGCAGCAAACGCATCCAAAAATACCGTTTGTGTCACAGGAAGCGAGCGTCCATCTATGAAAATGGAATAACTGTGTATTGCTGTCCTGTATCGTTGGTGCTCGGCATCCATGCAGCCAATATTTAGGAAACTAAACATTTTATCCTTACCATATCTATATATTCTAGAAGCATGTTCCTACATTTACAAAATCAGAGGTGAAATCCCCACAAATGCTGATTCTCATGATTATAACACCAGGAACAGATACAACCTTCACTTACCACAGTATACGTTAACTATGACACACTCCGGAGCATACAACCTTGGCATCACCTTTTTCAATCGCCTTCCGGCCGATATTAGAGAATGTAGTACTTATACAAGATTCAAAAGCCAATTGAAATTATTTTTATCGAAAAAAATATTTTATTCCTTGAATGAACTATAACAGTTTTTTCTTACTTTAGTAATATCTTTTTATTTATTTTTTCTTTTTCTTTTGCTCACTTTGACAATAACCTTACCGACTAACTTGCACTAAAGACTTTCTTTGCTTTTCCTTAGCTTCAAGATCTACTTAGCTCGTAGTATTATTTTAGCTATTCGGGTTCAGAATCACATAGGGTTGTATTACTATTATTTTTATTCTTTTTCCTTTTTCGTTTTTTTTTTTCCATGACTTATTATATGCACACGTGTCTCTATAATAAAGTTACTATTATTATTATTTTTACCACAATGTAATTGCAGTGATATTGTGTCTTAAGTATTATTAGCGTTATACACCGCCACCTATCAACCTACCAAGCTACCAATTTGAACTTTTTCCACAATATTATGGAGCTCGATTGATATATTTATGCATGCGTGCTAGATGCTCGAGTTATAAATTACCTCCACTTACCGTTTCCTATATTCCATAGGTGACAGCTGCCTCTATCCATGCTGTTACAGTTATTTATCACCTCTACTGTGGTCGCAATAAAGTCTTGATAGGAATAAATATGTAAGTGGGTAGTATATGAGTTGAATTGTGTATGCAATTATCTTGGAACTGTTTTCTAACAACAAGAAAAAAGAAATGTGGTATGCGATGTTTTGTAATATCTCAACCTGACAGCAACAATTTATCCATTAATAAAGTTACAGCTGGAATACGGTTTTAAGGCATATTTATTTCTAATTTTATAATTTCCTCAACACAATTATATTATTACAGGCCCTAAAACGAATCCCGGACGGCCGATATATTTCTCAAATCGAATTTCGCTCGGGTCTGATTCCTGTCCGTTCTGCCGCGCGCTCAAACACATACTTTTTTTATCGATGCCGAACACCGTTTTCGATTAAGTGAGCCCGTCAAAGTTTTATATTCGTTCGGAGAAGTATTCGGTAGCGTCGCCGTATGAACTAGAGCGTGAGCGCGATTGTTTCTTCGCCGATAGCGAAATTCCGAAGGAACGATCACGGCAAGAAAATTAGTGGGGCGAGTTAAGAGCTTTACTATGTATCTGTCTGATGGACCGGTGGCGCACCGATCGCTAGTTAGAATTCACCACTTTTTCGTATTCAGAACTCTAGGCCGTTTCGAAAGCTGTTGCATGCACTGTGTAAGTAGTGTGTAGGTATACAGGCTGAGTTTACGAAATGTATCGGAAAATAATATGTAATAACTCTAATGATCTACTATCGAAAAGTCTTAATACATACATAGCAAGTTTATATTTAAGTATCTACCAGAAAAAAAGGTTTTTACGTATAGTGAGCTGGCGCTCGACCTGTACGTACATAGCATCGCTACATGAGACTTACAACACCGCATTCGGCTATGCAGTTGACGATGGGGGAACACGTGTCCCGAATTACTCAATATATTGTGCGGGAGGAGTAATGCGATACAGTATGTTTATTGCGCTGTTCCACGGCCCTTGCAATCTTTACGAAAGTATTAATTTCATTATATCGGCTGACACAATAAATTGTCCGAATGTGGTCCGACGGCGAGATCGAACAAAAATGCCTAACAAAAATGGATTCTGGGAAGTCTTTCTCCAAAGATTTTGCCAGAAAATTTACATATATCAACTTAAAATCGGCAATGCCTTAGATTGCTCTAGATAAACTGATAAAGTGAGAGAGAGAGAGAGAGATACTATGATATAGGTCACTCGGGGAAAATCATCCAAGGTCTGCCCAAACAACTGATGCGATCGGGCGAAATTAATGTTTACAGTTGATGGTGCTAGTAAAGAACACAACAAATGAAGAGAAAAATTATAAAATAAAGCCGAAATATGAATGTTAAAGACGTAAGAAAGGTAGTTTACGAAGTAGCTATTCTCCAGGCACGTTGGTAATAAGATAATAACACCTTAATGTGATCCAACACTTGTGTGTAGCGTAGATTCTCGAAGATAGAACAAAATGTGACTTACCATACCTAATATAAACGCCACAGCGAAGGAAGAGAATAAAATAATACCTTACGGAATATTATTGCCGGTACAAATGCTCTATACGAAGCATTTAATGCTATGCCAGAGTGAGAATATAGGAATACTGTGCTTCAACGTAAGTTAACAGGTTTATGACCGCACGGATACAGAACTGTTGTGAAATTATAGATGGGAAAATGAAAAAGAAAACACCTGAGCTTTAACGGACTATGCCTAACCTTGACGTAAATACTGACCGTACTACGTACAGACGTAATAGTGAAGAAAATATACCTTTTGAGAATAATAATAATAGTTCCCTTTAACAGGTCTTAAGGTCCATAGGGAATAGCATGGTCTGTCATTGTTCGCCTTTCGCGGTGTTAATACCGAATACAAAAATGAAATCGTAACAAGTTTGTGATAAATACCAAAACAATTAGCCTCGAAAATGCCTTTATAGGCTCATGGTCTATGGTAGGAATTACCATACCAAGCAGGAGCAATGAATGACGAACTCGAGTTCCTTGCACTCATGGCAACGTTGGAACGATTTACAATAAGTTAGCGACGAATCATCGGTGAAAGTGGGTTTAGCATTCGTAGGAGCGTTGACGACGCCTGGTGGGCAGAAACTCGAGTCCGCCCATTCAGCATGGGATAAACAATATTTGTTTTCATCACAGCCGACTAATGATAACAAACTTTTGGAGGCTTATAACTCTGTAACTAAGACAAGTGTTCAAAATCAGATCGAACCTGTGTTGGTATAACATTCTTTTTCTGAGAATCATGTGAGCTTTTCAATAAGGCTGTAAATCGTATCTATGCATGTATCTATTAGCGTCAACTGCTGTCAATCGTTATCGTCGTAATTTGTTCCCGATTCTGAATATACATGTCTCTGCAAGAAAAACACTGCTGATGTTCACCATAAGATGCATTCAGACATATACGAGGATTGGTTAATTAACAAATTGCTTCCAATTATACCGCAAAAATCAGTGATTGTTCTTGATAATGCTTCCTATCACTGCAGAAAATTAGAAAAAATCCCAACGGCAGCATAGAGAAAAAACGATATCAATGATTGGCTCCGTGAGAAACAAATACCAACCACTGACGATATGCTAAAAAGGAACTTGCTTCTTTGCGTGTCACAAATTAAACCGCAGTATGATAAACGCAGGATTGACGAACTTGCAAAAGAAAAAGGTCACGAAGTTCTTCGATTACCACCTTACCACTGCGAGTTAAATCCCATTGAAATGGTAAACTGTATAAAAATGAATATCACATTTAAGGTAAAAGATGTGGAGGAATTAATTAATTAACAGTTGATAATTGGCAAAATTACATCAAACATGTAAAAAATATTGAAAAGCAAATGTGGATAGTGGATAATTTGCAAGATGACATTGAAGAATTTATTATTCATGTCGTCATCATCTGAAAATCCAACTGGTTCATCGACTGACTAGAAGTTGAAACAAGACATATGTGTGCGTAATTGCTATTCCTATCTTAAATATTATTGTATTATATGATTCCAGCTATTTTTATTACAAAAGTGAAAACTATTGTTTGTTGAAGGATTATATATTTCACTTTAAATTTTCTAAATTCCTAAAAAAATGTTCGAAATGTAAGTTACGTTAATGTTGAGTAATAATAAATAAAATTATAGGCTTTTTCACTGATTCTTAAATAAAAAAATTAGGTTTATGTTTTACTGTTTTCCTGAAAATATGCTTTTTAACTGTCAGAAACCCAAATAATGGAACCGGAAATAATAATGTACAGCTGATTCGACGATTTGGCAAACTGTGAATCGAACTCTCATAAGCTATGTACTTCGGAGGTTGAGACGGTTTATAGTGGTATTTTGACACACGGCTAAATAATTGTTTTATTACTAATAATAATAGTAATATATGTTAACAATACCCAGGCGAGTACTCAATGGTTAAATGCGTTTCATACAATATTAGATATTCACGTATTTTAGTCAAGTAAGATCCGGTAAAAACAGCACGTTAACTTAGAAATAAAAAAGAAAACAACTAAACGCCAAGAGCAACTTGAGAGGAGCGAGATATTTTAGTCAACAGTTGGATAGTTTATAACCAATAATTCCTGAAAACACGGGGCGTAGGAGTTCCCGAACACCACCTATTTATTTATTTTTCTTGTTCTTCCTGTCCATTTAGCGTTCGCGGCACCTACTATACGTACTTACGTTACCTACACACATACGGACTCGAACTTCAAAACCGAGACGTAGTAACCGCCGGGCCCTGCCCCGTAAACTGGAAATTAAATTTCAAGCTCGAGAGAGTTATATTAACTTACGGCGCTACGAGATTAAGGTGTGCAGTTTCCAGATGACTCTGCTAATTGATTTTTCTAGCGTCGTAGGAACGCAGTAATGCAACGACCGAGGTTTCGGCGCGCTCTGGAATCGGCTACTAAGCGAATTCTGAGCGAAGAGCGCAAAGGTGAGTCGTAATTCAGTTAAGGTGCCTCGAGAACGATGCACGCTAGAGGCATACGGACGACGGGTGAACCGAGATGTTGGCGCATGCTAATGCACAATAGACGCTGTAATATTAAGCATTAGATCAAAAATGTTATGTTAATTTCGGAGTGTATGCTTGCATATGCAAAAAAATCCTCTCTTTAATAAAGAAGCAACTTATACAATAGCTAAGTTTTCTGCATATTTCACGCAATAGGGCATGAATCATTTCATAAATGGCACTCCCAAAACATTGTTACAGCTAGTGAAATTAGTTTGTATGCAAATGTTGGTTAGTTAGTTTTTTTTGTTGGAAACTTAATATTCAAGACATAAACTTGTGCTGTTTTGTATTTTTTATCGATCGTAGAGTGCAAAAGATGATGCCACATATGGCTGCTGCCTACATTACAAAACTCATTTTCCCATGTTGACAAAGCATTTTATGTGGTAGTCTTCGCCTAGTCTGTAGAATACGCCTAAGCTTACTAGCAGCAGATTACGAATTAATCTCCCTAATAATTTTATGTTTATTTTTAGAGCAATCATACTTCAGTGATATGTTATATTTCGAAACATTTAACAAATTTCCATAATACGGTTTATAAACAACTCAAGAGTAATTAATTATTAATTAATTATCGAGAAGTTTGATTTGTGCAAATATACCTATCATCCAATCATAATTTATTTACAGAAAAGTCTATTCCTTTCACCCTCTAGTGTTACTGATAAATAGTAAACTAAGTATTACAAGGGTGTAAACATACACAAAGATGGAAAGGAAGAGATGGAAATAAACAATAGGTTAGAAAGCATGACAAAACTATACTATGCATTAAACAGAGTATTTATAAGAAATATGCAGGAAAGCGAAAATATGAGTTTACAAGACAATATTTAAACCAACCTTAACGTATGGTTACGAAAGCTGGATTTTAAATAATAAAACTAGGAGCAGAATTCAAGCCTTAGAAATGAAGTACCTGAGAGCAGTGAAAGGAGTTACGCGCATAGAGAAAGACAGAAGCGAAGCAATAAGAGGGGAGCTGGACGTAGAACAATTAGAAATCATGAGAAAATCATAATAAATAAAGAGAGTCTCTTGCAGTTTGAGCTACGTAATTTATCCGATAAGCAGCCAATCTTCACTCACCGCTAAATATGTAAAATATTCCGGCAAAATTGAAAATGGACGTCAAAATTCATGCGCATTAAACGTTAGTATCGCACAGAACATACAAAACGAAAAGAAATCATAAAAGCGGCATAGAATTTATCAGTTCATAATGTGAAGAAGGCGTTTTGTGTATTAGCATATAGATTGCACCGAGAAAATGGAGAATTTCACGAATGCTTTACGATCTACGTATATTTCTTTGCGGTCTTACTTTGTGATTACATGATTTAGTATAGAACTTAAGATGCCGTAAGTACTGCACCGTTAAAATGCGATAAATATCGTAATCGGTATGTTGGAAGTAAATTAATCGCTGCTCGATTTTTACTTCTACTACTAACAGGGCATATCAAAAAGTCAAAAAAGTGAGCTAAACCACCAACTGCCGTTGCCAAAACAATTGAAGTTGAGATATTCCCGTGGGAAATAATCAAATTAATAAATAAAAGAGATAAAACCTCAGAAATTATTCAAGACTAAATGGATGGATTGCTACAACAGTCTCTTGCCGTATTTTACTAGTTAATTATGTCCCTTCCACTAACCTGGTTGATCTGTGCAGCTATATTATATTTTACTATATAGATATGCTTAAATATAAAGACATTTTCTCTACCTTCGACTTTAAATGTATTTAAATAGCAAAAAATGTATTTATAAACATCTTCGGGTACAGAAGAATGATTAATAATACAGACATTTTAGGTTATGGATGCATCTGTATATAGGTAAGATTCCATGAAAATGTTATTTACGACAATATTCCTGATGCTTTTGACGCTTGTACTAAACAATATACGATTATAAACTAGTTTATAGTGTTAATTTTCAATATATTTTTATCTTAAAACGTCTTTACTCCTAATGGTAAACAATACAATACCGGGATGCAGTACCTACTGTTTACCTAAGAAAGATCAACACTTTCATTTTTGTTGACCTAACAAATTCCTTTTTGTGGGTGTTTCGGATCCTTCGATTTTTGGATCAAAAGTGCATGGATGTTTCAAAATCTAATGATTATGCGTCAGTTACCTGCTTTCTTTTACAGACGCTGGAAATAATATCAAGAGAGATGGAATACAAGTTGGGAACTGAAAAAGCGCAATAAGAACAAATTGATTGATAAACCATCCAGACAGAGAGAAGTTTTTAAAGGGAGGGAGAGAAAGATTTATCTCTCTTCCATAACTTAAAAGCTTTTAAATTGTTTTAAATCACACAGCATTTACTCAAGCGTGCGTAAACGGACAAAAGTTAGTAACATTCTGAATATTACCTTCTCTTAATAACCTTATCTCTAATCTGATTGAGAATCTTTACTTAATATTTAGGAGAAGGAGGGTCCGAAATGCTGTTGTATATTTCCCGGGAGTAATCGACATCATTTTGGCATTAATTAAATATTTTCAGAGCCGGTACTTGTAGTCCTCGATTTATTTATAGCACGAAAACTTCGATTTCGATTAACATTAGCAGCGTCAGTCGTGTACGCAATAACGAAAAATCAATACATACCCAGTTAAAACGTCTAATTATACTTTAATAAAACGAAACGAAACAATGTGAAAGCAATACCGACAACGGTACATTTGAAAATCTCAATTCAAAACATTCTAAATATAAAATATTAACGTCGCTGTGACCAATCAAAATATAGGATCCTTTTTCCCGGATAATATATACTCTTCCCTTTACGTTTCGCTCCTATTTATTGCCAATGTCTACACTATCGATAGAGGCAAGTTCAAAGCCCGCCATAAATTCAGACATTACGTTACATAGTTTAAAGAGCTTTAAATAAGGCGCTTTAAAATTTCGAACTATCGGTAGGAACGCTAAGCCGATTTGATGCATTATGTGAAAAACTTTATACGCAATGATGTCGTTAAAACAAAATGACTAGTACTACTACTACTATTATAAGCGTCATGTTCGTGTTTTACAAACGAGCCATGCGAGAGACAAAACTTATTCATTAGACACAGCACGACAAAGAAGTTCTTAATATTTCGCATATGCACGTAGATATCGATTAGTTTATAAATTAAATTTGAAACATCCAAGCTTACTCAGAACCGTTATCTCTATAGAACAAAAGTAAAGCAACTAGATTTTTAAAATATATTTTAATGAAAGGCTATTTAGATTAAAATGTGAATACAGTTACTCTGAATTGATGCCAATTAGAGTTGGAGTACCACAGGATAGTGTTTTGGGTCCAATACTATACCTTCTGTACTGATACATATACGAGTACTTAGCTCAACAAAGGCAGTCACGTTTGCTGATGACACTCGTATATTGGAAGTTAAAGAAAAACTACACGAAGCTGTTAATGAGGTTAACATACGGCCCAAGAAATGGCGTATTAAACTCGACTAACCAAAATCAACACATACTCACTTTAATAATAGACGAATAATTAAATTATCAATCATATTACAAGACGATGCCATAGAATATGCCAATACAGCTAAATATCTAGGAATGAATCTGGATGCCAGGTTGAAGCGCAAAGAACACATCAAAAGGAAGAAAAGAAAAAAGGAAGGAAGGAAGAGCTAAAGAAGACACGAATTTGGCATCACAGCCGTGAGAACGTCGACGCTGTGCAGCTCTTGAATCAGAATGGAACAGTAAGAACGTTCTTCATTTGATAACGCAAGAAGTACTACTTTGCTCGACAATATCTGTTGAATTTATGACGCCATCGACATTTCTTTTAAATAGCAACCTATGGTATTTTGTCATCTGTTTGTTAAAATGTTCCATTGGCTGTTCCATAGTCGCAAAAAAAATAATATGTTGAATTAGAAGATTTTCTTGAAAAACGGGGAAAGCCGTTACCACCGAAATAGCAAAGCGTTGATTTGTGACGTCACCATGTATGGTTCGTAAATACATCGGTCGCTTTTTCAAACTCGTAGTTTAGTGTGAAGTATTAGTTTTATTTCTTACTATTTTGAAGGGTTTCCAGTTGGAAGAATGAAAATACAGTTATTTCAGAAGATTACTACACACTTATCGTGGCGTTGTATATATAGATTTCTTGAGTATTTCGTGGACACCGCCAGCAAATGCATAGTTGTTTCGTGCGAAACCTTGCATGCTCTACAGATGTCGGAAACTGCTCCTTCCATGTCCTTCTGATGATAGGACAATGATTCATAAACACCATCCTGGAAAGTCCTACTAAACCTTTCGATTCTGAAGATAGCCCTGCTGAAGAGAGAAACCCATAGGGTAGTTCTAACAATAAATGTTGTTATCCGGCATATCTGAACTGTGTTGATTCTTTTGTATATAGCCATCTTTAAGGTTTTCTATTAGAACTGACTTCACTTGCGCCCTCAATCTTCTCTGGTTGGTGGTGGGGATATGTTAGAGGTTTCGTCGTAGAGACATCATCCTCAGGACATATTCCTCCGCCGCCCTGTTGGCTGCCTTGAAAATAAAAAAATTGCCACTCCGCCGTTCATGTTCCTTCACCATTATTAGTAACAGACCGATTGGGCGTGTATCTAATTCGTTGCATGCTTCTTCCACCCAATTTTCTGGGAAGATAATTTCGCTACACCGATGCGTTAGGGTGTAAACTCCGGGCGTTGGTCAAACATTTTCGTTATTGTCAATTATTTATTTATCATAATGAATCTGCTTGGACACCTTCTGAGGTCAATTCTGGAGTGCCCCAGCACTTTCATAGAGAGCCTGTGTTATTTTGCTGTTTATAAGTGATCTGTTGGAGCATGTAACTTATAAAATCTTGAGGTTTGAGGACGTTGTAAAGCTTTGCGCCTTTATCAGCACAATGGAGGATTGTATAGAATGCAAACTATCTTACTTGGCACGGGTAACTAGTCCAAATGCAAATTTTAAATGCAAATTTCTTCCGTTTACTAGTAAAAGATAACGAATTAATTGTGCTTGACAATCTATTACTATAAGTAGATGTTATAGTGTGCATAATTTGGTAGTATGTTTTGATGGTCGCATGAGTCTTCACGAGCAAGTTCGTAAGGTGGTGGCTCAGATTTCATTATATATAATGCCTAGTGCTCCTTGTATACGCTTCTTTATATAGTGTTCTTGTTATGATAAAGGTATATTGTAGAAAATGTACAAAAGAATTTCTTGGAATATCTTTTGTTAAAAAGCTCCTTCAGAGGCTTTCCAGTAAGTGCATATATTTTTTGCCTTGTAACTACCATCACTCTCAGGGTTTTGAAAATAAAGGCCTTTTATTATTAGGCATCCTAAACAACCACATAATTACGTCCTACTAACTTTCAATAAACTGATTAACAACCATCTTTGTAGGTATATCTTGGATAGGATATTTTTGGGAAAGCAGAAGTGTAATATATCCGACACACGAGAAAATCTCTTTTCCTTACATGTACACCCATACTTGCCCCCAACAAATTCATCAAATTATATCACGGTCGATATAGGTTTTATGTACAGAAAAAAGAGGAAACGCTGGAATAAGAAAAAATTGGTTCTGTCAGGCGGCGAAATGAAAATTTGTTACCGACAAAGTCATAAGTCACAATATGGAAGCTTTAGTGTGAAAATGTGTGATATCAAGCCTAGCCCTTGCCGCTCTCCCAAAGCCGCAGAATAAATGGTATTTGCTGATGTGCAGGTGAACTCGAGGAGAAATTTTTAATATTTTTAAATTTATGGGTCTTCCGTTGTCTGGTGGAAAGGAGGCCAGAACGGGACGACGGCAACGAAAACAAAAAATCTCCCTATCGTGTTCTAATTAATTATCGCATTAAATTAGAAATTAACTGGAGCTCTTTCGTGGAAAGGTCGGTTTTTAATAATAAAAAATCTCGCCCCAAGCGCGTTATTTTCTTTACGATGTGACGTAATTTTTTGTTATTAAGCTGATTTAGGAGGATAAGCAGTTTGTGTACGCACAAATATATATGCTGTTTTATCATTCAATTACATACACGTGTTACTACATTATAATTGAAAAAATACACCTTCTAATATGTGTGATTCACTACATACCTACACTATAAGCAATAAAATTAGAAAGCAGTTTCAAGAGCGTGCGATATAGTTGTTGAGGTTGTCGCATCTTTTTTAATATAAAATTAAGTTTGAGTTAGTAGTAGATATTAAAGAGAAACAACGGAAACATTCTGCAAGGGGGATATTTTTCGGTGACGAACTATTTACTAAGAAATTGGTTGTAGTTGCCTTATGTAGTGTAGTAGTTGGAATGAGAGTATCAGAAATTATAAACCTCGCAGATAAGTAACTAAATTTGCTAAATAAGCTAACTTTTCAAGAACGTTGTGACCATCAAACTTTGGTAGTAAGATTCTCGCAAAGTAAACTTCAAATTTCACAAATCTTTGAATTTAAAGTGATCATAATTGTAGTGCAGTAATAAAAGGGAAGGAATACAAGTTCGTGAGGAGTAATTGGCATAAGCAAATTTAATAATATACATGGATTCCTCTTAAAAATATACAGGGCGTTAAGGGTTGCTATTGGTATTAGATAATACGCAGCGGCATAGTATATAGAATAATGTTGCGGCTACTAACAAGTGTTTCACTTTCTGATGAAGTATCCGCTTGATCATATTAGAAATATAACGACTTATTTCTAATAGGATCCAGTATTTGTTGTTGTAATCATTTACATACACTAACCATTCAAATTTTCAAAAAACGTCAAAAAACAATCCCTGACAATTATCGCGGAATACCGCTTCTTAATGGCACGCTTAAAGCATTTACAAAAACAATCCTAGAAGAAGTGTGTACAACTATACAGATTCGCGAACAACAACAAGGTTTCCGAAAAAATAGGTCCACTATCGACGCAATCTTCATTATCAGATAAATAACAGGAAAATCGTTGGAATTTAATAAATAACATTCATGTGTTTTGTCGACATAACAAAGCCCTTCAATCGAGCTCGACTAGCAGACATAATAGAGATAATGAGAGAAAGAGAAGTAAACCCAAAACTGATAAACCTAATGCAGAGATCTTAACAGCCACTCCAGAACGATGATAAAGGTGGGGAATTAGTTAACCGAGGCAATACAAATACGCATAGCAATTAGACAACGCGACTCACTCAGCCCATTTATATTCAATGTGATTATGGACAAAATAACCGGAAAACTACCTAAAACATCAGGCTACAATATGGGCAATACTTGCTTCAATGCTGTCTGCTACGCGCGGTACGATGCGGTACTAATCGCTAACTCCGAAGACAACCTGCAAAGATTACTTCATTCTTTCAATCAATTAGCAAAACAACTGAATATGGCTATTAACATGAAAAAAAGAACAAAAGTCTAGTAACATCTAAAGAACCGGTAGAGGTTGATCAAAGGATGATCGAACAAGTAAATCAGTTTAAATATTTGGGCGCTGATATAACAAGCTCTGGAAATCTAGATAGTGAGATCCGAGAACAAATAATGAAAGCATCCCGAATTTCAAGCTGCTTAAGAGACATTGTATTGAGGAGCAAACAAGTTAGAAAGGAAAGTAAGACGAGAGTATACAAATCAGCAGTAAGGTCCATAATGACATACACCACGTAAACAAGACTAGATACCTCCAAGGCACAGCAAATGATGCGATCAGTAGAAATGAAAATAAGAAGGAGCATAAATGGGAAAACACTTCTTGAGAGAATCATTAACGAGGACCTACGGCAACAAAGCGAAATACAGAAACAAACGCGTAAGCTGAATGGGCGATGATAGACTGGTGAAAAGTGCCAAAATAAATAATCCTGTTGGGAAAAGAAATCAGGGTAGGCCATTGAAACGCTGGAACGAATGCTGAACATCTACATCCGCATCTATCTAACCAGGATGAACAAAATTTAATTTTATATGGGGAAAAATATGAATTCATTCTAACTACAAGAAATTTTATTTTGCTATAAAGCTATCCGGAATTGCCAGAGCGGCGCTCACTCTTTCACGATCATTCCCCGATGTACATACAGTCACTCGCAAAATTGAGCGTACACCAACCAAAAAATAAAAGTAGCGTGGTTTTGTAAAAAAAATATTTATATAACAAGAAATACAAGTAATAGTTCAATACATGAACAAATTTAACTACACGATTATTGTCAACAAAAATACAATGCAATGATATTAACATCCCTGTTATGAAAAACTGAAGATAAAGACATATTATGCTACCGCAAAATTAAGCGTACGGGTACTTCCCCCGGATCTATATGTATGTGTATGCGCGTCAGATATAAGAATACAATGCAACTCGTTGTATTATGTGATTGTACGATATGCTCATCAGGTGTGATCAGTATAAAACCAACTTTCGTTGCGATAAGAAGCATGGATCACAAACAACGTCAAACCGACATTTCCACCACAGAACTTATAATTAAATTATATTCTCAAGGAAAGTCGCTAAGAGAGATTGGTAATTTAGTGGGAAGGACACATTC
>JARFOC010000708.1:320988-333120 GCA_031763485.1 Osmoderma eremita | reverse complement strand
CAAATAATATACAAAATGCATATATTATACAAATATGCAAATTTATGCAAACTGCATATTATCCGGCCTTTAGTTATAACTATCCACTTTCTATTTGTATATACTATTTGATAATTTCCTGTAATTGTTTTAGCAAATACTTAAAATTTTCTTAGAATACCTACATTAGATTAGAATAAATTTAAGTTAGGGTGCGTTGATGGGGTTTTGTAGCATAATGATAGATTTCTTTCATTTCTTGTTATATCTGAAATTGACAAATAAGGTGGGTATCTAATACATATGAGCAAGGCTGTATATTCTTTACATTTCAGTGGGATTGTATTTCGATGGGTGACTGTTTCGATTACATTTCTACGTGATTAGCTGCGTTCTTAGATACTTCGTAGGTATTAACAACAGCAAAGCAGAACAAGAACCCCTTTTTTATACAGAATCAAAAATAATTCAACAATTAAGATCTGGAGGTAACAAACCTTAATTTGAAATGCCAGCGCTAATGATTTAATAATCTTCAAAGCATAAGACAAACCGGAATAAACCCTAAACTAACTACTTTGCAATTGCAAAATTAATAATAAATGTTATCCTAAAAGCAACTTAAAGCAGAGTTTAAAGTTAGTTAAAAATAAATTGATTATTAAAAATTAAAATTATTAATATACCGTGCTAACTTTGTTTTTCCCCTTTCTTTATTTCTTCTACTTGATTATATTCACCTCTGACGTGGTTTACACGTTGAATTATTGTGCCAACTTGGGTTTCTCTCTCTTTTTTTTCTGAAGAAGTTTCTTATGATTGTGGCAGAAAAGTCGAGATTCTCTGTCTTTCTAATATGACACAGTCCATGGCTGGCAGTGTACAAAGAACAATTTTATGTGGAGTCGTGCACTCTGTTGCCTTATATGGAGCACCTGTGTGGTACACAGCAATCAGGAAGAAGGTATACAAAAATATATTAGAAAAACCACAGAGAAGGGCACTGCTGGGAGTGACTTCTGCATACCGAACAGTATCCACGGCATGCAGGTGATATCCAGTGTTCCCCCGATCGAACTTTAAGCGCTGGAAAGAAAATTTAGGCATGAAAATGGTGGCATAATAGCACGAAACCAAGCAAGAGTAAATCCGATTGAGGAATGGCAAAAGAGGTGGGAGTCGGAATGTGCGAGGGCACAGTTGACGAAGAGGCTCACCACTGACATCCAAGCATGGGCCGAATGTAAGCATAGAAGAGTAGGGTATTATCTAACCCATGTTCTTATTGCTCACGGGTTCTTGGGATATTATGCCAAGCGATTTGGCAAGGATGAGACGGAGAAATGTGCCTACTGCGGGAAGACGGACACAGCCGAACACACAGGCTTTGTGTGCGGCAGGTGGCAAGAGTATAGAGAGTCGCTGAGTAGAGTGATTGGCACACTAACACCAGAAAACATGATACGGCATATGTAACAAACAAGGGAGAAATGACAGATGATCCACAGTATGATTGATTTTATCCTGAGTAATAAAGAAACGGAGGAGCTCAAATGACAGGAAAGAGCCACACTAGCTCAGCAACAAACATAAGACACCCGTGCGCTACCGGATGTTATGCGAAGGCGGTTCCAGCAGCGCAGAAAAGGTAGAGGCAAATGGGTTTTTGTTTAGTGGGTAGCAACATCGATGGAGTCCCACACTACTAAGCAGTAGATCTATGGCCTGGTGTGCGTAAGGCATTTTCCCCCGTCAAAAAAAAATAATAAAAAGAATATGACAGCCCAAATCCGGAAGAAGTTTATCTTACACTGACTCTGGCCGCGAAAAGCCTTCGTTTTCGAAATAATTGGTTGTGAATGGTTGTATTTTATTTTACCTAAAACACCAGTCGATGCATCATACGCGAAATCTTTGGTTTTCTATTTAGCGCACGTTCAGTAACTTTTCTGCTAATTTACATGGACCAATGAAATTAATTTAATAAGAATTCATCGGAATGCCATCGGCAATACCTGTCCCAATAACAAACTTTTAATACAATTTACACCGGTTAATTATAGTTTATCACCAGAGGTCCTAAATATCGACTGCCGACCAAATTACCCGGCCAGTAAACTGGCACAGGACACCTACGGCGTTACTACTAGGGCCAGAGAGGAGAACGTGTAATGAAATTCAGATCAGTCTACGGCCGAGTTAATAACATTGGCAGCGCGACGCGGGAAATTCCTCTCCCGCTTGACGGCGCGCGCCATCTAGCGTCGCAATTCCGATCTCGCTAATTATCGAAATTACCCCCAGTCCGGGGACCAACCCAAAATTTCATCGCCGACCCTGCGGACGCCCTCGCAACTGACTGATTGATACCTTCCGGAAATACCGCCGCGCGCTGCTCCTAGCTAACGGAAGCGTTACTAGAGTATTCCGAATATCACCCTATCCACACACTGCAAACTTCTCAGTTCTCCCGGTAATAACGTGAGGATCAGATTTGTTTGCAGTAAAATATCAGACGTGTCCTAGACGCGTTGTAATTCTCCTATTCCTCTCTCCGCTTCTTTACACGTCTCTCTTCAACTTTCCGTCGCTTCAACGGTATCTCGGTCCGAACTGAGTCGGTATTTGCCGATGCGACGTAAAGAGATTTGAGTGCCTGGAGATTGGGTGCGTTATAAGCTCGCATCAGACTTTATGGTCCCCCGATTATGCTAAAGGCACTTTAATTTCGCTCTTGAATTTGCCATTAACCTCATTACGCTTTGTTGAATATGGATTACGCTTTTAGATGCACAAGTTTATATTATTATATATTAAATAAGTCAATTATGATCTCATTTATACAGGCAATGTATATTTTGATTCTTAGGAAAATACCCTTGCTTGGTATTGTTTCATGAAATTAATTAAATATGAAGAGAAATCGATTTATATACAGGGTGTTTAATAAAAGAAGGCGAGTCAGTAGCGATTTAATTTATAGGCCGATTTTAATAATTGAAATGAAACATTAAATGGCTAGAAGCAAGGTATAAAATGAGCTGATAAAATTATTTATAACCGTTTTAGGGTTTTAGGGTCAAGGTTTTTTTTAATGAGACTATACCTACTTCTTTATGGATCTGATGCAGATTTCTTTTCTGAAAACAACAATCCTTCACAAGTACTTATGAAAAATTTAAAACAAGTAACAAAATAATAATTTAGTCGTGTGTAAAAAATCACTAGAATTGGAAACAAATGATGAGCATCAAGCATCATTAAGAATTTATTTAGAATCTAAAGAAAACAAAATGGAACTAAAACAAGGTAAAAAATGATGTATTATCATTTCATATGCTCAAATTGTGCTCCATTTTGTGTTAAACATTGGCAGCATCTCCATATGTTGCATTGGATAACATATCGGCAGGAACTCTCTAGCAAGCTACAGCTATTTCTTAACTGAATCTCATTTTCTGGAGGCGTTACATAAACTTGATCTTGAAGATGTCCCCGTAGAAAAGTGTTAATTGGACTAATGTCTGGCGAACATGCCGGCCAAGGAATGGGTCCATATGTCCCAATTCAAGAATCGCCAAATCTTCTAGTTAAATGTCTCCTATACAGAAGGACATTATGAGGGGTAGGACCATCCTGCTGAAATATCATATCCCGAAACTCATTGAGCGGCAGCTCTTCAAGAAAATTGTCCAGATCTTCGCGCAGAATTCCGTGGTATTTATGCTGGTCTAGTTTACCATCAATAAAAATAGGTCCAATCTTTATTATGTAGAATGCCGCACCAAACAATTACGGAAAATCTGTGCTCAAAATGGCCTTCCACCGTCACGTGCGTATTTTCCTGAGCCCAATGACGATGATTGTTTCGGTTGAATGTACAGTTATTGGAAAAACCACAGTGATCTGACCATAAAATTCTTTGTAGAAAGATGGATCTTCTTGAATTTTGTCTAAAAAGAAACGACAGAATGTCGTCCGGCGTTCAGGATCCCCAGCCTCTATTGCATGAATTTTGCGTGGAATATACGGTTTTTCTTTCTCTTTTTTTCAAAATTTGCTGCACGTTATTCTTCGAAGTTCCTAAATTAGCAGCAATCCCTCTAGTGGAAGTCCAATGCTTCTCCTCAACAGTCAGAAATACTTTAAGTCGTAGATTTTCATCCCGATGTTGAGGCTGCAATTTTTTTGGCTTTTTGAAAGCGCCATATATCCGTAAATCGTTCACCAATCGTTGAAATTTTAATCGACTTGAACGATCTCTGTTTGAATAGCGATGCGAATGAAGTTTTTCAGCTCGATAGGTATTATCACCGAATTAAAAATAAACTCGAACTATATCTAAAGGCTGTTCGTTCATTTTAGCAAAAAATCAGCTTGACAGATCCTGAGACATTCGTTTTTTTCCAGACAACTTCATTTACTAAGTTATCACATTGTAGCACCACAATGCATTTCGATTCACGCTTGGTGCTCATTATTTGTTTCCAATGCTAGTGGTATTTTTACACTTATCTTGTTACCTTTTTCAATGGTTCAACTCATAGTCTAACGATATTTGCGTTTACATTATACAACACATCTAAATTCTCTTTTGGGCGGTTTGAAGGAAAACACATCTCTTTCACAGTGCTAAATCTAATATTTGCGTAAACTTTCAACTGATACATCTCCCCGCGCATCGTGCACACAAAAATGTTAATTGGATAAACAATCGTATCAAATAACGCGCAGCAGAAGCCCCACGACTGGTGAGGTATCAAAAGTGAGACGACGAGATCGAGTACGCCAGAAAGAAGCGACGGTGATGAACGCGAACGCGGGAAAGAGATAGATACGTTTAATTCCGCTCTTCTCCCGTTTCTCACTCAAATTGTTTTCTTTAAACGCCTCTCTCAACTTCTTATTGCATCGTTTATACGAGTCTCATATCTCCTTTTCCGACCCTCTTCTTTCCGGATACCTCGGTCTCCTTTCCGGTAATTTCTTCCGGTGCGCTCATCTCTTTCCTAGTCGTGAAATTTTAATCCGTTCCTCTTTGTCTACTGTCTCATCCAACACCTCATCCCGAAGGCGCTTTGTTACATTTTAATTAATTAAACAAACTCTTAGATATAACTTTTTTTATTCCGCAAATATTTTAAAATTTTATCTTTCGTTTCCTTCCTCGTGTTCTTCGAGAGGGTTATAACTGGGGAGGATGAATCTCCGCGTAAATAAACGATGGAAATGGGCGAAAATAAGTACTCCTTAGAACACCCCAAGAAAATTGAAGCAAATGTAGTTATTATTATATTATATATGTATTAGTATTACAATGTTAACGTTGATCTCTTTTAATAGACTGCTCATTTGCATTTATACATCGCTGCAGTCTTGTTTTCTGCTGACCAATGCGAGGAAGAAATCAATTTCTGTTAGCTCTTATAACACACTTTCTACTTTAGAACTTTAACTGACTCAAAGTGTGTCTTGAAGCACTGACCTTTTGGGGAAAAAAATAACAGTCGCGCGGTATTAAGTCGGGCGAATATGGGCAATGTTCAAGTGTAATAATGTGTTTGACAGTCAAAAACGGTTTCACAGAACGTGCTGTGTGAGATGCATTGTTTTGACGAAGACTGAAACCAATTTTCCACAGTTCTGGCCTTTTTCCTGTGTTGCCAAAACTTGCTGGTGCTTCTATTTATACATTTAATTATAGTAGGCAAGGTACAAGTCGTATTCCGACTAAGCTTTTCTATAAAGAAATTGAATTGAACCCTCCCCAGCATAATGTGGAAGTGAGGCATAATGTGGAAAATTGCTGTCCAATTCCAATTCTTGCCAGTTTTGCAAAGGTATTTACATGTGTATATCATAATACAAAGTCTTTGGTGTCACCGTACCAACACGGTTTTGTTCTTGGTTAATAACCTAGTACCTGTAATAATATTTTTGTAGTAAACGGATCGACAAGGTCATGTCTATGTTATTTACACCGACTTAAGTTTAGCATTTGATGCTATCTATCGCGGGATATTATTAACGAAATTATCTACTTGGGGTTTTAGTCCAAAACTTTACTACAATCTTACTTGAGCTTCGGTGCAACTGTGATCACTATAATGGCTTTTAATCATACTTATCACCTTTATCCGGCGTTCTACGAGGTTCTAATCTTGGTCCTTTGTTGTTCATGTTATATGTAAATGATTTAATTTCTTCCTTAACATGCCCCGTACTTGTTTATGCAGCTGACATAAAAATATATAATTTAATAAAACCTGAATCTGAATCTATTCATTGAATGGTTGAATACACCGTTGACAAATCATTTGTGACAATTCTGCTGGTGTCCTGTTCAATCTTACAATAAAATTAAGATTGACGAGTTGTCCAACCTTTCCGGCAAACAACAGAAAACACAACAAAATAAATCAGGGACTCGTAATCAACTGAACGTAATAGAGCGTTGCTATTTGTGATGCCAGTTCAACAAGTTTAAGGTCAGCGGACATGCACTTATAAATGGCTCTAATTGCTTTGTTTGCTATTAAATGGACACATCTCATATATCTCAGCTTAGTTTAAATGAACTTCTCTCTTAAATGAACAATTTCTGAATATTTTCGACTCTTTTGTAACATATATTCTCAATGTTCTTTTATTTATCAAATTAACATCAAGCACACCAATAATTCAACTGTTAACAGCACATGACGTGTACCTAATTCATATAATCAAATAGACTAAAACGGTGACTGGAAGCAACTGAGTTATTCTAAGAGAATCAGTTCTTACTCCGGTGGATAAGAGAGATCCAAGTCTAATTAATTGCTAATTTTGGTACTAATTCTACGGCGTACGATTCGCCCTTTGACGGATAATAGAAAATTTATGCCTGAGTTCACAAATTAAGTCGCCAAAATGGATCCCAGACGTTAATTGTTATCAAATTATACGAAAAACAACAAACTAGAAGCGACGTGACGAGAATCCAAAAACAGGGAGCGCTGTTTAAAAGCTGCGCTGTTGCGTGGGATTGAGAATGCGTAAATTTTAATACGATCCAAATTACTTCTGAAATTTCAAAATGTTCTCTTAATTTTCGTTTCATGACATTGTCGCTAAGGTCAGAGTTTTTTTTTGTGACGTTGTTAGCCTTTACTGTATTTAATAATAATAATAATTCCTTACACCGTATACTTCGATGGATGTAAGGAATGATTGAGCATGGCATCAAATATTAAGTCTGACAAAAACTTATTAAAGTTAAAAACTAATTTGCTCACTTATTTGACAAGAAGTATATAAACTTATGTACATTGAAAATGTCAATAATTTATATATACATATGTATATACTGGGAGATTTCTGAAGCTTCGATTTGAAACGTAGTTCTTCCACAAGGAAAAGAAAATATTTGGATTGGAGCATCCAACATATAATTTACCAAATTATATATAGAATATAGAGTTTATTTGGATATATCTTAATTGAAATTAGGTGTCCACATCCTTACAGATTTATATTTTAGAACTATATTTTTTCTGGCAAAGCTTTTTGAAATTGCAAATACTTTTACTGAATTTGTCAAACTAAAATAGGCGATACAAAACATGTTAAGTGGTGATATTTCCAAGTAATCACAGATTTGAAGGCGCAAGCAGAGTAGTTATAGTGAAAAATGCTCTTGAATATAATTTATTATATTCTTTCTCTTGCAAGTTGCATTGGATGTCTATTATATTATTGTAAATTCAAAAAAAATCTGAAGAGAAAAAAAAAAAAGAGAAAAAGAGAATACTCTTTTGGAAGACTATAGGTACAGTAGACTCTCTCTTATCCGTCTTGGATGGGACCGGGTTACCATCGGATAATGGAAAAGTCGATTAACAGAAAGGTAACTCATTTATTTTCTATTTGAAGTACAATTAGGTACGTAGTAGGTACAACTCGTTTTGCACTGCATCTATAAACAGGAATATGATAATAAAATATATACGGCAGTGTACATTTTACTGAACAAAAAACCAACGTAAAAAGAAACACTTTAACGTACACTGTACACTCATAGCCTTCAGGTTTATGAGAAAGAGTCGGTCATTTTCTTTCGCTTTATGTTACTTTGACGTTTCTTAGCTGTATAATCTCTCCATATTTTCAAATTCAGTACATCGACAGGCGTTGAAGTAGGCTGTTGTTCAACATATCGAAGAGCTATTTCTAGAGCATCTTTCCCAGCTGCGTGAGAAACTTTTCTTTCGTTATCCTCGTCGGATTCATCCATACTTTCATGATCCTCATTATTATTCATTACTGCTTCGACAATCTCATTATCCACCATTGCTTTCTCTACATTTTCATCTTGATTTAACCATTCGGCTATCTCTTGCTCTTTAAGAGCTTCGCATCCTGCTAATTGTCTTGCTAAAGGCAAAAGTTCATTTTCTGCAGAGCTGGGCGTAATATCATCTAAAACAGCCGTTGGCAAAGTTTTTTGCCAAGATTTTTGCCGAGTAGTTTTAGAAATTGTATTCCATACATCTGCTAGCATGTAAATAACGTCCTTCATATTAAGCGTTCTTAAAGCGTGTATTGTATCAGTATCATCATCCATATTTTCCAAAATTAAAGTTAATAATGTTTTCTTGTAGTGTTTCTTTAATGGCGCGATAACACCCTGATCCGTCGGTTGTATAATCCATGTAACATTAGGTGGCAGGAACATAGCCTGAGTTTCATTATGTTTGAGGAAATCACTTAATGGATGACTAGGAGCATTATCTAACACTAGAATAGCCTTTTCTGGAGGATTTCTGGATTTTAGAGGTGTTCTCACCTTCGGAACAAATTCATTATCAAACCATTCTTGAAATAAAAAGGAATCCATCCAAGCTGATTTCTGTGCGCGATAATAAACGGATAGAGATTAAGGACTTCTATTTTTGGGGGGCCTGGCTTTTATAGATTTCCTGATAACAAAAAATGGAAGTTTATGTGTTCCCGAGGCATTGGAGCAAACAACAATGGTAATTCTGTCTTTAGACAACTTATGACCTGGAGCATTTAGTTCTGCATGTCGAGCAAAAGTCTGACACGAAAGCATTTTATAATTTAGCCCTGTTTCATCGATATTATAAACCTGATCAGACACCATGTTTTGATCAGTAATGATAAAGGCACACCTTTGTGTCGCGGTTGAACAAACCATTGCCATAGAGAGAATTATCCAGTGTTTTCAAATTTGGCTTCTTCAGCGTACATCGAGACGTTAAAGCTGTGGGGGTTTCATTTTATACACTGGAGCAGTAAGATTTTATGTTCACTTTATTTCTTTTCCAGTCTTCTACAGTGGTTTCCCCGACCCCAAGATCTAGGGCAATTTTTTTAACCGACTCCCCTTTTTATAAGCGGTCCAATGCATCCAACTTTTTCTATAATGCAATGACCACATGTTGTTTTTATTGGCCATGTTTATATAAATTATATTTAATACAATACACACAGATCTCCACGGTATTTAGCGTAAAACTAATGTTATTAAACCTAATAGCAGACATATGATTTATTATTACAAGGCGTGACTCATTTCAGAACTTCTGTTGTGAACTCCTGGTGTGTCAAAAATATTATTTACAATATCACAAAAAAATTAAACTTATTCCTGACACAGTAAAATATTTATATACTGCTAGAAAGGTTTCTTTCATTCAATAAAATATACTTTACATCAAAAACAAATTTAGTTATCAATAGAGCCAAAGAAATATTTTTTTAAACAAAGAAATACGTGTTTATTATTTGTATGTATGTAAAAATAAATACATACACGGTATTTAAATAGAGAGTGTCGGTTAAGAGAGAGTCCACAGTAAATATATCGGTAAAATTCTCATTGGGAATTTATTGCCAACAAAGTGTTGCAATTGTTTCGTCAACACACTGACCACAGCTGAACAAGTGAACTACTACTGCAAAGGCGGAAGATTCAGTAGTATTTCTAAGGCCAAGGAAGGGGTGGAAGCTTGCTTTAGGTGCGAAAAATAGATTAGATAAAAACCTCAAATGAAACAGATGTCATAGATTATTCAATTTCTCCGGATTAAAGACGTCTACTTATAAAAATACTTGGCGAAAACATTATTTAATAGAGCTAAGGGAGAATTCCAGCGAATTAGATATTTCAGTATTTGAAAACCAATAAATTTACATATGCACATATGTTAGCATGTTATCCGAACTTGTCATTCATTTCTTTTTCTTCTCTTATTCATATTTGCTGGAATCCAAGCATTATGCAAAGGAAATGCTACCAGCAAGAGTATGAAGCAAAGTTCCGAAGCACTCACGTCGCAAACTTTATTCCATTAATATTACTAATCGAGACGTTAGTTCGATCTACGAACAGAACTGTCACCATCACGTGCTCCAGATGCGGGATTGATATTTTTGATCACGTGAAGTGAAGGTAGATGTGAGAAGAAGAGCGTCCGGACTGCGTCAGCGACGACAACGTAGAGATACCCGGAAACGGATGAGCGATGCCATCCGGACGCTACCCCAAGATTACGGCGATTACTTAGAATTACGGCGCTGAGATGAAGGGGGAGGCAACGTTAGCAGGTGTTCCCCTTCGGGACGATCCCCTAATTGATTGTGATGGTGGGATAGGTCCCGGCAATAGGCGGGACTGATTTACGTCAAAATATTTAATGCGTTGGCAGTACGTTGTCGACGGTGTGTGCGTAATTGTGATAAAGCTAAATAATGTATGATGTAATCTCGTATTTGAAATAATGATAATTGTAATAAATTTGTTCCTACTTACTTGACATTTATACAGATAAATATGATAATTTGAGCCAATTGCTTTTGTTACACTCGCCGTGTAATAGAAAACAGTTCTTTTCTTCTAAAATATTATTTTATGATGTTTTGTAACTCTTTATTTAGCATAAGTTTAAGAATTGTTTTCCTTTAGATTTTAGTCAACATCTGCGGCCAGACATCCATACATTTTTTCCTTGAAATAGGCAATAAGGCGATTTACATTTGTTATCGAAAATGCCCACAGTACGAATACGTCATCACTTTAACTGCCCCTATTAACCAACATCCTGAATCAGGTAGTCAACAGAAACCCTCTTTGTTTCCTGCATACAGAAGGCATGCATTTAATTATTCGAATTAGTACGTAATTAGCCCGTCATTTAAACACAGTAAAGCGTTGGTCCCCTGTAATATTTTTTAATGAATATTTCTTGTTCTCTGATTGGTTGAACGCTTCGGTAGTCCAGGTAATTTTGCAAATTTTTTTCGGGAGAAAACTCTCAAAGCCAGTACAGTTCCTTTCTAGAGTTCCCTTCGGGATCTCGTTTCGACAGTTAGTTTCGGCTCATTCGCGAGACGACAGTCTTTGTCTGATCAGGGCGCGGCAGCGGTTTGTTCTCCACCGATAAGGGCATTATATCAGGACAGTATATCACGAATTCGACACACCACTTTATTTAATAAATTCGGTATATGTTTTGAAAGCAGTGGGCTCCCGCTGTCAAGCATGTCTCGAATCTGAAGTCATCAAGCTTATTTCTTAAGAAAATGAACAAATATTTGCCCGACTAAACTACATGTAATTTGTAATATCAGTACGTAGTATACTATAAAATTTAAAACAATAAAAGTACAGACAGTGATTATTATTATTATTAGTTAGCATAATATTTGGTACAACTTAAACAAAACAATTCCAGAAGCTAAAATTACAAAATAAACACAGCTGTCTATTACTGGGGGGTATTTACATACAAGTAATTACAATTGTGAACTAATAATCCATCTGATGCCCATCGTTTTTAACATACGTGGCTGTAATCTGAACTTTGCTATTATCATAGACAAGTATAACGCTATTAGAAACCGCTTAGACCATGGCGCATCCACAAAACTTCGGAGTCTATCGGAGCCGCCATTTTGATGTATGTCTTGTCAAGTAGACGGTTTTTAGATGGTCCTTAGTGAATTGTTGAGGTAATATTTAATGTTTGAGTTTCTCGATCGTGTCTTATTCCTAAGATTATTCACTTTATAAATATAGTATTATTACAAAATATTTTATTTTAAGCAATTTATTACTGACAAAAGGCGGCGTCGACACTTTGGATCAAATGT
>JARFOC010000708.1:300681-318252 GCA_031763485.1 Osmoderma eremita | reverse complement strand
TTTTTTTTAAATAGTTCGTCCATTCGACGAAGAGTAACCTTAATGTACTAAAATGAAGAGTAACCTTCCAGGGTTAATGTAAACTTGAACTCATTAACTTGAAGTTGTAGGTAAATAACATTAACACCTTTGGACTGGATTATAATATTAAGCTAAATTTGTGAGATCGGGTGCGAACATTTAGTAAGGTTTATGGTGTAATTTTTTTGAGTGTGCAGATATGAATCACCGTTTATGTTATAGAATGACTTGTTGCGTAACATTTGTAGACTATTATCTCCTGATAGTTTCCATCAGTAAGAAGTACATACAATTTTAACGAATTTTAACTTACCATATTCAAAAGGCAAACAATTTCACAAATATTTGGATATTTTGGGAAAAGAAAACATCGAGTGGAAATCTACCTCGTTGATATGTTCGAAACATTTTAAAATCGACGATATTACTATAAAAGGTGGAAAGAGATATCTTCAAAATAATGCTTTGCCTACGTTGCGTCTAATGGAAGTTGTATGTCGTAGATGCACATGCACATGCACGTAACATCGTACGACCCTTGACTAAATTATAAAGATGTAACAAAAACTTTCTCTTTCAAACTGTGCCTACTTTGTAAAAATACATGTGTGTTGTGAAAATAAAATAAACGGTTTTAACGGAAGTAAAACATTTAAATTCTTTTCCCGTTTCCACTATATTAATAAGACCAAAGAATAATGAAACGGACTTGTAATAAGAAAGTTAACAATGAAGAGACCCAACTCTGTACAGATAAATCTTCAAAGTAAATTCCCCTAATCCCACTTTCACTCTCTATGATACCACCTCCGCAAACTTTAATCCTCCAAATATAATCATAACAGTTGCCGGAACCAATATTTCTTTCCGTGGAGTTGAAATTATTCCAAACGCGTTCGAATCGATGCGGCTTATTAGAAAAGTTACAGCAGATTGTTCCGAATTTTCGAGACCGTCCTACTCCCTAATCCGTCGCCGACCTATTCTCTCGAGAAATTTGCCTATTCTCCGCGGGCAGACTGTCCAGAGTCATTTTGTTGGGGAAGTCGGACTTCGGGACGTACGTTTTTCCGATTGGTTCGACCGACTTTCCGAATCGCAGTCGGCGCCCTGTTCCGTTGTGTACCTCGTTCGACCTGCTTTCTCGATTGCACGGGAGGATTGCCGAAGGAATTTCGAATATGTAGACCGACATGCTCGGCGTTTATACGCGCTGGCTGCTAGGAAATCGCCGTCGAAGCGTCTAATCAGCTGCTACGCTAGCGGACGTTGCCGCTGATTATCGGAACTGCTGAGTACTGGGGAATAAATACGTATCTCGTACGATTTTGGAGAGTTTTAGTCTGTAAATGTTTGTTGAAAGTCAATTTGGTTTCACAATTACACAAATTAAACCCGGAAAGGCGATTAGCTTGAAGTTTACAAATTATTCGTATTATATGGGTTAATATAATGCCAATTGATTAATTGCACAAAATAATATACAAACATTATTTAGCTTTCAGGATCTGTGAAGTGGTAATAGTCACAATTAGTTTGGTTTATTATTACTTATTTTATTTTATATATGTTTTATTACCTCATATGCTAATATTTTCAGCAGCTGAAAAGATAATGGATACTGTATTGCGCCTTTTAGTATTACAGAACACGAAACAATAAACAAACTGTGTACAGTTTATAAAACACATATAATTTCGAGTTCTACAATGTGGGGTATTAGCGCTTTTAAGACAGTATGATTATTTTAATTTAAACATTTCTCTACAGCAATTGGGATATTTGTATGCAAAACTATTGGTGCAAGTTTATTTTAAACAGCATTTGCTCTAAAAACAAAATATGCAGTTAGCAGATCACGATAACCAAATACTACTAAACGCAATTAAGAAAGTGATTTATTTACATTATTTCTTTATTAACCTTCAAGAGTCGAACAACTTCTAACTGACTACACTCACACTATACTGGAAGTTTTTAATTTTCAGAAATCTTTGCAATACTTTATCGCTATACGTGCAAATTGTTATTCTAACTGTTTTCTATTTAATATAATGTGAAAGAAACATATTTCTAGTATCTATCTATGCAGGCTGTACGGGAAAAAAGAAACAACGTGAATATTTTATTTTACAAAATCGCTCGGACACATCCACATTTGGGCAATTGTTGGGTAAGAAATAATATTCATATCTGCAACTCCTAGCCACAGCGGTTGCAACCAAAACCATTTCTAAATTGGATTGTGTTAGTGGTTGGGTCATTCGTTCTTTAAAAGCTGCCCTCCTTTGATCAAAGGTCGCCGTAAAGCTTGTAAAAAATATCCTGAAGATATTATTTAGAATTCTCGGTTAGAGGACTTGAGCTCCAAATTACAATTTTTAACGTAGTAGTAAATATTTCCGTATTTTCGACCTCAAATAAATACTTGTTTATGTAAATAACAGTCGAACATCTGGTATCCTTGTACACTGTTAACGTTGAAAATATCGGAGTTCTCGATTTTAGGTCGGAAACTTTTATGTGGCCACGAGTGTACATAGGAGATACTATGCAATAGGTCTTCGTTTAACACATTGTATATGCCGTGACCAGTTGGTACATTACAACTTTATTATTAAAGGATTATTAAAGGAAAGTGTATAGACTCTTAGAGGAGTATTTAAAAAAAGTACATTCCATTTAAAATTTCGGAAGTTTATTCTATAACTTATCAATTGTTTTTCTTTGATCCTAGCATATGATTGAAAGAAAAGTATCTTGCAACTTTGGTATAACGTTATTTATTTGAACATACCAACCAATTACTAACAAGCGAGGTATCTGCTACGATACAATAAATCAAACACACACTGTATATTTAATAATGTATTATTGTCTTTTAGATAAAGTAAAGAACATGTTTTGAATCGGTAACCGTAAAGACAGACCTTATAATTCTACCTAACTTCTTAGCTGTTTATATTGTCCCTGATTTGGTAATGTATCGAATTTTCTCGTCATAAACAGGGTCATTCGTTATTCTAAAGCACTTTCCGGACTTCTCGAGAAGGATTCTTGGGAAATATATCTTCTCCGAAATGCAAAACATCCAACTTTTATTATTATCTGTGCGCCCCACGCTTGGCGGTCTGCTCAAGCTCGCGTAGGCGTCGTCAGCGCCACCTATCCTTACATTATTAAAACACGCCGTTCGGGTTCGTCACGTTTACGACTCATAACAAAAACTGAAGGATACATTATGCATAACTCATCCTGGAACTAGTTACCGGCCGTAGTACCGGTGTGAGGTTTTCCGGCACATCCGTGGTACGGCGAGTACTTTAGAAATCCCACCCTCACTAGGTCAGGAAGAGAGGAACTCGTGATCGCGGTCATATTTTCGCGTGGCGGAGGTAAGGACGAACTGCAGAAAGTAATTAACTAGAAACCTAGGCGATGGGTGTATTAATACGTGAGCGTCAGCCGGTCTTGCCCGGACGAACACGCCAAATAATTTAGGTAATTTATATTAGGCGGGCGGTGTGTTTACATTGTTGGAAGACGTTGGGCTGACGAGCAGAAATGCACGGTCATGCAATAAATTAGCTCGTCTCGCTGCGTAATTCGGTGCTAGTTGGTTTGTCGTGTTGATGTGTTTTGAAGGCGTCGCTTGAAGTTATCAAAACATGTAGGTGCGGAGTAAAACTTTAACAAAGTTCTCTTATTAATTGCAGTAATTAACACTAATGAAGAAAATAAATAGCAAAAGTTAAGATAAAATATATGCTGTACCTAGCCACATGCACAATACACTGAGAATACGGAATTTGTTAAGTCAACCAACGATCGAGGTATTGATCAGTTTTAGGTGAATTCAAACAACTTTTGTTTAGAGTAAACACTTAAAGTGCTACCTTTCACACACTTTGTGAAAGCTTTCACGTATGTTTACAGTATTTCTTTAAAAAATATATTTTTTTAAAAATCAATAAAAACCCTTTTTTTTAATGGTGATGCTGCCTATGCATTGCAGTTGACAAAGCTCCTGATCTTGAAGTTTTATTTGATAGTCTGATTTTTCATCGTGAACCACAAGATGCACGCTTTGTGTCGAAATTAATATGGGACTGTTGCTATCCTGATTTAATGTTTTACTGAAGTTTTCTTGTTCTTCGCGTTTTTTCTCGTTCATCTGTTACCGTACCTTTACCTATATCTAGCACACAAATTTGTTATTCCTCTCTTTCCCCCACTTCTATGCGTTGAGTACTTTACGAGTAGGGTTTAACGGGCAAGTTACGTAGCTCGAGCCTTTCCCGATACAATGCGATACGTTGTAGTGGGGCGGGGCAGCTCGGGATTCCCGAGATAGCTTGGTAGGCTGTACACCGTTGACGAAATGAACTCATATATATTATACATATGCCTGGCGTATTGGATTTTTACTTGAGAGAATGTTCTGACCGGAATACTTTCTCTTCTGAAATATAATTTACATGAACACTTGTATTTGATTATCTTGTTGAACAAAGACATTTAAAAATAATAGATAGGATACAACGATTCTTTTATTTAGTTTTTTATATGAAGTACTTCAAATGTTAATACAATTATCTTTGAACGAATTAGGTCCTACTGTTTAATTAGTAATTTGGATAAAAAGTCAACCTTTATTCTCAAATTTTTTTAAATTTATTACTGCGTTTATACATTAAGTCACAATAGACCTACGCTTTTATAGATTGTGAATAATGTTTCTTTTATTTGTTTGTATTGGTTCCCAAATTAGGAGGAATATTTTTTTAGTGATAAAAACTTTGAGACACGTGTTCAAGATAAGAAAACCCCACTGTTTACTTCGTTTTTATTGCTGGTTATATAAAATAGAGTGTCCAACTAACTTTAAAATGTAGAAAAATAACAAAACATAGGGACTTCAAACGCCGTGCATTCGACAAAACATCACGCACATCTGTGTACATTTAAATGTATCGATACAGGCTTGGATGCATTATCTTCCAGAGGCATCGATCGAGACAGCGTGACGTCACTCCAATGTATCGAGGCCTCGTAAGCTAGCTTGCTTGACGTTAAACCCTATTTACGACAATATTTATGGAGAGTGGCTAGTATTTTCTAAGTTTATTTCTCGAATCTATTTTCTATTAAAGTATTTTTCTGCTTACACGTATCTGTATATATGTATTGTCGCCCTGTAATTGTAAACCATTGGACAATAATGCTTTTGTAATTTTATACTAAAGATATTTATCAAAATTACAAATTCTTTTTTAATCAACTGCTTAAACCTATCGCATTTGTGATTTGCAAAAGACTTTGGCGCATTAGTTAACTCTTGTTACTGTGTATGTTATGGTGATACATGTGATGATAGTATGGTAATATTTATTTTTTAATTGTGACAGATGCACTATCTAAGTGGCTGGAAGTATTTATGATCTCAAATATTACTGCTGAAAGTACTACTACCTTATTAAGAATACTATTTGTAACATTTTGAATTTCTAAAGTTTTAATTTCTGATAACGGCCCGCAATCAGTAAGCTCTGAACTTTCAGAATTTTTAAAAATGAATAACGTTAAACATATCACTACACCACCGTATAATCCATCATCAAATGGAGCGGTAGAGAATAGTGTCAAAACGGTAAAGACTTTTTCATTAAAACAACTGAATCATTGTAAGTCTATTAAAGAATTAAAAAGATCATTATGTATGTTTTTGTTAGATTATAGCGTAACTCCTTACTGCAGTACTGGTAAAGCTCCAGCTCTCATTATGTTTTGGTAGAAATATAAGAACACGATAGATGTAATTAAGTTGAATAGTAGTGAAACACCAAATTAAGAAGAGATTCATGAAAAAATATCAATAAAACAAAATAGAAATAAAAAATATTTTAAGGGTAACGGAAATATTCAATTTGTCAATGGTCAAAATGTATTAGTAAAAGATTTTAAATTTAAGAAACCTCAATGGTTACCAGTTATAATTGCAAATTCGTTAGGTATAAATGTTTATAAAGTTAAGGTAATTGATTCAGACATTATTTGGAAAAGACATTCTAATCAAATTATAGATAATTCTAACTTAAGTAATATACACAAAAATGGCATTACAACCTCGGATTTGACTAATGACGTTAATGTTGATACACGAAAACAATCCGACGTTGTGAATGAGGGTGTACATGAGACAGAGGATGAGGAAAATGCAGTAAACAATATTGCTGAAAATATTTCAGAAAACGCCTTAATTGATTTGACTGCAACGGCCTCAACTTCGTCTCAGGGATTAATACAGAGTACGGCGTACAGGCCACGCCATAGAATGCCATCAACTAGGTTAAAATATGATTAATTTCTTTTCTTGTAATTAATGTTATTTAAGCTGGGAGAGATGTAATGTATGACAAGAGCTTTTGCATGCCCGCGTATAGGCATAAGTGTTGTTTAGTTCGTGCATTATTTCTTGTACGGGCATCCTGGAAAAAAAACCGTTCTACGCTTGGCAAACACACACGCTCTCCCACTTCGTAGTTTACTAGATATACTCCGTAATATCATAGTGTAGCGTTAAATAAAATATGAAAAGCATTATGGTGTTTAATTCAAAATAAATATTTAAACACTACAGTCCGCCTCCATAATACCACGCTATAAAACACGTTATGTTAAAAAGAATCATCATCATATCATCTCCTCTTCTACCCGAGGTGTCTCCATTGGGATCTATTTGCTTGAGTGCATCAAATGCGCATGTCTGCTAAGATTTTCCTTATACCGTCATTCCAGGTAACTCTGGATCTACCCTGGCCTGTTTGTCTTTTACTTTAGTTTCCCAAATAATTTTTGAATGTTTCTCCTCTTCCCCCATTCTAGATACGTGACCGAATCATCTCAATTATTGTGTCTCGATTTTGTTAATTATACTTTCAAATTAATTAATTATACTGTCAAAAAGAAATAAAACCTTAATTGGAAAACTTAAATCAATAAGTTTAACTAGTTTTTTTACAATTTGTTGCGAAAAATCACACTAAAAAACTTAGTCAATTAATAATGATGTAAACATCAATTTTATATATTGTAATAAAGATTCCAGTCACAATTTTTTCACAATTTTCGGTTAAACATTCGAAATATCTTCTCCCGAACTTCGTAACTTCTTAAAACCGCCGCCCACGGCGACTGAGACAAATCCCATCGGCCGTATAAAAATAAGTTTTTCGGAGACGAGTAAGCAAACAAATACATCGTAACTGGCTGACTGCGAAGTTTTAATAATTAATTACCATCTCCGAGGAGGAAACGGCGGAAAAGTTATCTGAGGAAATACAGCCGCCCCACTTTGAATAGCCAACCTGCCAAACTTTATAATCTTCTGGGGGATGTAGAGAATCGTCTTAACATTTTCGGTTTAAACAGTGAAATTAGCTCGAAGCGAGTGTATCCTAATAAAATCGATTAGATTTTTTTTATGAGAAACAAGATAAAACGTAGTTGCCGTCTGTATACTTAAAAGATTTACTGGGATAGATATAATGGGGGATTCTACTAAACTTCTCTTTCAAGTGTATTTTTATAAGGTTTAGAAACAACTATAATTATGCAAGAAGACAGATCAACAAGAATAAAATTCGGAATGTGTAATCAATCTGCATAAAAATATGGGATCTACTTCGCATTATAAACTGGAATTCCAGAATTTAATATAACTCCGCTAGCACTCTGATAAACCCGAACGCTTGAAATTCTTTAGCGTCGATATTTTGGAGAAGGCGGGAGACAGAAATCGAGAATCCTCGGTGAGACGACGACAGCATACCCGAAAACGAAACAATACAAGAGAAGAGCACGAAGATTGCAGCATCCGAATCGTTCGATGATAGCGTGCATTTCGCGAGGCTCCTTATGACAGATCTAAGTACTCTACTCAATTTCACTTTTTAATTACATTTCCAATTAACGCAAATGACAATTGTTTGCGCATACACTTCTAAATGTCAATAATACCCCGCCGCTTGCATATTAATTAAGCGGTCTGAATTAGCAAATATCTTTGGAGTTCAGAGACGGTAGAATCCGGCTTAAACACGTTGGGACATCAAAACGATAAATAATGCTTGAGAAGTGCTTCGCACGCCCATATCGCATCGGCTGGGTCCATTTTCATAACGATTAATGGAGGGGAAGACTGGATATTAAGACCGTTGTATAAATGTGTATTAGGCGGGGATAGTAAATGTTACAGAATTCTAAAAGCAACATGCAATACGAGTTGTGTAAATTAAGGAATAAGACTGACAACGTAGCGTTTGATATGGCAACACGAGACATGGAGGGGCGACAAATGGACATTGTAATATGCGTTCAGTGAAAGTTTGAACTCTATCAAGTCATTTGGTTGTCCGTTGTCGTTTCTTTCCGTGAACCCGGTTTTGGTAGTGCGTTCTACAATTGAAATTTCGAGCAACGGTGTGCTATTACGTCTTGCTTCAGACTTGGGCAAAGTGCAACAGAAACCTTTGCAAAACTTCAGCAGGCCTACGGAGACAGTGTTTTGGCAAAAGCCCAGGTTTTTCGGTGGTTTAAGGCATTTTCAGAGAGTTGATGGGAGATGAGCGACGCAGCGGACGGCCTTCAACTGCAAGAACCAATGGCAATGTCGACAAAATCCGCGATCGTCGGTTGACGGTCGGAATGATCGGGAAACAGTTGAATTTGTCTGACACCACCGTTCGTCATGTTTTGATCAATGAATTGGGAATGAGAAGGATCTGCTTGAGAATGGTTCCGAAAAACCTTTCACAGGAACAAAAGGACATCCGGAGAGAAAAGTGCCTTGACTCTTTGGAATCGATTGAAAATAATGAAATTTTTTTGGAACGTGTCATTACTGGTGATGAGAGTTGGGTCTTCGAGTATGACCCGGAAACAAAACGCTAGAGCCTGGAATGGCACACTTCAGGCTCTCCAAATCCCAAGAAAGCAAGAATGAGCAAATCAAAGATCAAGAGCATGCTGATTTGTTTCTTTGATAGTCACGGAAGAGTTCGTGCCTCAAGGTCAGGCAGTTGACCAACATTTTTACCGAGAGTTTCTCGAAAGACTCCGAAAAAGGGTCATGCGTTTGAGATCAAACATCAAGAACGGTTGGATCCTGCATAATGAAAATGCCCCTTGTCACACAGCAATTTCCATAAACGGTTTCTTGGCCTGTAGACATATTTCTGTGGCTCCATAGCCTCCTTATTCACGTGACTTGAGTCCTTGTGACTTTTTCCTTTTCCCAAGATTGAAAATTCATCTGAAGGGGCATCATTTTCGGACACTCGAAAACATTCAAACGGCTGTAACCGACCAGCTAAAGGCGATTCCAATATTCGAGTTCCCGCAATGCTATGAGGAATGGAAGAACCGTCTCCAACGCTGTGTGGCTTCCCAATGGAATTATTTTGAGAGAGACAACGTTCAATTGTAATTATATTCAAATAAAAAAATTTAAAAATCTCAGTCTCATTATTTAATTTACACAGCTCGTATGTTTAGAATACTTGAATTTAATACACATACTTATTAATCGTATGCTTTGAGAAAGCGTTTTCTAATATATTAATGGAGGACGATATTTGAAAAGAACTAGAAAAACAAACAATAAGTAGAAGGACGAGAGAGGTAATAACGATGTATTGCTATAACGATGTACAGCAACTTGCGGTGATTATGGCATGCAAGAACTGGGCCAAACAATAAAGAAGACCTAAGTCGACGCCCTATAAGCATAAGATTAGAACTTACTAATCATCTGTTGGCTAGCGCTACATTAAATTCGTCTTTACGAAAGTTCCTCTATTTCTCTATTCTGTCCTTCTGTGTCAATTTGCTTCTTCATTAATAAAGCTAGTCACCATAATGGTTTTCTCTATTGTGGCTGCAATTCTTTTACACTAAATTGATCATTCATCTAAAGCATCTCCATGAGATGTTTCCTCGTGTGCATACCAAAAATAAAGGAGAATTGTCCAAGTATTACGGACAGGATCGTCTAGTATCGTAAATTTTTCCAACACACGCGTATTCATGCGCCAAGGAAAATCGTACGTGTTAAGGACGCTCGATACGTATGTATCACCGCAAGCGGAAACAAAGCATGGCAAATATGTAAATGCCCCAGATCTATATCTCCATTTGCAGCGGTGCATTCGTGCTATTCCTAGAGGAGCTTTAGGTATTTATCTACGTGTAACATATATCGGCTAGTTCCATATACCCACGTGTACAACTCCAAAGAACGTATACGGTTTTTGTTTTACCTAATAGTAGATTATTGCAATGCTGGTTCTTCTAAGGTGTTCAAATTCAATTTGCAGCGTAGGAGAATAGATATAATATTTGAAATGTTGACGTAAACAGATATTGTGTATTATCTAACTACCAGAAGAAACCACTATACATAAGTTAATTCCGTATTAAAAAGTACTTAGATTCAAAATAACAGAAATATATGCAAAATTCTTAGCAAATGAAGAGATTCTCAAGAAAACATAATAATTGAAAGCATACCTAGTAAGCACGTGTAGATAGATATAGTTAAATTGTAATACGTGCTTATAAAAATGAGGTTGGGTAAATAACATTATGTATGCACAACGTTAATGAGGTACACATATTTGTTTATATTACAGCTGTTTTCGCCAAGGCGCGTTGTAAGAATATTTTTGTTGACAAAATATGTTTTTGTTGCCCTGAACCGGTTTTGGATTTGCACAATTCCTGTTTCTGGTACTCAGTTGGTGAGCAGCTTTCCGTTCTCTTCTGTTTATATTAAATGTGGAACGCATAGAAGAAAAATGCAATTGTAGGGTATTAAACAAATGAATGAAGAGAGAAGCTCATTCATCTGTTCTTATGGATTATACTTATGGATGCATTTCTACATAGAATACACAACTAACTTTCTTATCTAAATCAAAGTTACTTCTACATTTAATATTTGTTTCTATTATCTATCTATGAAATTATTTCCCATGAAGGATATCTTTTCTATAAGAGTGTTACAGAGAAGATACAGATTATTTCAAAAGTAGGTAAACGCTTACCTACTTCGTTATTTTATGACAGTTCCCGTATATTATTTCATATTTTAGTCTATATTACGCATTGCAAATCTATCTTTAATAGGGTGATCAAAACTTACTTCCTTAAAAAGCTAGGTGCAAATCAACTTTATTAATGTAGTTTTCCAAGGGTTGTGGCGTTGTAGTATTTAACATTTCTAAAGACTGTCTTTAGTAAAACTAAAGTATAAATACTACGACCCCGCAACACCCAGAAAACATATCTACAATGTACTATGGTCGCGAAAACCTACACTGAACTACGAAAACTTTATCAAGTTTTAGCAGATGTCATGTCTTTCTAATTTATTTGAAATATCACTGTTAATCTTCGATTAGTGTCAATGATTATTAAAATCGACATAGATTATTTTGGAAGTGACTTTAAATCATAAGAGGTAATTTAAATTAATGTTGGTCTTTATTCTAATAAATAGCAAATAAGTGAATATAAAGGTTTCGTAATTGTGAAACCTAAACCAGTTAAATTCTGAGCTTTTGCTTGATTATTTTTGTACCTGGTCTGATGAGCTGTACGCTTTCCTTCTCTGTCTTATGCTTCAGTTTAACAGCTCGAAATTGTGTAGCAAATTGAGTGTAAGCGATCATAAAAGATGAATACATTTCATATTGCATATTGAACTTCATATTCCTTTCACAATAGCATACTTTTGGTTACCAACATTTATTTTTCAAACTGCCACGGCAATTGATAAAATATCCATATCCGTATTATGCTTGTACTATACGCAGAGTGCCTGCGGGAAAAACGAAACACCCTGAATATCTAGGAATCAACACTTCTTTTGTAATAATACTAATATATTTATTTATTATTTATTTATGCCAATCTAACATTGGTTTGAATCGTCATATAAATACATAAATATATAAAATAAGTATAGAACAACGTCATTTACAGCACATAATGTATCACAAAAATAAACACAAAATTATTCATTTACATATTCGTTAATGGTATAGAATGCCTTCTCCAATAACATCTGTTTTACGTGCTCTTTGAAAATTTTAGAGCAACTAATTGACCGTACCTCGCCCGGCAGACTATTATATAGTTTTAGGCTCATTAATGCCGATTCTTTTTGTTAATGTTAATCTGTGCTGTGGAATTGTCATAAAATTTAATTGTCTTGCGCGAATGCATTGTCCTACACGACTCAAAATCATAAATATCATTATTTATGATTTTTATGATGAGGGAAAGGTTAATTTGTTTCTATTTTTAAATGTCTCTACAACTGAGATTTTTATATAATATTACACCTAGTACCGATGCATTGTCAGTGAAGTTTTTGTTTATATTTATGATAGGCTTCCGTATATGAAAATTAATAATTTTGGTTTTCTGTTCATTTAAAATCAGTCTATTTTTACTACACCAACCCGTCACTTCTTCAACTGTTCTTTCGATTTTGTAATTAAAGTCATCTAATGTTGTGGCCTTCACAACAACAGAAATATCGTTAGCAAATAAAATAGGGAGCCCGCAAGTTATTCTATCCGCCAGATCATTGATATGTAATAAGAATAACAACGGACCTAAAACTGAGCCTGGCGGAACACCCACATCAATGTCAAATTCAGACAACTGTTGATTTCCCAATTTAACCACTAGTTTTCTGCATTCTAAAAACGACAATAACTAATCTAATGCAAGCCCTCTAAACCCCATAGCATATAGTTTCATCGCCAAAACATGACTACCTACACAATCGAACGCGCATGTTAAATCAAAGAAGATGCCCAGCTACATAATTATTTGAATCTAAGGCAGTGTAAATACATTCCAAACTATGAAACAGCCCAGTCTCATTTGACTTTTGTTTTTATATAATCGCTGAAACACTTCAGTTTCTAATCGGAAGAGGACAACGAGGCAAATGATTTTCATATCTTTAAACTTCTATGTGTAGGATCAACCCAAAATTTTTAAATTACACTAGGGGTTGACTTATGCTTATTTAAAAACTTACGTGATTTGCAATTAAATGATCTGTCACTTTTTTAAATCGGCCGCATGGTATATGCGCGTTCGAATATATAAACAACTGCTCGTGCATGTGATTTGTAACAGAACATTGCTGCACGAAAGTAGACTTATGTGGAAGCCAGAGCTTACAAAGTACCTAACCATGGGTTTCTTCTGCACAGTATATGCGCCAAGCTAAAGCTTCCTAATTCAATATACTAAGCGCTGTTAATTAAAGACAGAATGCAATTTGCCAAGATGCCGTAGCACATAATTAGTAAAGTTCCATTGTCTTCTGCAGTTTTCGGTAAATATTTCGTCCTCCGGGCGTTAATTAAGGACATAGCGCGCACGTCGCCTCGCTAGACTACAGTTAGGAAATTTACCGGGATTTAGCTAATGGGAACGCATGAGCCGAACCATGCGGAAAAAGACGCCGATCCTATAAGAAATTGTACAACAAGAAGATGAAAGAGGTTGCCCGGTTGTTATGTTGTTAAACGCTTGTAACATTATCTAATTATTATTAATCGGGTTTCTTATGACTGCAGATTCTTGTAAGGAATTTATTAGCGATTATTAACGCACATTCCTTGTACAAGAGGAAATATTCAATACCTTAATTAGAAACAGAGATCACAAATGCCTTTACCATCTGATGAGTCAATGATCCCGAATACGTATTTCGGCAAACGGAGTTATCATCTTCAGTAAAAACTATTAAAATCATCTGAACCACTTTTTCCTTATAGTTTCTAATAACTTCTAACTCATTTGCCAAATACTTATTAATCAAGCATTACGGTGGTAAGGGTATTTTTGGCTTAGCTATAACAGTTATATAGTATGCCATTGTCGAAGTGGAGAGTAATTAGATTTTTATATATTGATGTCTAGTTCCTTAAGCCATCGAACCGCACCTGCTTCGTGTACTTCTCGCATTGAACCCGTGTACCTTGTACCGGGAAGTTCATAGCAATGTAATGCGGTACCAGAGATGGTTCTACGCAGTCGCGGCAGGGTTTTCAGCAAGTCGCTACTTGCTATTGCTTATTTCCAGTACCGAATTCTGCGGTGGTTAGTACTTATTCGATTCCGTAGTGTCCATGCACTTCTGCTGAGGACACCCCTCCCATGCACAAATCATGTTGAAGTATTCATCGAGGAGTTGCGGACCAGGCTTCCGATGGGTTTGCGCGGCTGCACACAATCTCACAACATGATATTAACAATCTTCTGATGCATAGGAAGTTCGTTATTACCACATCATTCTTGCTATACCTTTATGAGAGCCAGGTGGAATGTTGGCTAGTACTGGTAACCACTGGAGAGGGGTGGATTTTATGGTGTCAGATATATCCATCATAGATTCTTTAAGTAAAGTGTCGATGCTGCTGATGTGAGCGGTGTTCAACAACACGGGACACAACACAGTTCGTACGATTGTTAAGACTTCCTTCAAATATTTCGTAGTTATTTTTTGCATTTTTAATACTTGCAAATTGATGTTTCTTCTCTTGAGTTTACCCGCAGCTTACGAAGATGACTTTGAGGGCAAATGATCTGTGAATTGTCACACCTGAATATTTTGGAGTGGGATTACATGAGACAATTTCCTCTCTAAATCAAACCTTTGGTGCGTAGCATGCTTGTTTGTTACAGTGGTGAAAACAAGTAGATTATGTATTCTAATTATTAACTAAAAATAATTGACTTTTTGGATATGTGGTCTGTCGCAGAATAATAGATTTGTTAAGGTGCCTCTATATATCGTAATTTATGTATTACTTCATCAGAAGGAACTAAATTATTATATTAAATATTAGGAAACAATGTTAAAATACAGAAATAATATAAATAAATTACTTACAACTAAAATTAATTCTAAATTAATGACAACAGTCAAACAGGAACTGTCAGAAAATTATACATGTATTAATAGTAAATCATATTGTAACCATTTAAAAATAAAAATGTGAGAATCATCATATAAAGGAATTTATAATTAAAATTAATTTAATTAGAATTTTAATATATTACTTAATTTTTTCAACATCTGCTTTAAAATTAATTGAATTATGATTCTTATTAGTGTGGGTCATTTCTAAAATTAATCTGCGTTTATAATTTGGGTCTTTATCTAAAACTCTCACATTATCATAGTCAACCCTATGATATAAATTTTGAAAATCTTGAACTAAGGCACACGATTTTTTTCCGATACGCGAATCACTCTTAATTCTTTGTTTTAAGGTTTATCCCATTTGACCCATGTAACATCCTTGACAATCTTTATAAGGAATGCAATAAACTAAGCCACTATTAAACATTAAGTCAACTTTATCTTTTGTTTTTGTGAAAAGATTATTAATAGTTTTTGTATTATATTTAGCAATTTTTAAGATATTATAGATTTTATGGTGTGAGATAACTTTATCCGTTAAGGGTGGTATGTATAATAATTTTTTATGTTTACATGTATCAGTAGCACCACCATCAAAGAAGTTAGAGCTATAAATCAACTTATTAAGCAAGTGTTTGGGATTATTATGCCATTATTATAGAATAGTTCAAAAAAAGTTTTTAAGTTCTTGCTAAGGAATCTATTATCACATATGTGTGCTACTCATTGGTATGACTGTATTAAATTTATGTTTCATAGGATGATTTGTTTGAAAGTTAATATATCTGCCTGAAGCAGTAGGTTTTTGGTACCAATCAAGAATTACTTTATTATTACCTAGTCTAATTATTTTCGTATCTAAGAAAGTTATTATTCTCTTTCTCAACACTAAACTGTGTTGTGTGTGTGTGTATTAAAACAGTTAAAAAAGTTTACAGTCATATCAATCATATCTAGAGGAACAGAACAGATAATATCATCAACATATTTATTTAAAAAATGGTTGTTCAAGTGGGAAAGTAGGTATAACGGTATCTAAAAGAAAATCCATAACGATAAGTTAAAATTGGACTGATAGTTATTAGACATATTAGAACTCGTTAATTTTTTCTCAGATCACACTGGTCATCCTCAGATTTATGATTTATTTTTATAAAAAAAATGAGTCTCAGTGACGTAGTAGAGTTAGAGTACAATGAAACAATTTTGAGGTATAATCGAGTATAGCTGGCGCATTATATAATGAAGTCACAGTAAGACCAAAGAAAAGTAAGTGCAATGTAAAAGAGACATTAAAATATTTAATGTAAAGATTCCAACTGGGGTAGACGTATTTTAATACCTTAAAAGTAAACGCCAACGTCCCTGTTAAAACATCTCAATGCCTGAACTAACAAATTAAAGATAACACTGTACAATGTTAGAATAAACAGTCCTCCGTATGAATGTATGGTGAGGAGCAGTGCACACCAAAACCATATTACAGAGTTCCCTTAATTTATACGCTTTGCATTTCAATTATCTCAATCTCAAACAAAAATATTTTCTCAAATTACAATCTCGGAGACATTTGACTGAGCGAATTATTTGCGTAGGAATTTCCAACGGAATGAATACGCCGTAGAGATTTCACCGATGGGGAAAAATGAAATGAAGCGTCTATCACAAGAACCAACACAAGCAGAGAGATAAAGAGTATTTGAGAAATTCACGTCTGCTATGCGTCTAAAAACCCAACCTGGCAGTTCGTTTTTCTTTCCCGGCGCGGTGCTGGATGTTTCTACTATATATATTCATAGACGTACCTGCACACACATTCATATATCTCTTCATAGCGAGTCTTTCTCATAGTTATGCGCTAGATACGATTCGAAATATCAGGGACACGCCAGCGCTGGAGCGCACGAGAAAAATTGAGACGGAACGTATGATAATAGACGTCAGTAATGTCGCCGGATAGTTGATGGAATCGGCGGGAGATGGCGCACACTACGACGAGCAAGACCGCATAGGTGAATGTGCACGTATCGGAAAAAGTCAAATACACAATCTACGAATCACTGGAAATTTCCGACTAGACTGGAATCACGTGGGATGTGAAATTTAAAACCTAATTGAAGCTTTGAGTTGTATTAAGCAATGTTAAAATATTGAACCTTTCTTCTTCTCTGCTTAATAAAACTCATTCAAACAAACAATTTTTGTAACAAAACTTTTTCTCTACCTCCTACCGTTAGCGATATGGGCATAGACAGAATGGAAAATTTCCAATCTTTAAAAATTTTACCCACTCAGAGCGTTTCTCCGCAAAAATATTTGCATGTGATCTGCATGCTCCCAAAGTTTCATAATTTTTTGAATTTCCGAGTTCCGGATCGGTACTTAAAACAGGTAACAGCTCGAAGGCATTCTATAGATATTATATAAGGTTTGTTCGGACCTTCAGTTTGAGAACCATTCTGGAATTTGAAATTCTAGCACTAGTGCGCATGACAGTTCAAATTCAAGTTCTAAAATAGTTCTGATGTTTGAGG
>JARFOC010000708.1:229035-300581 GCA_031763485.1 Osmoderma eremita | reverse complement strand
TCGAACAGTGAAAATTTTATTGCGCAAGCTCATCAATCAGAGAACCGTTCGGAACTGTAGGTCCGAACAAACCTATAGAAATCTGATATCTTAAGTGCTGAATACGTAAAGACAAAATCAGGAATGTTTGTAGTTACGTCAGATTTGTCTATGACGTATGCAGCGTCTGTAACAAATTCATACACCAACAGTGATTGCAACGAATTGTACGAAATGAGAGTTGTCAAATTTTTTGATGTTATTAACAAAGTCTTCATAAATGTATTGTTTCATTTGTAAATAAATACTCACAGAAATGAAATGAATAGGCTGAGCTTATTATGGAATGTTTTTTTAAAAATTAAAATGATGTAAAATACTAACAGATACCTACTTATATCGAAAACCATGTATTTTTTTATCAAAATAACTAGAAAATATAAAAGCAAAAAACATAAATCTGTTTCGGATATGGAGTGTATAGTCTCTAATATACATTACCAGTCATAAACTAATATAAATTGAAGTCAATAGAAAATCTTAATTTTATGTCTATAACAAAGTAAACAAAAAAGACATGTAGGTTACCTACTGACAAACATACTTTTTTATATAATAACACGTGCAAAACATAATATAAAGTAAACTAATTAAAAATATGTCATTATTGAAAGAAAAAAGCACGTAGTGCAATTAAACAATATTTAATCTGTGTCTTCACTCTCGTCTTCTGACCCAGAATTGACCGTTAGGACAAATTCTCCAACATTTGTTTCACATTCGTACCAACCTTTAATTATTTTTTCTGTATGGTTTATGCAATTACACCTGTCCAAACTTTCTTGCCTCATATCTAAAACTTGTCTATCGCCATATCCATCCCGACCAATATGCTTATTCTAGTAACCTTTAGCATGTGCCCATATGAATTCAATCCCATTGAAATCACAGTAATATGGAGGAAACATCATGTCCATGCGCTCGAAGTAATTCATTTGGTGATACCAAAACTAATGGCTCTTCTGAATTGTGAATTATATACATGTACCAATGATAATCGCCTGCATTTGATTTTGAGCTTAATATCAAGTTTGCATTTGGTATAAAGCCACTTCTGGTACCTGAGTGTAATAAATAATAACCTTCAGGTTTTCTGACGCTTTTTATATGGTCATCCTGCCATGATGTGTATGTAAAATATTCTTATGTGCTGGAACATATATTCTTATGTTCCAGCACTTCTGGCAACTCTTTTACTGTTACATGCTTTTTTATAAAAATAAATTAAATTAGAACTGGAATTTGATTGTGCAAATAAACTTACTATCCTTGTACACCTCATAAATTACTTTACGAACATCCATTTTAACTCTCCGACACATCATGGGTTTTGGTCATCACTCATGAGTTGTAGAAACCTGTTGAAATACTGGGTGAAGAATCAGCACGTGTAGTTTCTTGCTTGCGCTTTCCTTGTAAACCGGATCCACAGAAATAACCACAACATCTTCAATTCTCTACAATTTGTATGTAAGCTTTGATTCAATACTAAATTAAAATTTACCTCATGGACCGTATTAACGGATATTAAAGGACTTCCATATCGCTGTTTCTTGAAATACGTTATCAAACGACAAAAAAAAACGACAAGTCTTTGCAAGAAGAACTAAGTCGTCTACCAGGCATCCTGAATTGTATCCTACAAAAAATATTTTAAGAACTTGTATACTTCTTTTACATCAGCCAACTTACCACAACCTAAACGAATAACTTCACTATAGTTATGAAAATAACTGATTTAGCACAAGAACTACCAGAATTCAATAAAAATAAACGTTGAAAACTAAAGAAAGCCCAAATACGGAGTAGAAGAAATATCTCAAATGTCCAAGGAGGAATATTCTCTGTCTAACAAGTATTAATTGCTGTAAATATTATGAAAGCTCTTATCAACGCATACTCAATCATATTCTATCTCACTTGAACTAGTTCATTGATACTTAATAATATATGGGCGTATATCTTAACTAGCTAACACATATGTTATATACTTTTATCTCGCTTGCGTAAACGTTTGCTTCCGGTTTTTAGATATTACGCTTGTCTTCACTTTAGCGGTCGATTAATGACGCAACTACAAACATTCGTGATTTTTCCTGTATCTATACGCATAAAGAGAGTTCTATAGTGATAGTATGAAAATAGTGATTTAAGATGCCTACCTTGCATAATCTAATCTAAAAGATTGCCTAATATAACGAATAAAATACCTTAAGCACATTAAATCAACAAGCACAACTTCTAGAAACTTTTTCCGCTTATACATTAAAATCACCATAGTACCGTTCTACAACCAATTAAATATAAAAATAGATATTTCAAGCATTAAAAACGAATAATTTGGTTACTAACCCTTCTTATTGCGATGCAAATAACTAAGGTATATACTCTGGTTGTGTTATCTGTCAACTACGGCGCCCAACATAATTATAGTAATATTTACGATGTCTCTACCAAATGCCTCGTATCCTAAACTTTAGGTCTAGGGTGTGCTAAATTATATGGGCCATTATGACAGGACGTTAATTACAATAATTAATAGCTATTCGATATCGTAAATGTGTCAGATGCGTATGTGTCACACGCTTATTTCATGACAAAAGGACGGAAAGCCGTCGAGACTCCTCAGGATGGAACGATAATAATGATATTAAAGGCAAAAATATTGCTAGGAAAATACGAATGGTTTCCGACCTATTTTCTTGATCACTATTGTACGTAATTTACACAGATATTTCATTAAAATTCCGCGGCGATGTGAATTTTATTCATATTTCTCTGTAAATTAAAATAGCACAAGCTCTGCGACAACAATTATAAAGCGTTCTCTATCTAAATATAGGGTCAGTTTTTAAATTTATCCTTGAGAGCGTTGCACCATAAAGTCACCCTTTTATCGACGCCAGTAAATTCTTTTAACTAAATTATACAATCTAGACACGCCACGGTTACTTAGCAGATTACCGGCGATACACAAATGCGTTTTACTGCCTTCCCTGGACGTCTTTTTTAAGGCTATTCCGGTACGGTACGACGGCTCTTCACGACACGCTGGCACTCGCGAGAAATTGAATCAAAAGCGGTCATTAAGTGATTGGAGCCCAGCTCGCACTGTGTACGATGCGGATAGTGTTAATAGTCCCATCTCTTTCACTATTATTATTACGTTCAATCGCGATAGATGTCTCCCCGTCTACGGTTACTGATGAATTGAGTTCTGCTTAATTGCCCTACTTGTTGTGAGGCCATCGGTGTTAATAAATTGAAGTAAATGAATATCTCCTTTGAATAGCCTACCTGATTGTAATTTATATTGCGTTCGTCCGCTACAATTAAAATAATGTAACACTTTACTTCCTTAACACTAAACCTACCGATACTTCATGAATACCTATTCCTACCACAGCGGGTCAAGTGACCCGTCTTTAAAATGTTATATATACATATATTACTATGTATAGCGAAAAATATATCAGTTAGCACAATTTGGTACATGAATAAAACATTTTTTAATAACGATTCAAAATTGTTTATTTATTAAATTTAAAAAATAAAAATAACACAAGAGAAAAATTAAATATTCTTCAATTGTATCCTAAATTTAGAAAATAAATAAATAATATGCTAAATTTATTCATGTTCACCGCATATTTGCAAATTATTGGATTCTCGAAGGCACATTTTTCACACACATATTTGTTGCATTTGAAACACATTTTTTTAGTTTTGCTTTCTTTGCAAAAACCTATTTGGCACCTTTTTCGCATTTGCAGGCAAGAATCCGAACTTGAATTTGTTGACGTTTTCTGTATAATTTCTTTTTCTTCCTGTTGCTTTACCTGTTTCTTTACCTGAGGACTCACATTCATCCGTAGTGTCAAATAAGTCGTGTTGTTCTATGCTGTCTATTTCACTTTCAGATAGTTTCTCTTCACTAAATTCCGAACACTCTTCGCCTATGTTATTTATAATTTCCCAAGATTTCAAATATCGTGAATGTTTCGACATTTTTGGGATAAAAATTTTTAGTAAAATAATGAAATAATAATTCTTGACTCGTAAAATAGCACTTTAACTTGAAATGTTTACTGTAATGCTCGCTTGGAGTAGGGTGAAATTCGCTATTCATTCCTCAGCCAACAACACATAATACGCAATACAGCAAAATATATGATGAAATAGCAAAAATGTCTAATGCAATGGTTTTGTATCACAACCACACATACAAATCTTCATGATATCACATGAATGTTTGTACGGGTCAAATGACCCGTTGCCCGTCAAATGACCCGTTGCGGTAGTTAGGGTAGATTACATATATTTCTCGGTAAAAGAATAAACAAGAGAGGAGTAAATATTGAGGAATACATTCGATGTGTGTTTTAAATAAAAGTAGTAACGGTAAATGGCGATGTTGTGATAATGTTATTTACAAGAAATTCTGACAAAACGTTTAAAATGGGTCATTTGACCCGTCGTGGTAGGTTTAGTGTTAAGAAGTGTTATGGTGTTCGTGGCAACTAGCAACGAAATAATTATATACGATAATAATTTTAGGACAAAGAACGTTGGAACACAATCGGACACACACAGTGGTACGGGTACTTTTATTATTACTTCTGGGAATGTTTGGATTCGGAAGTCTTGATATAGTATTTAGTTAGTGACATGACATGGAGGATCTACTATCGAATGAAAGATGTTCGACCGAGCTCCCTCTGTAATAGCGATTCAATGATACAACCCCACAGTTCAATGCCATAAGTCCAGTTACATTGGTACCTTTCTGTCAAACATCCAATATAGTTTCCCCATGTGTAGCTCTAATGACTGTTTTCACATTTTGACAATATGTCCTTTCTAATTAACTTTGGAAGTAAGATGGAGACCTACTTGTTGTTTGGGGTGTGTTTGTTTCGTTTATAAATACAGGGTTCTCCTGTATTTACAAACGAAACAAACACACCCCAAACATCAAGTAGGTTAATGTTTTCTTAAGTGTAAAAGTCATGCTGCGATTTGTCTTTATTGATTTCAGCTTTATTTCTGTTGAACCAATATTCTATGTGGAAAAGGTGATCTTGGATCTTGGGTTTAAGCTATCAGAATGTTAAACTTAATGTTGACCATATTTTTTATGAATATTTACTGGTAAACGTAGACCTTTAAGAAATAATAAAACCAGTGTGGTGTAAAATTCCACGGACAGCTTTAACGTTTCATTATAATCTGCATAAAATATTAATAGCGTTGGGGATCACACACAACACGTTCGGAAAGACCACGACGAACGCAGTACGAGGCATATATCACTTTTATTGTCGGAATTTGATCAATATTCACGTCGAATTGTAGGCAGTAAAGGCGTCTATTCCGTACGTCAGTACGAAATTTAATGTAATAGTGTCATTCGGAGTGACAAATGCCGCAAATGCAACAGCGGGACCCGATTTTTGAACGTCATCTAGACTAGCGTTGTATAGATTTTGGAATTGACAGGACACGGGACTTTTACATTGAAGCTATTCCAGCTGTTCGAACGATGTATGTGCATTTATGTGGCGTTAGCGTATCATGTTTAATGATGAGTTAATAATTTATTCATTTTTTGGAAATTTTATTATAACCGTTCGCTTAAAAAAATGCTTAGTGGTGCAACTATTAAAGCATGTTTTACAATGGTGTTGATGAATCAACTTAAGCTGAGGCAACTAAAGTTTAGATGGAAACGAATAAAATGGTCAATTGGTCAATTGCCTAGCAACAACAAGGAAAGACTTCACCAGGATTTTGACTCAATTTCTTTATGGGTGTATTTATATAAGATATTTTTGTTTCCAAAATCGTCAGAGCGAAAAGTAATTTAAACCGAAGTTGTCCAACACATGTAGTACCCTCCTCAACATACGCTACCAAAATGTTCGCAGCATAAGGTCTAAGACAGACAAAATATTTTTTTCCTGGTCTACAGGCGACTCTACTGGTATCTGTTTCACCGAGGCTTGGTTACATGATAGAATACATAATTCTGAGATATTTGATGATACCTACAGCATCCATACATGTGATCTGAGGATTTTGTTGATTGAAGGGGCAAACAGAGGTGGTAGTTTCTGTGGTCTCTCTTCTGTGGTTTCATCGGCGGCAGATACATGGCAGCTGCTTAACTCAATATCTTCCATTGGACCTACATTGGCAAGCGCAAATGGATGTGCTTTGCACTGATTCTAATAGAGCTTTTGATAGTGCTGACCATGGTATACTACTTGCTGAGTTGGTATTGCGGCCATCCTTCCTGCGGCTGTTACTTATCCCATGTTTTCTACAACGGATACTCTTGAAGATCCTATCGCTAGGCCACCTCAAGGATCTAACTTAGGACATGTATTATTTAATATATATATTAATGGTCTCCTAAGCAGCTTAAACTGTAACTATCTGCCATGCGCGGATGATTTAAAAATTTATGGTTCAATTGAGATCAATGGTGATTGCAGTGTTCTGAAAAATAACTTAAACATCATTAGCACCTGGCGTAAACGTAATAGATTTTCTCTGAACAACAACAAGTTTCCTACACGGAAGGTCATAATCCTCTACACTATGACTATTCTCTACATTCAGAATTGATTTAGGAAGATTGTAAAGTAAAGGAATTGGAAATTCTATTCGATGCACATTTTTCTTTTGCTGATCGACCACATGGCAGTAACTGTATCCAGGAACCTAGTATTTATTATCAAAACAATTATTATGATTATCAAAGTAGACGCTTTTATATTTGGACGTAGTTTTACTATGAAGTTATCCCCAGAAATTGGGGATAAAGGTCGGCATTAACAAAGTTAGGTGAAGGAAAACATTGATGTAAGCGCATTTATGTGCATACAGTTTATGGAGCTCCTGAGTGACTATATATAAAATATATCATGTTTATGTGTCTAGAAAAATACGAGTTGACATCCACACAAGCACGTTCGCAAATTTCCCTTATGGCATCATAAAATAAACGTGTGTTTGTTGTCTGTGTGTAAACTAGAATTTTCAGAAGTCCCCTCGCGTATATGCCCCATAGTTCCATATCCAAAAGTACATATGTACATCAATATAAAATAATATAGAATAAGATGACGTCTTCGACCTAATGGAAATAGTTCGCCGTTTATGCGATTTTATGCAAAACAGGTCCGTTCGCTGAATTGACGAAATGGAACTTCAAACCGGAAACGAGATCAATATTATATTCAGTCGGTGTACACTAACAAATTGAACTCAAGTTTATTATGGAGATCGGAGTACGGAAACTGTTGAATAGGAATATTATCGGCTTATAGGGTGTTGGGCTGTTATGTGTATGTTTATGAGAGCGCAGTGTATACGCGTGGGGTTTTATAACGGTTTTGCATTCGTCGAACTTTATTAAGGGTATAAGGATATCATTGGTATTCCGTGTATTATTGTATATTTTGTATTATGAGTATTATTGTCAGTATACGTTGCTATTATATAGCGCTTTCAGAGTAGCGAATGAACTTGATAAAACTTAAAACAAGAATTTTTTTCCGCTAAAAATATTGATAAGGTTATAACTTTCTTTCAAAAAATGCGAAAAATGAAAAACGCAGCAATTATTTTGCATACGGAGGCGTCGGAGAGATAACATGTTCCAATGAGGCATTCCGGTACAAATTAAATAATACAGAACCTAAATTGCGACCTTAGAGTACGCCGCATAATGGATAAAATTGTGTTATACCAACTATTGTGTTATACTAACTGTTAAACTAACTGTCAACTTGATTAAACATCCATCATCCACGACCCGTGATTTATGTTCCGTTCTTGAAGAGCTCTATTTGCATTCTAATCAAAGCACGTAATATACCGGGCTTTTTATGTAACGTTAGGTATTTCCTACAGGTGTTAAGCGACATAGTAGGCAACCAGTGATACTCTAACGCGTCGTCTGTCTAGATCTATGACCAGTGTAATTACGCCACTCTTATTAATTAATTATCTCTGGCTAGCACGTTCACAACAGATCTACACATTTTAAAGTATTATTAAAGAAATTTTTGACACAATGAATTCTGATTTGTATCCAAACGATTGCTTTCTTTGGGGTTACCTGAAAAGTGAAGTTTATAATAACATGCAAATACGTAATTTGGACGAACTGACAGAACCAAATTATTTATAGCTCTGTTTTGTACACTGACGACGCGTTAACGTATAACTGGTTGCCTACTATGTCGCTCAACGTTACATGTAGGAAATACCTATGTGCAACGTTAGACACTCGAGAATTACTGTATAACTACGGTAACTTTGGATTAATCCAAGAATTTAAATTCTTATTATAAGGAATAACTAAATTGTACATAACTTTATGGACTCTATATTTTTAGAATGTGAAAATATAGCTCACAACTACAACTATATTTTTGTTAAATACATTTCCAACAAAGCACATGTGTAAAATTAAAGCCATATTTCATTTTCGATAAACTGCTTTAAAAACTCTTTTCTGTATAGTACAATAAATAGAAAGCTTTGAAAGAATAATCAAAACACTTTCTCGTTTTAATATCTCTTTTGAGTTAAGTATTGATTAAATGCAAATTTTAATAACATCATTAGCTTTTTATGTACTTGCTAATACAGCAAGTAGGCAAAGAGGAAGAACGATGAAATGAAAAAGAAAAGTCGGAGCTTGTTTCCACAACTTTTGTACCACCGGCAACGAAAAAAATATTGAGTTTCTCCGGCAGCATAGCACAAAAATTGTAAGTAAATTATACCTTCTCGGTGGATATTATATCTAGAGTTTCATGAATATTATAACTTGTATCACAAAATGTAAATAAAATGTGTTTTTTTCCAGTGGGATCAAATGTAATAAAAATGTTAATTTATTGGATCTTCAGACAAAATTAAATGTATGTATGTCTCTTATAAAAGTACTGCAAATAAAGCAAAATATGGTGCTTTGTATTTCAATGTATTTTTAAGATACTAATAATAAATAATTTTTTTTTAAATTCAAAATGCTCGCAAATAGTAGTTTGCGCACCTGCTATATACTACAAATTAATTCAATCGATCTGTTAAAGTTAAAGCGACTACAGCGACATCTTACGACCGTATTCTCTACCTACGCAACGCTCTAGCGGAGCTTTCACACACTACGTGGCGTCCTGAGCTTTCGTTCGCGTACCGAGGCTGACAAATCACGATCGCTTCAATGCGTGGGTGTTCGTGAACTCCAACGTTTCCCTGTTGAACTAACGTCAAACTACCAGGGTATAATTTCAATTTTTCCGACGCGAACTTCGCATTGCCCCCAGTTATCGCATTATGCCGATCGTATCTTCCGTATTGCTTGTAAATCCACTACTGCGCTCCGCACTCACGTTTCACCGCCGTTATTTGCTTGAATCGAATGCCCGACGTTACGAAAACGAAGAAAAAAAGGAAATGCAGATATATTGCGTAGCTACGATAGTAAAGAAAAGAAAACAAGACGATGATGGATGGATAGTAGCGGGGTAGGGTGCCGAGATATTTTTGTTTATTTTACGGTATGACGAGCGTCGGGTACGTGATCGTTAGACGCGTCGCCGGCTTACTTTAAAAATTCAAAGCTCTCGCTCGTATTCTTTCAAGCGCAGACTCACAGATGGCGCTACCGTATTATTTTCCGGAACTTATGGATCTACTTAAAAATCCTAGAATATAAATTTTTATGAGGAAAGTACGCTCGCATTTGTTTTTACCATCTAGTTTGTAGTTTTTATTTTACGTAATAAAACCATTTTTATAACCTGCAATGTAAGAAATCATTTTTCGTCGTTCGCCATTTATTATCAGATTGTATCCGGCGTGTGACAAGTGCTTTTAAAAGCTTATGGATGCCTTAGAGCGAAAGTGTTATATGTTCTTGATACAACTATTACATTTTCGATACATAATAAATAAATTTTAATAGGCTTCGATTATATAGTCAAAACGCGCTAGCATTTTCGTTTATACAATATTGATGGTTCTGCTGTAATTATTTGTGTCATGTCGACTATGGCTAACTTGATACATTTTTTAAAATGTAAGAAAATACATTTCTTCGAAACAACTTGAAAGGCCATGCAGATACGTATAGGGAACTTAATAGTAAATCGCCTTTAAACAATAATAACAATACACAATAAGGCAGAAAAAAAAGGGGATTCCAATTGAAAATTTAGATTTTTGTGCATTTTTGTCAGTTTTTCAAGATATAATAATTTTTATGCACGCCCTTGATGGATTTACCTTCAGTCTGTAAGTATTCCAAGCGGATTGAAAAAAACCGGAAACGCATATGAGATACTAACACTTATTCAAGGGCTTCCATATGTCAAGGATTTTCTGCAAGGAATCTAAAAATTTCGAAAACAAATGAATTTAGAATTTAGGTATAGAGATCCCTACATAAATTTGAACTAAGATTTTAGGGACCAATCAAAAACAGAAAAATATACAGGCTGTTCTATTTAAAATTAGAAAGTTATCTTTTACTTTGTTGCATACGTAGTAGATACCTTATCTCCTTTTGAAAACGGAATAACATTTAAATTTTCTAAATCTTCTATTTTATAGCAAATTGCATTTGCACTCATTTGCATGAATCATATGCGAATATACAGACGAAATCAGCGATTTGTACACTCTTGGCAAAATATAGCCGTGCTGTGCGAGCTAGAGAAAAGATACACTCGCAACCCCGCTGAAGCCGGGCGAATGAATGGCATATCTACTTTAAATTACAAAAAATAGCCTTTGGATTTCGTCGGCTCTCTAGGTTATCTGAATATTCCAGATAAAAACAAGTATAAAAATAGAAATAAAACTTCAAAGGACTAACGTATTTGAAACACACCCTGATATACTTTTGTCCTAACTATTTGTTGAAGGAAAAGATTTCTAAATTGTATTTAACATATAGTTTGATATCATTTCCAAATGTAATGTGTTGACAAATACATTTTAATTAAAAATAAAGATAGTTTAATTGATACTATCCCTTATACTCGTTCAATAATACGTTTTGTGTTATACAAGATATGTTTGTTGCAGGAAATTTACTTGTGTATTACAAAATAAAAAAGCAGATAATGTTCACACTTTAGTTAATGAGTGTTCTTAAGTATTTTAGTTAAGAAAAGGCTGGCGAACATACACAATTTTAAGACACACTGTTCGGATTACTCTTCCCGCACAAAGTATTAATTAATTCGGGACGACACGTGTTTCGGGAATACGTGGATTCCCATCATCAAGTCGAATGACCGAATTCGGTTATGTGTTTATTTGTTATGTCTTATACGTTTATTTTGAAAAATATCTGCATCCTAAAATACAGTAAATCGATTCTGGAGTAGGCGGGACTGAATCAGGAACTTGATTTGATTCGTTGCTAATTTGAGTCTTCAGCTGTGATCTCCACCGCCCTAAAGAAAACTTCCTAGTTGGCACGTATTTATTAGTATCTGGATCATTTAGCAATGGTTTAAAATCAGCACCAAGAAACATATTTGGGAAACCTTTTAACAGCATTTCATTTTTAAATTCTAGGGGTTGTTCTTATTTATGTTGTATTTTATTAGATAAAATATTTCTTTTGATATTTTGTTTTTACTGTTTATTGTTTCGCTTTAGAATTCCTTTGTTTTTTTCAATTTTCAGGTTTTTGAGAAATATTTTTATTTCATTAATTTTTACATTTTTATGGATTTTTCAAATGTGGTTTGATCCAGCTTCCGATTACTTTCTAATCATTACTAATGACACAAATGAGATAACTATAGGTCCTTACTACGACTTATGGATCATGGAGATCAAAACTAAAAATTCCAACAAGTAATGTAGCATAATTCGTTGCTTCTAGTTTGTGATTCAGCCTATCCTATGAACAAACTAGAAGTGATTTACTAGATATTAGAATGTATATATTTATCCAACGCGTCTTAGATTTTTGTATACTTATCAGCTTTTCTTAACTAAATTAATAAAGAACTCTGGCTTATTAAAATGTAAACTTTATCTCCCATTTTATTTTGTGATATGACTGATATACAATAGAAATTCGTATTTCTATTTTCTTACAACAAACGTATCCTGCATAATACAAAATATGTGTAGGTAGGTATTATTGAAAGAGTATAAATGTTTCTTGATAAAAATGCTTGGTCAAAACCTAACATTTTAAATGTATATGAGACTATGGGTTAGATACAATTTATAAAATTATAAATTTTTGAGTTCCACAAATCAGATCAGTTGGAAGCAAAATATATTATCCTGTGTATATTATTATTAAATGTGTTATCCCTTTGCGGTTTTTATTACTTGTTTTTATTTCGATACAAACTTTGGATTCCCTATTATGCCGACAAACAAGTGATACTGTTTACAATTTAATGTAGATATGTGAATTCACTACCCACTAACAACAACCGCTTAACTGTAGCTAAGTGTACGGCGTGTATCTCTATCGACTGCCCGGCTATATTTTTCCGAGAGTGTACTATTTACGACAGGATTTCCCCGTATTATTTAAACCAAATAAATTCTTTCTCAACCAGGTTACATTCAATTTTTGTTTATTCTATTTCTTCTATTAGAATACCTAGCGAAAATAACCACCATCAGTCTGTCGCGACTCCGAACGAATTCGTTTAGCAGATACGGAAAGACTGTGCCTTACAATTGAATAAAATATTATCATCATTAGCGCTCTTGCGGGAGTTATTACGTTCGCCGCGGTTGGACGTTGTACAGAAGACTACTTATAACGGGACATGTAAAATTCAACAAAGGAGAAGGGTGTCCGTATGCGGCGTCAATCAATTATTCAGTTTAAGCTCGAGAAATGTACGTGAAAAGGGCAACCGAAATCTAATTAACCAAACATAATTCAGGATGGTCGCTTTAGATGCACCTATAGAGGTGATTACGAATCGGCCTTTGCAAGGGAGAGATGTTGGAATTAGGGCAAGATCCAATATAGTTGACCTGAGTAATTTTCGCTCAAGCCGTAACGCGCGGTCGTACGTAGGGTTGTAATTAAAAAAAAATATGCAACGCGAATTATATTTACAAATAACTTAATGTAACTTGTCTACATATACATTTTTTGTACTATTTCCTGCAGAATTACTTCATTTAACTGACTTTTACTATCGTTAGATCCCTTTTGATTAACCATCATAGAATATAAAACTTCTTGTATAGATATACTTGAGAAAGCTTTAAGCGCAAGACGTGTAAACAAAGTTACGACTTTGCGGGCACCTACTCTATATGTATACGTAAAACTTTAGGAAAGCAAATAATTACATTAGAAAAATATCCCTTTAGATCTATAACCACTTAACGGCTTGTTTGGAACAGTTGATGCTAGAAAAATATTCCAGCAACCTTTTATAACTACTTACCATGAAATATGTTTACCCTTGAAATATAATATTTTCGTACAAAAATATTTATGATCACAATACACTCTTACATATTAAACTAAATATATTGTCTCATGAAAGTTGCAGATCTTTTCTAATAGAAGTACAAACTACTAACTTTACACGTATGCTCGTGTATGTACTTATATCGTATTGTTTTCTAACCAATCACGTTTTAACAATTCTAAGTTTCTCCTAACAACTTTCACTGAAAAGAAGTATTTTATTCTCGCTTGACAGATTAAATACTGAATTACAACGGTTTACTAAACCCGTCACTTCTAGAAATATCTTGGAGGTTAGGTTTTAGGATCATTTCTATGAAATATGGATCCGGTGTCCTGGTATATTTGTATATTGCCAGATATATCTTCGTAATTGCTGTATTTTTAATTTCAGACACATTGTATGGAATGACATGATTCAATTTATTCTCAAGTTGTTTCTCAATTTCTATCACGGTGTCAAATTTATTAATTATTTCTTTTCTAAGTATATTAAAATCTTTTAAAGTCGATTTGCTTTCAAATTACCCTTATGACATCTACTTCTGTTATTTTGAAGTTGTCGGTGTAAATACTCAGTTGAAATTTTGCTTTTCCCGAGGTTGCCCCACCTTGGGCGCCAAATAATTTATGTCGTCTGCCACCTTGGCAGACGACAGCTTAGCTTGGTAAGCGGTATTACATATACCTTCAGTTTGTAGACATTCTTAACTAAAGAGATGAATTAAAAGATATTTTTTAAATCTTTTAGAGGGAAATAGATAAATATATTTATTGATTTGCAATTTCTCTTTCTTTGCAGGAACGTCATTGATTCAATGCTCGCTCGAACAAAGGTAAGTCACCTCTAAGTCACTCACAGTCAAGGCACACACAAAACACAAACACATTAAAAAGCTATAACTTCTGCCACTAACACACACTAAAGTAATCAGACACAGATACAAAAACTGCCATCGTAATAATACGCTGACGTTACATTATAAAAATGCCTGCTTATTGCATAGAATACGAGTTTCGACTTTTTCACTAAAAGAAAAAAGGCGTAATTATAGTCGTCAAAGCGACAAATCACTATCACGTGGCACTCCCCCGCGTATGCGGAGCCAATTGTCTAGAAGGGTAATCAATTACTCTGTAGATGACGTAGGGGTGATTGTGTAATTACAGAGTGCGATACTATTGTATGTAACGTACTGTAGGAAATTGGACTAAATCGAATGGAAAGCATGGTATTAACTGCATTGAATACAAGAAGAATCCCTTCCACAAATCCTATTAACTGGTAGTATAATATCTTTCTATCAGTAACTTGAATATCACAAATAAATGCGGAAGGAAAACCAATGCATTGTTTATGGCCTGAAGGTTGTGGATGTTTCAGAAAATCCATTATAAATTTCTGCAGCATGGCTCTAGGCTACTGGCTTTATAACAAAGAAAAAGTAAGCTTTCAAAGCCAGGGATCTGCGATAACGAAATAATTGTTTATTAAGGATCTCGTTCTTTTTTTCAAATAACCCGGTTTTAATTAGAATAATTGGATCATTACTCCAATTAGCTTGGGGGTACCTTGCATAAAATCAGACCCCCTCATCCCCGTAAGATAAGACGGCGACTGAATAAAATTCGAGATGCGGCGAAGAATTTTAATAGGGGAACTAGTTAGAGGAATTTTAATTTTTTTCGGAGTTTACTAGAAAACAATGCAAGAATGCAATTAGGATTTAATGAACACGGTATACACACAATAATTAGATTTTCCCTTTATTTTTGATTCACTAGAAAGTAGAAGAACCTAGATTTTGTGATAAAAGAAAAGGTATTCTTAGGTTACTAACCTATTAAGAAGTTTTATAAGAATTAGACTAATTTCCTTTCAAACATAAATGGATCCCATTTTAATAAAGATACATATCTTTTTAATTTTCCACTAAGTTTCCCTAACTCATGGTAAAGTTAGAAAATCGTGATTCTTATTGAGTGATTTAATTACCATTTTGTAGTTATGCAGAATGGGTTTAGCTAATTAAGGGCGGATATGCTTTACATTCGTGTTTTGATTTAACCCTTCATAGACTGGCTCGGAGTGTGCAAGGAGCATAAAATGGCGTCCAATTTCTTCCTATAAGATGACAATCTTGCTAAGATCTAAAACACGCTAGGACAGATAAGGATTTGCTCTTGGAAACATTGGGTATAGGTTTATCCAAGGAATAATCGTCTTTTTTATTCCAATTCCATTCACAAGCTGTTTTACAGCAACTGGCGTTAAGAACAATAACTAACAAAACAATAAGTAAATTATGTTTCGTTCCTGTATTTGTTCGCGCCAACCTATTGGATATGCGCCGTTTCACATTTGTCCATGAGTCGCCCTGGCAAATGCTATATCTTACTTTTAAGCGGATTATTTTGACGGTATGTTTGTTCTGTGGCCGCGAGCGATCAAAGAAGATATTTGTACTTATTGTTTCTACTTTCCGGAAACCAGGATGCCGAGAATCATTGGTGGCGGGGTGAAAAAATATAATATATGTATCTCTAAGACAGTAACACAAGAGACATATGTATTATTTTGTGTGTCAACTCATGAGTGACTAAAAACCTTTACGTGAGGCTTAGTGTTTCATTCTACAACGAGAAAGCAGTCGTTCATGGTACTCCGCGGTGACACGACAAATTACCTTTATGTCAGATTCGGTTATTCGGTTGACGGTGGGAATCCACGTACTCTCGAAACACGTGTGTTGAATTGATTAATATTTTGTGCGGGAAGAATAATCCGATACAGTGTTTATATACCCGAAACTTACAAAGGAATTACATAACTGTTTTAAAATACATGTAAGCAACATACGGCTACATTCACGTGGACTTTGATAATAATAACGCTCTCGGCATTTGAAAATATGAAATACCACTATTTATCAAGGACTGAAAAATACTCAGTTGCAAGAACTTGATCAGAAAAATTCCAAGGAGAGTTTAGTGAAACTAAAACAAAAATACCCTTACCATATTAATGAGTGAAGATACGTATTTCGGCAGGTAGATATGTTGCCATCCTCAGCAGTTTTAGAATCTGCTGACGATGGCAACTTAGTATCTAGAGTTCGTCAATTAGTAAGGTGGTAAGCGTACTTTTGTTTAAATTTTACCATTTCAAGCCATCGTATCCTATTATTTTATGCTAGGCGAGTTTAGTGAGCCAAAATCGTATCCTTGTATTTGCAAAGAAAAACATGTAAATAGATGTAGACTTCAATTCAAGTCTTGAAAGGAATGTTTGAAAAAAATTGCAATTAATGAACCCTTAAGGACAAATACTGAAGAATACCCTATTGCAAGAATTTAGTTTGAAAAAAGCCAATGAGAGTTTAAGTTTGCTTAGTAAGCAAAAATTTTTATTCTTATGTTTGTAAAGAAAAACATCCCTTTCCCCTCACATGTATACTTCAATTCAAGCCATGAAACAAACATTTAGAAAAATTTTCGTATGATCTACCATTAATCATTATTTTCCTTAGATGTAAGTTTCAATTCTGGTCATGAAAGTAAACCAAGTATTAATAGTAATATGTTTAATACTAAATGTTAGTTACTTTTGGCGCGATGTGTATTCATGCAGTTGTTATTTTCCTTTTAAATGTTTTTCTTATATTGTTTTGTATAATGCGTTATTTTTGTGGAGTTCCGTATATTAAGACATTCTGTTCTGTACTCCAGTGAATATAAGAAGTACTTTTAAATTTAACCCAAGCATTTAAATAATTTTCCTTATAAGTTACCACAGAAAGAAAACAATTACATTCTCCTGTCTTCTGTTGATGCAGAATATGGAGATCTAGTTAACAGAGCGTGCCGATATCATGATTTAATTATAATTACTGTAATACACGTCTAACACGAATAATACTTCACCAAAGGGTATCTATTATATTAGATAAATATTTCTGCCTCTAATATTTCCCTTCGCCTATCAGAGGGTGGCGTGGTTGTTCCGTAATTCGTGAAACCGTTTAGGAATATGTGTATTCCGTCGAGTGCACAACGCGGAGTGATTTTCATTCTCCTCCCACGCACAACGCTAGTTTGCGGAAAGGAAAGCGGATCTGGTAATACAGAGATTTCCGGTACACCTCTCCCACACTCGTTAGCGCCACAATTCATTATACGCGTACGAGGGACCCTCCAAGTTCCAGTTTTCTCCACACTGCGCCATTTCGACTACCATCCCCGTGCCGATTTTTCCATCTTTATCCTCCTATATTCTGGCTCCTCTTTTTGTTTTCCCTTCCTTGGCTCGAATATATACGGGCACGAGGTACGCGGGTAACTGATTAAACAGTGAATTTTTAAAGAGAACGAGCGCTTCGACAGTTTCTTTACGGTCTTCGTCCAAATTTTAATCGGACACTTTGTTTTTTTTCTTCTTGAGTAAAAGACTTCGGAATTAGCGCTGCTGAAATTAAGTTCAATGTAGAGTTGTTCTGGTTAATTTTATAAGGAAGGAAAAATTCCTGAATGAAATGTTACTGTACTGGGAACCACAATTTAACATAAAATATTCATATACAAATATATATGAGTATACGTATAAATATCACAGAAAAAATTGTCTGAATATGTATATAAAATTATTTTTTTCATTGCTAAAGATATGATTCATATATGATTATTGATAAAATACGAAATTGTTTTTAAACTTTAAAAACAAAATGGTCAAAACAAGTTTATAATAATGTAAATTATGAAATATGAAAAGGTAGAAAACAGTATAATTATGGTTTATGACAATTGCTCTAAATGTTACCTTCTTTGCTCTATATAAAAAATTGCTTCTTCAATTGCATTGAAATCGAAGAAAGGAAAAATCTGGTGGTGCTGAATCAGGTGACCTATTCAGCCACAATGGGGACTGGTACAATCTAGCTGAAGATAGCCATTTCTCAATTTCACATCATCTAATTGGTTAGTAAATGGATCTAAAAAAGTCCTTAGTAACGTCTAACATTAACAGTGTCTTGAAAGAATATAGACTGTATACTAATCCTACTACGTGACATCGTAACGGCAATGGAACTTTTTGAAGGTTACGGCCTATAAATTCGTAAATTATTGAACCTAGAGAGGTGAACCATGCTTTGTCGGAAAAGAAAGTGATCAATTTTTTTATCATTACGCAGATCATTATTGTACCATTGTAAATACTGTATACGTTTAATATTTAGGGGGTAAAGTTGTTTAACGACCGTAGTTAAATTATATCAATGCGAATAAAAATAAAGTCAATTATTGGATGTAACCTGCTTCTGGAAAAAAACGAGAACTCTGTCACATAATTTGGTTTAGATTTTGCACAAAATCAAGAGTATTATAACGTTTAGTTTTTTGCCCAAATAATTTATTAGTTACTTTGATACTATGGGATGCTTTAGCAGTCAGTTTTTCACGATTTACTATTTCACAGGGTCTTTCTTACCTAACATTGAGTGATCTGTGGATTTTAGAGGTTTATGTCCGATTGTATTAATTGTATTTTTTTTTGCTGGCCAGGCATCAGCTGTTGACCGTAACAATCGGCTTGAGGAGGTACCAAACTTATGGCTACCGCTTATATTGTCCATGTAATGTTTTGCAAATGTAAAATATGAATAATCTAATTAATTTCACTTTGCCATTGCAGGTATTAGATTCTACCAACTAATTTGTTACTATTTTACCATTAAGTTTGCTTCTTTATTAAGCTATTGTTTAGTTTCACTTGTTTAGTTACTTCTTGTGCGCTCTAGCGTTGAATTTGCAGCATAGTCGCTTCTTCTATACAACATTCGTATATTTTTTGTCTTTCGATAGCTTTTTAGAAGATATATTCGTATCTATACGATACTCGGACGACCAGCAGATTTGCCTATATCCACACTGCCAGTTCTGATAAAACGTTAAACGATTATACTGCTTTTTGCAGATCAGGATATTTAATTTCTTCTTCCAGATAAATTTGCCTAAACTCACCATAAGTTTGGGAATATGTGATGGTGCTTGCTCTGAATATATCCAGTCGCAATTATCACCTCGTGCTCCGCGTCTAAGTCATGTAATTGAGAAGAAAAGTGCGACGTAAATTTTGTTTGGAAACCTGCACAGTCTCGCCAACGGCAAAATGTGAGAAGGATATGTAGACAATTTTTTTGTTTTAAAAATAATTAAATTATTGAAACAGAAAATAAACACAATATAAAGAAAGATCCAAACACATGTAAATAACAGAATGGCTAAAGTTAATAGGTTATTTCTTTTGTTTGGAAACCAAGAAAATCAGAGTACAACATAAAACTTAATTCATATGAGCAATTTAACAAAACAAAATCTGAAACATTAAAAATTACACGGTACAATATCATAAACACATTGTGTCGTAATATATATTATTATTATTTTGCCAGATACAAATTAGAGACAATTTTCCAACCACGATATAGATGCGGAAAAATTTTAAATCCTTATTTCGTCGGGACGCATTCATCTGCATTTCGCGCTCAATTTAAGAGCCTAAAGTGTACAAATTACGTCGTTTCCAAAGAATTTCCCCTAGGCTCAGCGCCGTTGGGCTCCGATGAACTGAGGCGTGAATTATCTCAGATGTTCCGTCGCATTTGCAAGATGACGCGGAAAGTTAGTTAGTGGGCTTGTTACGGGAGATTATGGAAAGCGGAAACTGGAAAGAGTGTTGCGGGCTGCTATAAAAAGCACACAAACAGTTAATTCAGTTTAATATCAATAATGGTAGGTACTTATATAACTATAAGTTGAAAGTTTAGAATCCAAGAATCAAATATTAACGTAAATGTTAGGATTACATGATCACCAGATTTTTAAATAGATATTTAATTATAAGTTTCTAATTATTATATACATGGTACGACTTAGGAAATGAATACTATGGAACAATATACGTGTACATTGTTTACTAAACTCACGTATTACATTTAATTTACTGCAGATGCACACACAATATACATACGTTCACAGGTATGGAAAGTTCTTTGATAACATTTGAAATGAATTCCCGTCCCCAGCACAATGGAGCAAATGGATTTTGTTCCCAACTTCATAATTAAATGCTAGTTCAGTGCTATATTCACCGTATTTCGCTTAAGTTGTTATTACACCACTAGAACACCACGAGAACTACCCTCTAGGTTATACCTATGTATCTATAAGATAAATTAGTGCGCCCGCATACGTTATTCAAGTTAGCATTAATTGGAGAGAAACACTGCACAATTTTTATAGTAAAGCAACGTTCAATAACAGTCGACAAATTGTAAATCTGCTACCCCGGTTTTATTACTAATGATAGATGGTTGTTGAGCGTCAATACGTAGTCTAACATTCGTAACGTATGGATTGATTTTTCTAAAAACAAATATTGGTTTCCCGTGTTATAGTCGACAGGTTTGATTGATGGCGCAATCTCTTGTATTAGCAGATTTCTCGTTATGCATTACATAATATATGAGCATTACACACACACATCGCATTTGTATATTGCGCCTAGACAACAGGGTTGATTCACAAGGTAATAAAAAATTATTATTTGAACCAAGAATATCTTTTTTTCTTTATGGAAGTATAAATTTTAATTCAATATCACAAATTATATTAGTTAGTGTGATTCTTCTGGCACAGCCGATGTAAGCAAAACCTAATATATTCATTGGCACGAATATTTGCAGATATAACAATATTATTTGTGCAAATTTGAATTTTTGTATGCAGAGACTATGCAGGCTGATTCATTTTCAACCCTAACCATGGGGATCTCGCTTATTGGAGATAGAGGGTAGGTTTAAATTTAGCAAAGTTGCTAAATTTTGTGTTTGTAATGAATCCGAAGAAAAAATGAGCCTGTTACAAACGATGTTCGAGGTTTTTTTTTTTTACCAAAATATTTTTTTTTGTTCTTTTACCTTTAGCACTCTCATTCGGCTTTGCAGAGAAAAACTAAAGACACATGACTTTTGATCTTCTATCTAATGGTGTACTCGAAATTTTCTATGACGTTTCGATTTTTTCTGGCCATCATCAACTTTCCTGTTTGTTACCGACGCCATATTAGATTTTGACACCGTCAAAAGGAGTTGTATTTCAGATTTCAACCATTTATAACATGTTGACAAAATTTCTTGATGTGTTTTTAGTTTTTCTATGCATGGCCAAATAAAAGTACTAGAGGTAAAAGAAGAAATTGAGCTTTTTCGTTTTTTAAAAAAAATCTCGAACATCACAGACTTCTTCGGGTTGATAACAAACACATTTAGCAACTTTGCCAAATTTAAACGTACCCTCTATTTCCAATAATAAGCAAGATCCCCATGGTGAGGCTCGAAAATGAATCAGCCTATACATCAGAGATATGAATTAATAAATCAATGAATGAAGCTGAAATAAAACAAAATCCAAAAATATGGAAGCATTCCAAACTTGCGGTTTAAGAGAATTTCGTCAGATGAATCCATATATATATTTTACGAAAAGTTATGAACAGACAATGGACGACCTTACGAACATTTGGTGCAACTGCCTTATTGAAATACTTTCCTAATGGTAAATAGTTATGCGCAATTATTGTTTTAGTTACGAGTCATTCAGTCATTTTTCTACGATGTTCCTCGAGTTTTGGATATGAATTTCAACATTTCTATTATTTGTTGTTTTCGATGGTCTGGGAAGTATTTTTAATATGGTCAAGGTGCTGATTGTAGTTGCATCTAAGAATAAATATGTTCTGGTAAATGTCATGTAACTGAGCAGATATTCATTATTTTGCATGATTTTGTCTAAATCGCGGAAGTTCCCAGGTCTTTCTATAGAAGAAATAGGAAAGACAGAAGATATAGAAGTACACAGTATATCTGCCTTCGTTCGTGAATAAATAAAATCTACTAGAACTCATATATATTGCTGAAGCAATCCCCTGTAGATACTTCTTTTTGGATGTTATTTCCGAAATAAATTTATTAAACCACTACATTCACAAATCAGCGATTTCATAATATAAAAACCATCAAGTTATATGTTCAACTGTAGAAGGTTCTAAATTATTTGGGATGTGTGCTGAAACTGCCTAGCATGGGAATAGTTGAATAGTTCCCTTCCAAAACATAGTTTGTTGCATTTTAATCACAAACAAAAAGATTTTTTGTCATGAACCGCGAAAATAATACAATCAAAACGTAAATAGAAAAATTAGTGTAATTTCGAGGGCTTGAGCTCTTTCCTTTTTTGCAAGGATTTTCTTCCAACTCGCATCGTAACAGTTGACGCCAAACGTAACCTCACACCCAAACCTTATGTGCATGTTCTGTTCCTACTACTTCTTACGGAATTTAACACTATACGGCTTTTGATTTTTGATCCACAGATAACTTTTGAACTACTCCTTATTCTCACGTAACCGCGGCATACTGTGCTTTGAAATTTTTAAATTGCCATCGTAAATACGGGGGCGATGTCGACTTTTGCTAAGATTCCGCGGCGAAATCTCGTAGGAGTACCATAACTTCCGATAAGATCGCTGCCCCGCCAAGAAAGGAAACCTTCCAGCTCGGTAATTGAAAATTTATTGTCGTGTGTACCCTGTCTCACAGTTAGAGCGAGTTTACGTACAATCTACGGGGCGAAATTACCGGAGCTGCTTTTCTGATCAAAGGCGTCGACGCGGTGCAGACGAATGTAATACGGCCGAGGCGCCCGTCTAATGCTAATATTGTGTTGTTTGCCGAAATAATGAGGTGGTGTTTATGGCGACGTACTTTTTGCTCGTGCACGTAAGAGTACCTGTTATAATCGGGTACGGGTGTGCAGACAGTGTAATCCTGGGCATGTTACATGTGGAAACTCAAAACTGTCTGCTGGATAATGATGGAAATTTTATGTCGTAATGTTCGTCTCGTTCAATAACTCACCATTTGCACTTACAATTACTCTTGTCTCGCAGTCATTTTCCACTGGTTGAAGACGTGGAGGAAATCAATGTCTATTAGCTGTTTCCACATATCGGCAGTTTTCTTCTCTACCTGACTCAAAACGTGCTCCTTTAAACACTGATTTATCTTTTGCGAAAAGATAAAACTCGAGCGAATATTGACAATGATTAAGTGTGATAATGTGATTCTTATATACAGGTTGTTACACATAGGGAAACCTAATGCGTGGGACAAGAAATATATTTCTTTGCTGCATCTATGTATTACATAAACAGCCATACATTCGCCAGCATATAAACAACACAGTAATGCGTATCTCTAACAAACTGAAACATCTAGCCGTTTCTTTTACCTTTTTCTAAGCTTATGGCAAGAATTCACTCTATACAGGCTGTTTCCGGTCTTGTGATTTTATTTCCAAGGGGTGATTAAACATTTTAAAAGAAGGTCATTGGCGTAAAAATATCTTAACAAAATTGTATAATAAGAGAGATTGTTGTTTTAATTTTTTTATTTTTAAGTGGGGATTAAGCATACTAATTTAAACAATTTTTTATGGTTTTCATGGAATCCACTTCAGACTAGTTGTTCAAAGTTATTGCCGTGTTGTTGAACCCAAAGTTTCGCTCGACGTATCCATGAATTGGCATAATTTATTATTTTGCGGTAGAATTGTCGCCGCAGCTGCCTCAACGCGGTTACAAAGATCATCTAAATCAATTATGTCGTTGGTGTATAGCATGGTCCTCATAACGCCACATAAGTAGAAATCATGGGGGTTAAGGTCGGGTGACCGAGGAGGCCATGGCATAGGACCACGTCGACCAATCCACTTATTTTCAAACACATTATCTAACTGTTTGCGAAATAAGCGATTAAAATGCGGCGGTGCGCAATCGTGAAGAAACCACATTTGTCGACGTAGATTCAAAGGAACTTCTTCTAATAGTTCCATCAAATGATTTTGCAAAACAAGAGATAATCATATCCATTCATTCGATTTGGCAACACAAATGCGCCAATAAGTTGTCCATTGACCAGTCCAGCCCACACGTTTAGTGAAAATCTATGCTGGAAATGATTACGATGAACAGCATCTGGATCTTCCACAGCCCAAATATGAGTGTTACGACAGTTATTTATGCCATTACGTGTAAACGTTGCTTCATCAGTCGCCAATACAATGGAAGAAAAGTTTGGAGTTTCTACATGTTTTTGTAGAAATCATCGACAAAACTGTAAACGTAAAGGATGATGTTCAAGTTGTAAAGCCTGTACTTTTTGTACATGGAAAGAATGCAATAGATTCTCGCACAGTGTTCGCCAGACAATTCGATTTGATACATGTACTTAGCGAGATATTTTTCGAGTACTACTAGAAGGATCTTCTTCGATAAGATTTAAAACTTCTTCTTCGGCATCCAAAATTCGTTGGTGTTGGCCAGGACCACCATCTCGACCTTGACGTGTTCGCAGTACACCAGTTTCTCGTGCACGGATAACTAGAGCGGTGAATTTTTGTGGAACTTGCAGTAGCAGAATTCTGGCGTACTTCACCCTAAATTAACAACATGTCAACGTATTCACTGTTGGTGCGATGGACCATTTTTACTTTCCTTATTAGGATTTATTCGGAAAATTTTACGTCAAACCAGCAATGCACTGGCAATTAATGAAACAGCTTGACAAATGGGAAAAGTTACAGATATCAGCCTACTTAGTAAAAAATTTACTAATAACCTATCGTTTATCGTCATATTTACTTTGCACAAGCTGTTGATCAAGCGTTTTAGCGTTCTTTTATGGTGGTTAATCACCCCTTGAAAATAAAATCACAAGACCGTAAACATACTGTACATATATTAAGTGTAATAATGTATTCGTCGATCAAAAACTGCTTCACAGAAAGCGCTGATTAAGAATGTAACCACTTTCGCACATGTGAAGTTTTCTTCCGACCCTATCTATCAGTTTTGTCAAAACTTCCTTATGTTATTGCTGGTTAACAGTTATGCCATGATATCGAAAAACACAATGAGAAAAACTATAAATTTCGACTTGCTTTCTGGATGATTCTGATTTCGTCACAAGTGATAATTTTTTTGCAATTTGTTTTCGGCTATATGTCAAGTTGTCGCAAAGTGTCAACACAACATTTCATGCGACGTTCTTTTTGGAATGGTGCGATGATCCTTGGCACCCTTGTCATGTTGAGATCTGTACGTAAAGTTATCCATGCGGTATCCTAGTCAATGTTTACGGATTTAACTTTCATTGGCGGTATTTTTGAACAATGTACCTACTTGTTCTTGTGTTCTTGAAATGAAAGGTCGTCCAGGGTTCTCGTGTAAACACATTCTCACCCATTTTGGTAAATTTTTACCAGACAAATGCACGCGCACGAGATACGCAATCATTCCGTTCCAACCAAAGAGAACGGTGATCAATAATCAACTGAATGTCATTGTGCATTTCTGTCTGCGGTGCGAATACAGACATTTTCAAGGTCAACATATGCATCTATAATCAGTTCTGATTGCTTTATTTACGAGGTGGAAACATAGTTTCGTTATTAAAAAGGCATACCTCGTATATACTAACCATAAGCAGATGTCGATTTAAAGAAAACTCAATCACCACATCATCCGTCAATATCCAAGGCACAAATATTGCGGAAATCTTTCTTACACCCAATCCATAAGTTAAAATTAGCTTAAAAGTTCTTAGATTAATCTGCCATTCTTCATCTATCTTTTTTTTTATGAGAAAATATATTAAATACTTCTTAATTTTTGTTCAGTCTTATATTTCGGCAGTAATCAGAAACCACCACTGCGTTACATACGAACACTTAAGTACCCAAACAAGTTATTCAAATATATATATAATGAAATATAGATCAATAAATAAAAAAAATATATCAACAATAAATAATGGCGATATAAATGTAATCTAAATTATTTCACCTAACATCTGTAGTTGTTAAATTCTACCGGCTAGTTTCTTGTCTAGATACTTGCTCCATACACTTCGCTATTAAGCGATAATATCGAGTTGCGCAAAGCGGAATCTAATAGTCTATCTGATCGTATTAATATCAACGTAATTGTTGTTCTTGGCTATCTGCTTCTGAGGTCATCCGTCACATTTTCTCGCCCATGTTTGAACTTCTTTTGCCATTCAAACCCACTCACGTTCCTCATAGCATCTTCAAAATATACCACTTACAACGGTCGTAATATTTCCGGAGCGCATTTGTGGATTTTTTCATAAAATTTTATATTGATACTGCACACTTTACGCCAAAGTGTACACAAGCATACGTATTATCTTCTCAATAGCTAACGAACCCTACTAACTTGAAATGTGTAGACGTGCTAGCTTAGGCATGTTCAAACACGAATACTCACCTGATTTGGATGCCGTTATGTCACGGGCGACACCCCGCGGCCATTCCGGGAACTAAATTATAACAGTTCCAAGAGACTTTCAAAATATTTATTTAAAGGAGAAATATACTGGAAAAGTAGTTGATAAAGGTCCACCTCTAGTGCTATCTAATTTAGAAATCTTTAGGTCTTTATTGTGACTGTTTTAAGAACCACATATTACTTGTTGATAATAAAGTTAGGTATATAGAAATTGGGAGGCAAGATTGGTACACATTTCCGTGATTAAATTGGCAAATTAAAACTTTTGCATCAACAACTAGAAATAACAACTGAAAAATATAATTCTTGCTTAAGGAGAAGTGTATAGCTGCCGAGGAAATTCCTCAAAGAAAAATATCAAACGACAAAACGAAAGAAACATTCGCCGCGAAGAAGGAATATAATTAAACGTCTAGAATTTATCTTTCTCTTTACATTTTGCTCCTTTCTGTTTTTCCTTTGGCGTTCGCGTTAGTTTTTTTTTACGTTTTGTTCCCCGCAATCGCATAGCATTAAAGAAAAGCCAGCTCTAACTTTGTACGCTTTCCGTATTTTTAATTTGCCCACCTTTCAGTTATTACTGCAATACTTTGGATCCTAGCAGCGCCTGTCGCGACGCCGTAGGAAGCAAACGGAGAGGGTGTGGGGTTTCGCTTCTAATTTTTACACCCTCTCTGACCTCGGGAAGCAGTAAAAACGAGACGCGAAGCTTCCACCACCCTCCGAGCAAAGGGTGCAGCTGTTATCGGCGTTTAAATATCGAAGTTTGCGTTCGACGGTATGTCGAAAATACCGAGACGAAAGTCTTACAAAGTGGTTGTGGATTTTCGTAAAGGGCGGTGGGGAAACCTTGCTGACGGTAACCGTGCAAAAGACGACGGGAATGACGATGGGACGCGTGAGGTAAGGATGGGAAGGGAAGAAGAAAAGGAAAGATGGAGTTACGATGCAAAGGGGTAGAGGGTAGCAGCACGAGTACAAGGCGTGGAGCAGGGGGATGATAGGTACGGCGGCAAAGTGGAAACTTTGTCAGAAATTGAAATTCCACCGCCTTTGAGCAAGTTCGCACATACACGAGACGTTTGTGCTGCTTGCTGCTGGTACTGTTGTTACTGTTGCTGCTTGTGCCGCCGCTTACCATTCGTCTTTAAGATATGCAGAGGAAGAGAGAGTGGGAGGTCGAGGAATTCTTGATACAGTCGCCGTATTGCTCAGGCACCGCTACATTTGCGAAATTCTCAAAATCGTTCTCCCTCTCTTTGACATATCGTCGCTGTTGGATTTAGAAGAATATCTGGAATACTATTCCATGGTATTTGCAAATTGCCGTTTTCTTTCATCTCATTTACACGATATAAAACAAGAGATCACCCAAAATAGTTGGCACGTTCTATAATAAATTGGAAAATGCCATTGGAGTGAGTTCCTTAGCTTTGTAAAACTCATTAGAATCTCTAACATGCACTGTACACAAATGTATTTAAATTTATAAATTCTGTTAGCTTTCTTATTACCGTTGCAAGAATTTTATTTTCCAGGAAGGTATCAAAAAACACCATGTCCATATACCGCGAAAGAATCCAAACGAATTCATATTCGTACCCCTGAGGGAACATTGTATATGGAAGCTTTACATTCGCGTGGGAATTGTAGCTGTTCATTGCTGATTGTATCACATTTTGCGCCCTTCGCTCCTACAACTCTTGAAGTGCTTTTGCGTTGTCTACTAGTTTCCTCCATTCCCTCCTATTCTTGACTAACTTTCTCCACTCTCTTATTCGCTTTGTTGTTATCTGTTATTACTCGATCTTTCCATTTTGCTTTTGGTTTCTTCCACTAAATTCCATTCTGTTAAAATCCTTGCACGGTTTTCTCCGTCTCTTCTAAGCATATGTTCGTACCATCGAATCTTTGTGCTTTCATATAAAAATTCATGTATTTCGTAATACATGAGGAGCCTCATCATTCATTATCATTTTCTTGTCTTATCATTGTTCTTATAATTTGCCTTTCAAATATCTTCAGTTGATCTTCGCCTTTTTGTGGAAGAGGACTTCAACAGAACGCAATTACTTAGGTTCTTAAGGCGAATATTAGTGTTTCATGTTTCTCTCATATATTATAAAAATAAAAATTAAAGACCCCAATAAATCAGGTGTTTTACGGGTAAACTCGTGCATAAAGTGAGTACAAGATAAAGCATAACGTAAAACGTTCAAAATTATGTTGCAAGTATAAAAATGGCAACCCAGTAAGGCAACTCAACTTATCCCGTAACTGGACTGGTGATATAAAATGACATTAATTGCCTGGCGAGGTCCTAGGCATGGTGAGGAAATATACATATTGTGAAAGGAATTTATTAAACAATATTATTGTATTGAATTTCTAATATGTTTGTTACATTTTTCGCTTTTTGAGCAAATATAACAATGAGCCTTTCAAGTAACAATTTCTTCTGGAGTAGTCACAGGAAGTGGAGGCAAGTCGCATGCGAGGGTTTCAATTCTTTCTTAAAGAAAAGACTACTACTCATCTATCTATCACGCTCCCCCTCATTGCTCAATTAATAATAACAGCGTTTTTACTTGGAAGAGAAACTATCCCACGGCGAATTTATTAAGCTATTCCTTGACTTAACCTAAAGTTTATTCACATTATTAACAAAACAAAGTACAAAATATACTACAGTAAACCAATCACAGATATCATTAATTAACCGTCACTATTACATTGTACGTTGGAGGTGAGCCAAGTTTGGGTAAGCGCAATAGCGTCAAAACTCTAATCATTAATTAATTCTTATTTAATAATAACTTGCTACACCAAGTAAATACCTAACATTTAAGTGAGCAAACCTAGGTGAAGCATGTAAATGGTCATAATTAACTATACGTAAATATATATTTTAACAAAACACTTATCTGAACACTTATCTCCACAAAGCAGTTTTTCTTCTTGCCCTTTCTTTAGTTTGCTTCCTATCTACAAAGTCCGTTGAATACCCTACGAGCTACATCACTTTTTTAAGATTTTGCAAGAGCACCACTGGTTGTTTGTTTCAAAATGATTTTCTTGAGCTTCACTCTCAGACAGACGACTTGTAATTATTGTAAAAATTGTTCAGCAGCTTCCAGAATTCGGTATTAGATATCGACCAGTAGAAATCCATATTGAATCAAGCACAACCCCACTTGGCAGACTAAAACTAAGCAATCTGTATCGCGATATCTTCAAGAGCACCTTTTAATAAAATAGTTAGGTTTATTGAGAGGTGGAATTCACAATTTTTTTTCCGATAACTTCAAAAGGTTAAAGAAGTAAAGCATAAGAATAAATTAATGTTCCATTGCAATGGAATACGTAGAAGCGTGTCGATCAATATATGATCAATATATTAGTGAATCATGTAGAACCGTACACCTAGGAATAGGAATTGGAAAAAAAAGCGATTAAAGAACTTGCTACATATAAAAGAAAAATCAACCGTGTATAATAAAATGTGTGGTGAAAAATGAAAAAGAAGTATATCATGGAACACTGGGACTACAAAGAACTAACCGGGTCATTAGAACACATACAATAATTTTCCAATAATTCTATTATAGTTATTAATATAAAAAATTATACAGATATTCTGTAAAATAAAAAAGCATTTTCGCCACATACGAGCCTTCCGGCTTTATAATTTTCCCATACAAACAGATTAAAGCGACACATTAATATTATTTAATATTTATGCATTTTGATAATCTCCATTGCCGTTGTAATGTATGCTTAACTGACCCATAAAACGTTATGTGGATGCGCGGGCGGTTATGACTTGTTTATGTAAAGTTCCATTTTGATTATGCAATAGGGTTAAATGAAATTAATGCTATTGCACACACAGACGCATCCGACCGAGTTCTTGCAATCGATAGTTTGCGAATTACACAGTTGAGTATTAAACACCAGTTTGAACTAATTAACTTGTTAGCTTTATTTGTTCAGTTTCAGTATTCTCTCTACTGAAAGTTATATCAAAAGTTTGAAAATAAAATAATAATTTTAAGAGTGCAATATAAACGCGGTATGGATGTCTATTTAATAAGGAGACTATAATTCCATCCCATAAATAAAGCAATCAAAATTGATTAATCGTGAACATGTCTTAACTCGCATCACAAACAGCAACGCTCTATAACGTTGAGTTGATTGTCAGTGCCGTTTTGTTCGGTTCTGTTTTTCTTTTGTGTGTCGGAATAAGCTCAATAACGTTCCAATTTCAAACTATTAGCAAACACCAACAGAACGTTTTGCAATGCCTGCTAGCGTCTATCGAAATTATTATATATCTCGTGCGCATATGTTTGAGTGGCATAAAATATCCAAGTAATTCAACGAATTTAAATGTGTTCGACATCAAGCATATAATTTTGGCGGAAAAGGCACAAGAGTTAACCAGTTTTGACAAAGCTGAGAGAAAAAGTCCGAAAGAAACGACCACAACTGTAGAAAAATGGAGTCACTTTTCATCGGGACAGTGCGCGGCTCACAGATTCTTCTCTACTGATTCTTTAGTGATACTGACGTTGAAACATAAATAAATGAGAGAGGAGATAATTAGAATTCTTTTCGAACAGCACTCACTGACACCCGCCGGTGCACTAAGATTAATGTCTTCTCATGTAAAACCCATTTGTCACAATCTTAAACTCATTAACATAGCTAAGGCGCTCCCTTAAAAGAATTGCTGCTTGATCACAAAAATATCTCCTAGAAGATTGCCGTAAAATCATAACTTCTAGCTTGAACATTCATCTTTTTATTCAATTCTATTTTTGTCTTAGCAATAATTTATTTACACCGCTTTTTAAGTAACTGAACACCAGCTTCTAACTAATTTGACTCGACGGCGCTACAGACGACTCTCACGAAATTAAATAGTTAGTGAAATGTCAAGGGTAATTAGAAGTTAAGATGCACACCGTGATCTGTCTAGTTTCTGACGTTAGTGCGACGGGATTACACTGCGCTACATCCATCAGTAAATAAGGTTAACCATTACGATGTAATGCCCGGCCTCAAATGCTGGTATAAATGCCTTATTCGCTGTGACAACGTTGCTTCAGCTGTAAACCTGAAACTGCACTACGGTGAGTAGTTACTTCTCCTGTAATGCAAGCGGAAGTTCCATTCGGACACGGAGAACTCCGTGGTGCGGCGAATTACCGGAAGCGTCTTTGTCACGAACTATCAGTGTAAAACGAAAATGGCGCGCACGTATGGCGGAACTCGGTCAAGCAGGATAACTGGGCTGTTATAGATGTAGTAAAAGGAGTGTTCAAGAGACGTGTCATAAAAATTAAGTAACTAATTATTAGATTAACCGAAAATGTAGTTTCGATTATTGTTGAGACTAAAATAATGAAAAAGCTTTGCTTACCAACAGCGACGCTTTAGGAATATATTTAAATTAAAATCAACTTTTTCCATCAACACCATTTACGGCTGTTTTCTAGAAAAATAATTATCTCGTCAAATAGAGTACGCCGTAGTTTTTATAATGTTCGAGATGTGACCGGCGTTTTAAGACGTATTCTCCCTTGCTTTCGTTGCTGGCTGGCACTTCCTAACTACAGCCAGTGGTCGTTTTTTTACATTTACGACTCCTCTCTGTTCTATAGTATTCACGAGGTGTAAATCGTGACGTTTCGCTTAGAAATTTATCGCTCAGGAGATGCTTCGTTTTTTGCCGTTTTTATACGGCGTTTTTTCGTTTCCGTTTTCCTTTTTTTTTGCCTATCCGTTTTCACGCGGCACTCGCGCCCTCCGCAAACATAAATCAAATCGAAATTAAATTGTTTGTTTGCTGTCCTTTTTAATATACAACCTCTTTAATATTCTCCATTTCACGCTCGCGTCCTCTGCTTGCTTTCGCCTGCCAAATAGTAGAGGGTTTCTTATTGCTTGCAGATATTAAAGTCTGTATGTGTATTATGTTCTAGTTATTACATCAATTACATTTTTCAATGAGCGATTGTTTAAATTTCGCTTCAGCGCTACATAAATTATGATGTACGAATATATTAACTTGGAAAATTGTTTGCGATGGATAAATTTCCTCAATAATTTCAAGATACACCAAAATGTGGCAACAAGTAAGTAAACTTAAACATAAAATTTCATAACACAAATATTGAAGCTGACATTTCTACTTACACGCTTTGACAGAGGCCATGACAGATTTTTTGTATAAAATACCATTGTAATGGGAGTATATAGGCTAATGTGCAATGGTAGTTGGAAACCTGGGGAATATCCTAGGACATACCAAAATAGCAAGGGTTGTTGGAAATCCCGTGCTACATATGAGCTGCGACTCGATGATTCCTAAACTCTCCTGCGATGAACCCATCGAAGTCGTGACATACTGGAAGGGATGAAGAAAAAAGGCTGATACGAATATCGCAGCAGAGCAGAATCTAGCACACAGACGAATCGAAATCGAGCACAGGTTTGGTGGCAGGGGTATGCGGGGGAAGACCGGAGCGAAGACTACGCGTACCCCTTGAAAAGCACGCGTCCGTGCATCAAACTGAAGTCTGTGCAATACAAATCTGTGAAAGAGAGTGTCTGCAGCAGATTCCAAAAAGCCAACCACTTTACATCCTCACGGACAGTCAAGCTGCCTTAAAGGCATTGCCATCTTATCGGATATCTGCCAGGCTGGTATGGGACTGTCTGCAGGACCTTCAAAACCTGGCGAAACAAAATACAGTCAAGCTGATGTGGGTAACTGGGAAGGAGGGAATTGCAGGGAATGACCAGGCGGACCAGCTAGCAAGGAAGGGATCCCAAATGAGCTTCATTGGACCTGACCTAGCTCTCGGTATCACAAAAGCTCCTGCGCGTGATGCGGTAACTAAGTGGGTGACTGAACAACACCAGAAACATTGGCACCATGTAGCAGGACAGAAACACAGCAAACAGATGGTGAGGAAACCATTACAACGTTTGGCAGCTGACTCTTAGCAGAACGCAGATTAGGGTGTTGACGTGTCTACTTACTGGACACGGCAGCCTAAGGAAACATATAACACAGAATGGGAGTCTACAGAGAGGAACCACGGTGTAGATTATTCAATGCAGAGGAAGAAGCAGCTTCTCACATGATTTTTGAATGCTACGCATTAAGCCACCAAAGGAACCCCCTATCAGGTGCAAGAGACACACTGCGGGGCATACCGGCAAAGGATTTGAGGCACAACTGAACCTTGTCAGCAGAGACCTTTCTCTGCAATGAGATGCAAATAAAATCAAGTCAAAACATTGTAGAATTACTGGATTCAACACCAGCCGTTAATAGTAATAGATGGATATTTTACACCGTATACTAACATACAATCCCTCGCTAGTAATTACCTTGCTAAGACATTACAATATTTTCAATAATTTAAATGTATGCTATCTGAAAATCAGTAAAGTTCTAAGTCGTACCCAGCCGATATAACACCACTCTCATTCTTGTAGTGCGTAATATAGCTCACCTTTTATTAATGTGATAACTTTTCCTCTGCAAAATCATTCTAAAACTTTTGACGCATGCGTAATATTCTGGAATCTGTTTAAATTCAGAAAATATTGTTAATTACATATTATATCCTTTAGTGTTAAGCTGACTTATATCAATTGTTCTGTCAACTTTCATATTTATACATACCTTTACTTTAAAAATACATTGTTAATTGCTCTAAGCTATTTATTTACTCATCATGGCAAATAGGTCAAGAAAATAATGCTAAAGGAATCGCAGCATTGGAATTTTCGGTTTACGACTCGAAAATGAATTTGTGCTCGTGGAAATGTGGATTGTATTTCACCATAAACAGTTTATCATGGAGCACGAATAAGTATTATTTCTGTACTCCAATATTGTGCAAACAAAATCTATGCAAATGCTATATGTATTCCTGTAATAATGAGACAAAAAGTTTTTTTTTTGTTTGTTATGAATATACAAATACTTTCAGATACATTTGCATATCGCTTTGTTACCCTGACATTTGCAAGAGCTTTCAAAAGCTTGCATTAACAATATGTCGAATCGGATTAAAGTTGTAATTGAGATTAAAGATGGATTAACGAAATATTAAGTGATATGTATTTCATAAACCATAATAAGTATTTTGCATGCAACTTAAGTATGTTGCATGCAAGTATTTGCTTTATTTAAAAGATATACAGGAAAATTAAAAATTCTGGCATTAATTCAATTGTTCAGTACTGCAGAAGTCAAAGATTTTTCTGTTTATCTGCAAATATCTGTAAATACTAATACTAGTTCTTCTTTCCAATACATCACAAACGACAGCACAATAAGGGAGTCCTTTGCGTTTTCTACTGATGATATGTTTAAAATAGAATCAGCAGGTGTGAAGCACGATTTAATCCATACAATAATAATAAATTATTTTGTCATTTAGCTTCACAACAATTGTAACTACTTAAAATGCAATTCAGGATTTATACGCCCGATGGTGGCGCTGTTAACTTTGCCAATATGGCGACTGACAGAGCTAAACTTTGTATTATTTACATTGAGCAAAGGAATTATATATGGTTTTTTTTCATATATATATTTTTGTGTGATTAACATTATCAGCACTAGCATTATTGACGCTATAAATACATATTTCAGAGGTATGTAAGTGATTTCGTTATTATAGGTTAACTCGGGTAATTGATGTATCTTGTTTACCACTAATTCTGTAAATTCAATAATAAATTTTGTTCGATATCTCTACCACTTTCTTCATGTGTATTTTCAGTTGAAATCCTTATCTTTAAATAAAATAAAAATTTTAATTTGAGTTGGAGGCTCAAAATTCCGCGTGTAATAATATGTTTGGCATTCATTATTGCCTCTCCTTCACTTATGCATCTATAAGTGGATGAAGGTTGTAAATAAGAGATTTTGAAACTAACAATAAATAAATACCTCTGTTATTTCATTTTCGCAAATATCTGTAAACAGGGATATATATTCCCAGTAGTTATTACCGCTGAATGCAATGTCATTCGACATCTACAATAACACAATAATACAGAGAAGCAGTGGCAGCACTGACTGTAACAAAAGCAGTAATCAAAAATAAAATGTAATTCCGTAAATTAAAACGTAAAAAATTCGTAGTTTCGTTGGAATTGCCGAACAAGGTGCCGGGGACATTCGAACGTGCGTTTGGTATACGGCGAACGGGGCTGTGGACATCTTGGCATCGTTTAATTGTTTCAGTCGTAATAGTTAGTCACCGTGTTGTATTAGGCAAATTCAATATGAATTAGGTTGAAGAGCTTTTAGAAATCCCTTTTTCAAGACGAAATTGTGAAGAAACAATTGCATTTAATCACTGGAACGGCTTACGCCCACAATTACTGTTTCGGTCACAATAACTTTAAATCAAAATGAACCAAGCAAAAACAGTTCTGATAAAAGACAATTTAATAACGAAGTTTATGAAGATTTTTTGTGGATATGAATTATGAAGTACAAATAGATTATTATTAAGAACGAATGGTGGCGCTTCGTTTACTGTAAATCGCGAATATTATGTTAAATTTATTTAATTTATTTCAAAGTGAAGGAGTACAACGGAACTAACCAAAAACATTATCCATCTAGTGTTTTTTTTTTTGTTATAATCTGATTCGAAACAAAGTCACAGCACGTTTTACTTTTCGTGTACAATCCTCCGTAGAGAACCTTATTTTTCACAACAAAAATTTATCAATAACACAAATTATTGCCAAGATTCAAATTACGTCACGTAAGCGTCCGACTGCTAGAAGTTATCCCCCAGTAATTGTACAATTATTGCTTTCGCTCGGTCGCATTTAATTTCCTAGCGGGCGCTCCAAATTTACAAGACAACAATCGATAAAGCACTAAACCCGGTTTTATACACTAACATCCAATCGAATCCGAGAGTGTTCTTCCCTTAATAGGAAAATAAAAGCGGTAAAGGGCTTCGACCGCAAGCGATTGGATGTCCGGTTGTTTCCGTCATCATTTATTATGGTCTTATAAGTTTATTATAAGTATTATCTTGTGTATTATACCTAGGTCTCCGTTTATACGACCTCTGCGACACATTAAAACGGCAACTTTTATATACCAGATCGTCAAATATTAATAGGAAATTGACGTTCTCGAATTATGATATTTAATAAAGTAACGTACACTCTAGGGGTTATATCTTGCACGTGGCGATATAAATTTTATGCGGTTTTTGTGGATTGAAACCCACAAAATTGATTGGAAAGAATGCTTTGAATCACGTTAGGTTGTTATCGACGTACTTCGAATATAGAATCATAAAACTCACTGTTATAAAAACATTATTATTTTTATTTAATACCCTAAAATTATTATTAATGTTGTGATAGAAATTGTGATAAGGTTTAGATTTCATGCCCCGACTGTGATAAGGTTTATATTGGACAGACAAGAAGAGCTATAGAAACGCGGTTTAAAGAACGTATCGCCCATTACCGTTACAATAGATCAGAAGAATCGAGTGTAGCGTAACACATGATTCAAACGAATCATCGAATTTGAAATAATTAAGAATCGTAAATTCGCCGCCAGAACTTGTCGCGTACTCGGGGTTAGGCAGATTTTTTTCCGATATATTAGAATAAGTGTTTATAAATGGAGATAGATGTACATATTTCCTTTTTTAAACGTGCATGTTAGATATAACTTTCGTTATTTGAGAATTGGTTGACAATGAGAGCCGACGTGCTCTTGAAACATATGTCCAGAATTTTATTAAATCAATTTGTGTGGTGTGGATTTCCCGATACTGCGTATTACTGATATTTAAGGTTGACAAACTATTGGAGCCGGTTTGAAATAACTGCCGTAAAATTACTTTTACAGGGAAAAACGTGAAAATCCTATGTTGGGAAGATCAGATTACGTAACGCCGTTGGGAAAGTAAAAATTCATTTAATTAAACTAATCCTATTTCTTATATAAAACTGTGAGACACAAAATTACAGTGCGTGTTTAGAATTTTAAAACCAGGGCAAATTAAACTATTAAAAGCTTTAATTAAGTACTGTCGATTATTTTTAAGTCTTGTTAGCTAAATTTTAATGTGCTTTATGGTGCACGCTAAGAAAAAGTCAAAAAGCGAGAAGACAAACACTTTAATAGAACCATCCAGCATCAGAAAAATAAATTTTTTACGAAGGTTTTTCGCGGGACAAATTTAATAATAAATAAAAGTTTGTGACCGGAAACGGAAACACCCTAACGGAATTTTCTTCTCCTCCAGTATTTCCTCGGATGTGGAACTCCTCACCGTTAGAGCATTTCAGACGAATCCCGAGAGATTAGCCTCGGAGGAGTTTTGGTCCGTACGGCGCCTAAACCACCTAAAGTGTTCTTTAATGATAACGCAATTCGTTAAAAACTGAGATGGCCACATCGCCGGCGACTAAATTAATTTCTCTTTCTCTATTTCGCCTCACTTCCAGCTTGAGAAGGCGGCGCCTAGACGGGAAGAGAAGAGTGTTTCTTATATGCGCTTTAATTCTCCATTAATTCCGCATTCTCGTAAAACTTTTTAAGGAGCCCGCGCTGTTGTTAAAAGCTTCCTGTTTTTGTTTCGGCGCGTTCGTGTCGACGTTTCTCTTCTGTTTTGATTGTGTATTTAAGAGCCAGAAGTCAACCGAAATGAACGCGACGCTTCGACCCATGCCGTAAATCGCAACAGAATGCGCAACAGATACTACGGGAACGTAATAAATGTTAAATCATCCGTTCTCCACCCCTTACTTTCTATCTCTTTCCCTCTCAGTACTCTGTAATCCGTCGTCGATGTAACGTTACAAAATTACCTTATAAATTATCAATGACATCAAATTAGCATCAACTTTTAATGGCTGTAATAACGTAAATTGCAAACCATTACATCGAAATAGGAAATCCCGTCGTTTATTAATACGAATGAAAGCACGGCTCCATAAAAAATTTACTATACCTTCTCCGTTGATTTAACATTACCCGCCCATAATTGATTCTAATAATTTAAATTAACCTACATAAGATAATAAATCCTTTGCTTACATCAGTCAATGAATCCAGAGAAGTAGAAATAAGGAACTTTCCAATTTCCTTTTTATCAATAATATCATATTGTTGTGTATAAAAAGAATATTTTCTAAGTATTATTCCGTAAAAGCCAGTAATAACTTGGTAAAAAATGATTAAACTTACTCACGTTTCGAAAGCATTTCAAACGACCTCGAAAGCGCGCCAAACCGAGTGACGTATTAGGGTGTAACTGCCTGTCATTTTTGCGATGTGCCTCAGTGTGTCGATAGTGTCATTTGGTGTCATAGTTTGCATTTGGATTGTCGTGTTGTTTTTGTACGGCTTTTTGTTTACAGGCTTTTAATGTGGAGGAAAATAGCCAAAAATACTTTAAATACTGCCTGGTGCCACTTTCCAAAAGTACGGCAATAAAAACGCCTAATAAAATATTTATTGGATTGACTATAAAAGAGGAAAAAACTGACTATATGAAGCATATCGAAAAGATTTAGGTGATATTCCACCAAAACTCCAGTGCTGTTCATGTGTTGAATTCGATGAAATAAGAAACAACATACCCATACCCAGAAACAATACATAAAAACAGAGCGATACACAGAATCGGAAGCCCTACCAAAGAATTTGATCTAGTAGTGTTAGTAGTAGTGACACAAAATTTAAGAAACAGAAGCCTCCGATAACGTTTTTCAGAATATTTAGGTATGATTTTAAAAAGAAAGATATATGTACTGGTAAGAAAGTGATGACATTTTTTTAACCAACATTAAAATTACTTACCATCCATCGCATTAGTTTAGTTTTTTAACATGCGGAAGTTGCAAATGGCAACTACAAATACCAGAGGGCATAATACCCCACTTTACGAGGGTGGTATGATAAATACCTGTGTTCAGAAAAACAGCACAATTGTTTTGAATATGGTATATTAATTTTTTGACATAATCTCCTTCTAGCTCTATACAGCTAGTCCAACGATGTTCTAACTTTTTTAAGCCATCCAAATAATAGGAGTTGTGAAACTCTGCAAAATAGGCCTCTGTTTCCGCGATGACATCTTCATTCGACGTAAACTGCTTTCTACCAAGCCATTTTAGAAAAAAGAAAAAAATCACAAGGGACTAAATCTGGCGAATATGGTGGATGGGGCAACACTTCGTACCGTAACTGAGCCAGTTTTGCTGTCGCAATTGCCGATGGGTGTTCCGGGACGTTATCATAGCGAAAGAGGTTTGTTTTCTTCGCTAGGTGTGGCCTTTTCCTGTTTACTTCAAGGTCGAATCGGTTCACAGTACTGGTATAGTACTAGCATACTTCTGGCATAGTGTTGGCATAGTACTGACCGGTGGTCCTTCTTCCTTTATCCATTAATCTATTAAGATGATACCTCGCGAATCCAAAAAAAAACGTCGCCATAGCTTTTCCGGCCGATGGTATTGTTTTGCCTTCTTTGGTGCATGATTCTTATAAACTGCATGCAACTTGTCATTGATTTCTGCACACGTTTTCCCATAAAAAAAAAGAAATCTAGTCACTGACCGGTGTTGTTCTTTTTCCATTATTGCAAAAATACATACACTTAGTCACTTTCAACAGCTATAAAAAGTAAAGTACTCGATGAATCCTTTCGAAAGACTAAAGAAATAATACTCACAGTCGGTAATGCAGATTTTCACACAAAGCGCCATCTGTCGTCAAACATGGTTATTTAGCATACCACCCTCGTATAGGAGCCAATATAATAACAAAATCATATAAACTTGTCTGCTGGAGGGAGAAGGATGAAACATAAAGAAGTATGCTGTCATTCAATAATACATATATTCTGCATAAATTTGAAGAAGCGTTTCATAACATGCACAAGAAACATTGGAATGGAAAAAGATGTTAAACCAATTTCTTTTTGATTGCATTTAAGTATTCTTTTCTTCCAATGTCAAAATGAAAAGGCTTTCTCCCCATACTAATATTATAATTTTAAAGATGACATGAGGAATTAAGCATTGAACAATAATATTACTTTCACTTACGTTATCATCACGCTTTGGTATATTACTTAGGTTCTAGGACAAAATTACTCCTCCACGCCTTCCAAAATGACGCATGATCCTTATCTGATTCGACATAAAAAAATTATTACATACATAAAACAAACAATAAATTTAAATTCACGTCGTAGTTCACCCCCAAAAAAAGTCCATCTGGCGTATCTGGAAAACCTATTAATAGATAAAGATTGTAAAGTTCACACCCTTGGCATATTTTATGGGTCATCTAAATATTGTAATATACCATTAATCAAAAACATCAAGAGGTACGTGCCCATGAAAAAGCGTTTCCTTCAGTTTAATTGCTACTCTGACGCGAAATTCAATTTCGCCTTTTTTACGACGTTGAACTATTTCGGGCAAAACGATCGCCTTTTACGAAACGATAATTTTCGAATGTCGGAAGAGATACGGTAAACCGCGGAATATGGGGTCTATCAAGAATACGCTAAGCATAAACGATTTTAAAATTTACGGTCGCGCTTTTAGGAAGTGTCTTATGAAATTTCGAACATTAAACAAGCGATTAACTTCAAAAGCTTAATGGATGAATAATATTTTGGAAAAGCCCTAAGCTGTGTGGTCGAAAATTTGTTTATGAATAAATAAATGAGGCGAAAGATTAAATTAATATACTGTTATCTTTATTACTTTATTTTCCGTTAAATGTAAGCGTACATCTAAGAGAATTCTGGTTAAACAAATATTTCTTTCATAAGCTGTAGACGCAATATAAAACATTTTTATAAAAAATTCCCCTAATGTGAACACTCGCGTTTATTTTTCGTATTACGAACCGCTATGTTTTGTCCGAAAAAGAAGAAATGCACGTCCCAATTCACCGCAAATGCATTCTAAATCGTTTTACGGGATTGCGATTATTCAGTGTGCACATCCTGGTCCACGATTTCGTCGGATTTTCAGCCCATGGACGGTTGGTAAATCTTCCCGACGCCCTACTCGGGCACTCAGACATACAAAAGGGAATTGCTATTCTGGACGCGTCGCGCTCAAAACATCTTGCAACATAAAACAAAGTTATAAAGAAAATCGTAATTTCGCCGCCCAGAACCTTGAACTATTTCCATCGGCATTCCGCTCACGTACCTTATAAAATTTTGGATCCTTGCTGTCCCGTTCTGATTCAGAATGAAATTAAGTTATAGTGATAAAAGGAGCCGACACTTATTTCCTCCGGAGTCTAATGCGCCTTTTCACATAAAAGTTGTGAGGTGTCCCACATTCCTTTTTTTTATGTGAGCCTTAGATTTCTAGCGTTCATAGGCGAAAAGATGTGAGTTTTTTTTTGTAGTCTCATATTTTATTGTAACGCTACATTCATCTAAATTCCACCTATAGCGTTTTCTTTTTTATCAAAGACCTAAACATTTTTCCGATTTAAAAAGAATAAGAATTTAAGAACTTCAGAAAAAGTTGCCAGCTTTTATACACGGTAAATTCCTTGAAAGCTTACCAAAAGTGCTCTGTCATGGCTGTCATACAGGTACATTACAGCCAACTTTCGTTGTGTATCTCCTTAATTCTTTTATGAGTAACAACGGTTCATAAGAATCACAACGTGGATAATATAGAATTTTAGAGATCTTATAAATATTCAAGATAAACCAATTTGTGTTTGAATATTGTAACTTGCATTGTACATTTATTATTAGGTAATTTGTTAAAAAAAAAAGATTGTTATTGGAGGAGCAATGGCTACAGTAGTTCGTTGAATTGCCTTCCAATTTGTTTTGATGCCTTACACTTATTTCTTATAACCTTCTCAACGTAAGAAATTCATCGTGGAGTGTTTTATTGGAGATATTCCAGAGTGTCCTGTCATATGTATATGGCATGTGTGATCGTGTGAAACTTGCAGATCAAGACAAGTTGGGGGCTCCTCATACAGTGTGTAAACAATGTGTGGAAAATTTACGACAGTGGAGCAAGCGAAAACGCTAAAAATCATGTTAGTGACTGCTATTTTTGTTTACTTCAGACATCGAGTTATAATAAGAAAGATAAGAATACATGTGTGTCCGAATCTCGACTCAGCTATTCGACCGGTCCCTCATTCCGAAGATATATCTGTGCCAGTTTATGATGAGCTCCTTCAATTGGGGATGAGGGTGATTAGGATATGCCAGACGTCCTTATGAAGCAAGACCAGTTGATTTTCACAAAGACGAATTAATTTCCAATTCTGGACCGCAACATTTTACTCAAGGAGAATTGAATGATTTGGTAAGAGGTTTCGGTCTATCAACGAAATCATCGCAACTGCTAGTTTCAAGATTAAACAAGATGAAAATTTCTCGAGCGAGATACGAAGATAACTTTATCGTAGTAGAGAAGGTGATCTGGTACAACTTTTTAAACACTAGTGTGGGTTTGTTTACTGTAACAATGTGCCAATTTTGCTAACCGGATTGGGATTTACACATCACTCAAATGAATGGCATTTATTTATCGACAGCTAATGCAGAAGCCTCAATTGTGCCTTGCTACAGAATGGGAACCTGTATAGTTGAATTCCTATTGGTTATTCAGTTTACTTAAGTAGTCAACTTCACTTAAGTGAATCATATGAAAACACCAAACATGTTTTGAAGTTATTAAAATATCCAAACCATGGCTGGATCATCTATGTGCATCTTAAAATTTTAAACTTTCTAAGAGGATACACAAAGTTTCCGTGTTTTCTGTACCTCTGAGATAGTCGAGCAAGAAATCAACACTGGAGTCAGAAACATTGGTATCTTAGAATATCCTTACACGTTAGAGAGAAAAAAATTATTAGTCGACCGTTAGTGGACAGAGCAAAAATCACTTTTCACAGCTCTACATCAAACTTGGTCTTATGAAGCCATATGTTGAAGCTTTTGATTTTCAAAGCGACTGCTCCCAGTACATATGTAAGATATTTTCACGACTTAGTTACAAAGAAATCGAAGCCGGTGTATTCGATAGACTACAAATCAGAATTGTAATAAGAGACCCAAATTTCATCAACATTATGAAATGAGAAAGAGGCCTAGATATCATGCACGATGATTGCCAATAATTTTCTTGGACATGAAAAGCATGCAATTACAAAGATTTAGCCGAAACAATTTTCCACCGCATAGTCATGTTGACAGATTTGTGGTGTAAGCGGTGAGCACGCCAAAAGGTGTCATCAAGATTTAGAAACTATGGACGCTCGGTACGAAGAAAGATGAGATCCTCACATGAGGGGCGACTACCATTAAAATATTCAAGAGGATTGCCGACACAGGCATGACAGCAGAAAGTGCAAGAAGTGAACATTTATGTATGTAATTGCGGTGTTTAAATAAATGTATCGTTATGGTTTTGTACTTTGTTCGTATTGTAGTTATTGCATGGTTTGACTTACAAGCACATCTCCATTGTTGCATTGTTTTCAAGTGAGCTTTCGTCCAAATAGCGATTGAATTTCATTTAGCTTAAACTATATTGGTTTACGCTTTTGGATCAGATGTTCTTCTCATGTGAGTTTGTTGTCCAAATGTATACCTAAGTGTCTCGTCATGCAAGCCAAGAGTATTTGTCTGCAACTCAGATATATTGACATGCATTTTCTTTTTCTTAATGTAAAATTAACATGTCCAGACTTCGATTTATTTTGATCTCCAATTTGTGCTTCCAATTTTGAATTTCGTCCAGTTGGAAGGTGGTGGATAGTACTATAGAAACCGTGTGACTGGAGATTATTGCTGAGTCATCAGTGAATGTTCCAATTGTAGATTATGGATTCCTTAATATTTAAAATCAATGACACAAGTTCTGCAACCAGGCTACTGCTTCAGCATTAGTCGTAGGACTAGAAATATTACCCTCATGTTACGCCAATCTTAGAGAATTACTCCCACTTGGATTTCCAATAGTATTTAATTTACTACTTTTTAATAGAATCGGGTACAGTTTGCAGGAGCTACGTGTCTATTTTCTAATCTAGAGGATTCACGAACTCCATCTAAATTGCACGTTCATCGCCACCTCCTATTGGTTATTGCCTTCATTTAACGCGAAATACCCTCCACACGAACATACCGGGGTAGCAAACAGCGGAATAAGCGTCCCTGTCTGTAGATAGCCAGTCGGCACTAGTAACAGTCGATGGCTGGCTTTTTTATTGTATTCCAAGGCGTCGGGCGTGAATTTACATTAATTAAGCTCGCGGTAAATCTTTGCAAGCAGGGATGAGAGCACGTTACGCTGAGAAATAGGGAAATCGTTTTGTACTCTGGAGGAAAATCAATTCGGGCGCTTTGAAAAATTTTATGTTAGGAAAAGATTCACCCCGTATGCGCCAATTGAAGGTTAGACCTGGTTCAATTTTGCTGACAATCAATAGAATAATGCACTTACAATACGAAAAGGTAAACACCAATTTACTTTAATTTAAGTCCAAAAATGCTAAGAAAAACGTCAACTGCATGATGAAGAAAAAAATCTATTAGACTCCACCTGAAAGTAAGCCCATACAAAATCCCCTTTTTGAGTCGTTGTGCCCACCCTCTGCGGTAAAAGAGGACGTTAGAAAGACATTTCTAAAGCCTCGTCGGCGAGATTCTCAGAAAAAGCGTCAGCGGAAGGGTATTTAATTTCCGGACACAAGAGATTACAAGAGCGGCACTTTTTGCGAGCAGCCATTTTGCGTTCCACGTCAACACATAATTAAAATATATTGCCGCCGCTGTTAGCGCCACCGCTTGGTCTGTGCTTTGTGTTCGCTTTGAAAACTAGTTTCTCCGCATAAATATCGGTTTAAATTAATTTTACATTGCCCGGACTTGTTTAAATTTAGTAAACTCTTTTTTTGCGTAAAACCCCAGGCGCCCCAAAATTGTCTAGTTGTACTCGAGATTGCTTTTAAATAATGCTTAACCAATATTTAATCAAGGTACCGTGGAACAGAATTCTGAAGCGCCATAATTTTATGGGCAGAAAAAACATAATAAAAAGTTTAGATAAAAGAGAGTATAGTAAATATTGCAAGGACTGTAAGGTAGTACACATATGTCACGCATAATACGTAGACTGTCGCCATCCGGAGGTGCTCTCAGCTGCATGTGTATGTATATTTTTAGGTAGAATTTTAGAATGAAGCAGTTACATTTAAGACACCGCCAACGCAGTTCCATTTTATAATACGCAAACGGAGTATACAAGAACAGTATAATAAACACGCTCTATGGGATGCCTCGCACAATAGATTAATTAATTGGGACACATGTTTCGGGAATACGTAGAATCCCATCGTTAACCGCGAGACCGAATGAAACGTAAACATAACTATTTTAAAAAGATGCACTACTTTCTCCGTTCCACCTTTTCCCTGTAGCCATCCATAAAATACCTAGTTCGCGCGTCGAAGTTACTGACATCATCAAATTTAAATCATCTACATTCATATTATGTCCCATCTGTAGGATATGTTCAGCATATCAGTAATGAGCGATGTGTTCTTTATACATAGTTTGAATTTCCCTCTTTGTTTGAAAGGTTATCGAACCTTTCGTGTTCGACGATTTCGATGATTCAATAGGTACATCAACAGTATCTGCGCTCTATAACGAATAAATAAAACCAAAATGAATTCATTTTTTTTATATTTCCAGAATAGGTGGAATATCCGTCGCATTTTTTTACCTTGAATAGTAAGAGAAAATCAGCGAAGCTTCTTGCGCTTTTCCTTACACCGCTTCAATACCTAAAATGTAAATGGTCTATGTTCATTCATCTGTTCCTTGTAACACTCGACCGTTAAGAAAAGGCTCAAGAGCAAAAACAACCTTCTCTACTATAACATACTTGTGTATACGTGCACCTAACAGTCGGTGGTTCGGTCCGTCTCCTCAATGTTTACCCGTTTAATTTGTTCCAGATGGGTTGGTGATGGACAAGGGCAGCGGGACGCTAGGCCGTCGGTGCCTGAAAGGAGCTCTCGGACCGGCGGGCATGCGAAGACAAAGGAGCTTGGAGTGGCGCCAGGACAGGGCGTACAGTTCCAGCGAGGAGGACATCCCGAAGCGGCCAGTCGATAGCCACGTTTTCGCGTCCCTGCTCGCTCAAGCTCAAAAAGAATACTCGAGTAAGTCCCACAGAACGGCCCTCAATTATGTACGCAATGCATAAACATGTATGTCCATAACAAGCAGAGAAGATACGTATACATGATACATTGGTTCCAAGTGTTTTCGATCAAGCGGCAAAAGATTCAAAAACTTTTACTTTTTTCACAAAAAAAAATAAATGGTTAAATATGAAAAAAGGTCGTACGGTGTTCGCCTCATTCGCAGTAATGTAAGTTAGTCTAGCAGATACTGGAAGCACAGAGTAACTTGCATGGATTTTAATTAATTACCTTGAGTAACAATAACCCATGAATAAGTTGATCTTATTCTGTAGCTAATTGCTTAAAAATTGATGATTATATATTTGCATAACGCCCAGATTTCTAATTTATTTCTCAAATCAAGCAAGCAAACGGTAAAAGCAAGTTTTCCTTTGAAATGAACGAATTCCTAGAAATGTGCACATTCATTAAGTTATTACTTTTAAAAAAACCACTCGGAGAAGCTAAACCACCAGTTTTTTGTCCTTTTTAATACAATTTACCTTTTCGAGTGGGAACGCTTTTCTCCAAACCGATCTATCAAAAACGTTTTCATCCAATCATAAAATATTGATTCGGCATCAGGCAGCTAGGGAATATTCTATTTCCGTTCTGTTTGCAATACCCAGGAATATACGTAAATATTATGTATCTTTGTAGTTTGGGAGCAAATGAAATCATAAAAAAACATGGTTGTTTATATTTGAGGATCCAATCGCTTGGGGACACAACTGTCTGGCACTTTTTCTCTGATTTCATGTATAATCGTGATTGTTGGTATGGAAACTTTTAAGGATTGTTATTGATTTAATAGCCAAGTATTGGTAAAGTGAAATGTTCATATTTTTAAGTATCTAATACTATTCGATCCTTTTGCGTTAGGTATCGGTTACTTTGTACCAGACACTTTGCAGGTGTCAGATTAATTGAAGGTATCATGTAGATTGCAAGTATCTAGTCCAGGACCGTAACAGATTGTTTTCCATACAGGATAAGTAAACGATTTGCACAAGGACATTATGTTTCGGCCTTGGTGATACTTCAATTTTTAAAATAATGATTTCAGATTTCAGATAATCTTTAATAGGTAACGCTTTCTAAAATAAAATGTTATTGTGCTAAATATAAAAGGAGAAATATATATTCAATAAGATATTTAACAAAACAAAATTATTGTTATATAAAAAGTCATATGCCATATGATGGAAGTTAGTTTCATTTCTTTCTGATCCTCGATACATCATCAGATACATCAAATATGCGTCAGTAATAGATACAAAACCATCGGGTAGATGCTTTCTTGAATAAAACTACCAAAAAGACTTATTTGATACTCATCTAACTTACTCAGCCTTTAATTTTTAACAACTACATGTGTTTGTTTGCCGTGTTTGTTAGTCAAAGCCTACTTATGAATTAATAGAAATAATAGTTGTTTATTTCATTACAAATCAAAATCTAAAAGAGATAGCTACACAAAATGTTATATCAATGAAATCAGAAAAAAATAAGTATTTAAATGACACACTGGTCAACTATGACTTCCATTTAAAAAAATACAAGTTTTTATTATATGTCCAAAATAAAGAGTGCCATGAATTTTTAAATCATATTATTAGAATCTACATAAAAAACTATACTAGAAACAGTTTTCACCTTTATTTTATCTTTAAGGGTTGTGAATATATTTAACGTTGAAGTTTTTGGAAGTTTTCAATTTTCTTGAATATCTTACAAACCTAGCACTGGATAACATATGTAACACTAGCATCAACTATTACTCTATTTTCGGAGCTACTTAGTCCATTTAACCGATTCTGTGTCTTTAATATTAAGAAAGTTACCCATATCAGAGGTAGAAAATGAACACTCTGTATATATATCCAACTACAGGACAACATGTAAATAATGGAATGTAAATGTAAATTGTAAAATAAATCTAAATCCTAATGATTACCCATAAATACATTTGTAACTAGAATGTAGTTAGTACTATTTAATTATAACAAAAATAACACTAACCACAACTTAGTAATAACAATACAAAAGTAGTAAAAATACAAATAAATAGAAAAACTGAAACGCAAAAGGAGCAGTTCATCGTTTAATGCACGGATCGAATGGACGCTGGAAGCAAAGAGAAAGCAAGCATAGATATCAATACATCCATCATCATCTGGAAGAAAGGCGAGGAATAACAAAACTTACTTTACTTAATATTTCAGGAGCGTCTAAACGATTGATACGTAAATTAAACAAAAAATTTAATGCAGATTGCCTACGTCTAGATAGCATAGTTTGCTTTTGTTAGTCCTAGACTGGAGACTAAAGCAAACAAAAGAGATAATATGAGCATTATTGAGGAGAATTGCTGGGTTATACCCTAAATGAAACCTAGCATTTTAAAGCCATTTAATTTGTTATTACAACACCATAAGTGTAGTACAATATCGAGTTGACTTTGTAATTAGTCGCAATCCTATGAAGTACTAGGGCAAAGTATCAATTCAAGTCATCAGCGAATAAAAACCTAGGACAACTCAAATATTGACACAAATCAGAATAAAAGTGGTCCTAAATTACTACCTTGCGGAACACCCAAGGCCGATATAAAAAATTTTGATTCAAACCCCAATTCTATCAACTAAATTTAAATAAAGATTTAAAGAAAGCTGAAACTGAAGATGGCAATAAAACTTTTATATAAGTAAAGATTAATCAATTCCATCAAAGCTTTAGATAGGTAAGTATACGTTAACTTCTTCGCCGGCACCAAAGTTCTCAGACAAATACCGAGTAATAGCGATCAAATTTATCGCAGTGGATAGCGAAGGGACCGTGCTGGCAATTAGTACTGTGGCCTGTACGTTTTTCTAACAGTAGTGTTGTTCGTCTTCAATTTCAACTTACCCAAACATGTACCATCATTTCCTAATCCGAGGAATGCTAATGGAATATTTCTTCCTGTCAAGCGAAATGTCACCATTAGCGAGACGTCCGCTACATTTCCCCAAACAGCAATTCGCATCTACAGCACGGACGCTTTGTTAACGGATACGACGTTCATCTAATTGGAGGCCACTAAAGGACAATTATAGTTTTAATTAATCTTAAATTGCACGGTACAAATACTGATGGAACATCTCGGCCGGCGTTTATCACGGCACTGTGGTTCTTCGGCGTTCCAAATCGAAATTAATTCCGTGGGAATGTAAATTAATCTAATGACTGCTAATTTGTAAATTTCTCTCTAGAGTAGGTACGTGCGTAGTGCATAATTGTTGTTGGGCATGATTATTACACCACTGAAACTTTTATAATGTGTCTGCCCCGACTTTAAGTACACCATATCTCTTAATTTTTTCGGCCATTTCAAACATAAAGTGATTTGCTATTGATAGCACCCACTGACTTCAGAAGTGTTTATCTTAGGTGGCAGACTAACTTGTGTAAATTTTGGCATTGCCAGCAATCTTTCCTTTCTGAGATAGATAACTCTTTAGCATAGCAGTTCACCTCTATATTCACGGTTGAATCGCTCTTTTAATAATTCAATTTGTGCTTTGTTAATCTTTTATATTATGTTTCAATAAAAATATACAAGAAGAGTCGTTATATCTATTGTCCTTCATAATCAGGCATTTTCATGTTATAATCAAAACGCAAAACATTAGCCTTACTGACAGCACATCAACAACAATGTTGATTTGATGATGTGGAACATTAGAAACAAATTTGAACTGGAGACTCAGCGAAATCGAATTCGTTACGATCAATACCCGATGGAAGATGGTTAATATTAAGAGTAACACTGAACAAAGATTACTACCTTGGACAACACCAGAAGTTGGAAAAGCAAAATTCAACCGCTGCACTCTGTAGCTTTGTAGTTTAACTTTGTTGTTTATGCGTAAAGTAATAATGGAAAAATAGAATCAGGGAGGTAGAGAAATCCATGGAACTAACTCTGCTTAGAAGAATGTTGACTTTTAGAAATATCTGGGCTCCCTATATTTCAACTATCCTATTCAACAAATATCGCTTCTTCAACTAACAGTGCATAATCGCCCATTACACCTACTAAAAGCGTCCTATCTGGCGAATTGGAGCACCCCTAACGCATTCACCCCGCTGATCAACAACTTCACGGAAATCCAAGATACTAGCATCACCGGAGATGATGATGCGTTAACGGTGCTTACAGATTAGAGAGAACGGAACTTAGTCGGACAGGTATGCGACTTCACACGTGCTGCACTACCAATTTGCGGGCCAATTATCCGAACAGCCTGCACACTAACGTCCGATAATATAATCCGAGAGTCTACACATTTGCTGCGCGTTGGGTTCTATCTTAAACGAATAAACTCATCGGACACACACAGTGCGTATGCAAATGGTGGCGATTCAGAATGCGAAACAGAAATCTACTTTAGTGTCCACACCCCGTACGTTACGTCGGTTGAATACGAAGTGGCATAGGGTTTGACTGGCGAGGCCGGTCCGTGCAATTTGACTCGGTTTGTGTTTTAATGATGTCCACTTGTTGCGAAGATCCCGACACGTAGTACGCTCGCCCTATCACAAACGCGCCCTGAAACTGAATTCCACTAATAACTAATACGAAACTGTGAAGAAAAATTCAGTCAAATTCAGTCTATGCTGGAAAGGTCTTTCTGGGGGGTCGTCGCAATGAAAGTAACTTGATTTATAACAAGGAAAAAGTTTGGAAAAGTTTGTAAAAGGATTAAGATTTTCTATATATGTTTGAGTCGTAATTGCCCTAGCTTTAAAGTAAAAAAAAAACCTTTGGTGCTACTTCAAGCGTTATATTCGTTTCTCGATAGGAATTTTGTATGTCACATAATGTGCCTTAATTAGAAAAATAACATACCACGATACACATATGAGTTGAGTTGTTCATCTCTAAAACTTATAGTGTACTTTGCATATTTTGAAGATTCTTTTTTGAGGGTACTGCATTCGTGTCAGGATTTGTGCATGAGGATTTGTACGGGATCAATAACTAATATATTAATGGAAAGGAAATTTAGTATTTTTCAATAAATAAATGTAGGATATGACCCAGAATTTCTGAGTGTGACCTCACCATTTATTATCTACTATGAAACTGTTAAAATATTATGGTATAGTAAAATTTAGCTGTTTTCAATGAAGTGCAAAATTTCAACTTTGAATGAAGAAATTATTTTACTGTAAAGGTTAATTAAGACAAACAAAACAAAGGTAAATGTAGCTTTGTCAGTAAAAAGTGTTTTATTCAAAATTTCTACGTTTTCATTTATCAAATTAAACATTGTTTCGAAAAAATCTGTTGGGTTTATTTTATCTTCCTCGAAAAGCTCTTATGATTTGTATTTTGTATGGCTTATAATTGAATCCCTTCACGGTTTTGTATATCGAGCTGTATGATACTTCATAATCTTTGTCTACATCTAAAAGCGACCTACATGGTTCTTCTACATAACTTAGGATATTCAGATTGATGTGTTCGCTTGAAACGTGATTGATTTTATTTATTTTTCTGTGAAAACACAACCGTCTGCTTTGAATTTGTTAAAAATATTGAGCATAGTTTTCGCAGATGCTATAGGTCTCCAGGATAAGTGACTGAAAACATCTCCCTAACCCGTTTTAAATTATAGGTCGTCTGGCACAGCTTTATCATTGCCACCTTTTCATCTATGTATTACCTGTTCATAATTTAAATAAATTTTCTACTTCTCAATAAAATATATTTAATTTGTGATTGATGTGTGAATAAATGTTTAAAAAAAATTATTAAATTAATAAAGAAATATTTGACACAAAGAATTTTTTCGAACGCGTTAATGTATAACTGGTTGCCTACTATGTCGCTTGAACGTTACCTGTGGGAAATACCTATGTGTAGCGTTAAAATAAAGCTCTGTGTGTACGTTGTCTCTTAACACATTTTTCGCTGATAAAGAAAGCGTTGGGTCCTAACTGTATTCTCTCATTAATGTATGTATGTTCTTTTACACTTTGTATGCATTATTACTATTTGAATGTCTCTATTTCTTCAAGGTTATATTGCTTTAGTTCTGGGCAACTAGTTTTTTCCTGTCTGTTATAGTGAATGCCTTTTGTTTTTTCCCCAGTTTATTATCAATCCCTTTTTGTCAACCTTTCCTCCTATCTGTTACGTGTTTGCTAAATGCTTTCGACTTCTAGCTATAATTGCTACATCGTCTGTATATGCCACTATTAATTTACTCAATTTTTATGAATTTTTGTTTGCGATATGTTTTCCATATAGTTCCGCATAGTTTTCTCTTTTAATTAAAATATAGATAGTATTATTATTCCTTTTTTTTTCTCAACTAAATAACCTAACTAAATAACTAAATAATTTTTTGCTTAAATTTAGTAAAGATCGCAAACATCAAACAAATACAAACATAAGCTGGACTAATTCGTGTACAAATCGCCTTATCAAAATATCTTTAACGTACATAGAAATTTATGCGCAAACACATGTATGTGCCGCATAAATTACGTCTGTGCCCTATAATTTTACTGAAAATGATGTCATCACGACAAATATCGTACGCTATACGGTGGTGGTATAAATTTACGCGACGACTGTCAGGCAATAAGACAAATGATAAATAACTGGGAGTTATAGTAGCAAACACGGCATTAAATTTACATCTAATGTCAGCGGTTCCCACTGAATTACTTCACAGTAACAACAAAGGCAGTAAGTAGCTGCATCATGCTGAGATTACATAAGCAAATCGATGTACTTTGTTTGTTCAATTGTATTTTGTGTGTTGAAAATAATAACTCTTTGTAGTATGGTTATTTTTGATATAATAGCAGCTGTTAGGCAATACTTATTATTAATAGACTTTAGTTTACATGTTTGGATTTACAGATCATTTGTCTCTAATTTTGCGAGATACAAATTATATTACCTTTTTTTTACATAAAATAAGAAAACGCCAAGGATTGCGCCAGCATTTTTAAACAACAAATTCTAGATCCATTCTCAAAATTGTTATAAACAGAATGTATGAGAAATCTTGCTTGGTAACCGCAGTACGTATCGTTCCACGGGAAAGGGGCGTTAGACAGGAAAGGCGAAGTTTATTGGTTTTATTGCTCCGGATGGCCTATCAATCAAAATGGGGTTGAAGCGTGGTCGAGAGTGTTTGTGTATGCTGCGAAAGCGTAGCGTCAATTCATTAACCGCATATACTACAGACATTTCTACATGCAACGGCGGCGTCGCGTATTGAGCTCGGGCTAATCGAATTACGTTGAAACACGGAGAAAATTACACTCAAATGAATTAGTCCATCATCAGGAGCGATTCCGATAGAACGCTTCCGAACCGACGGGGTGGCGGAAGGCAACGCTCCGGGAGTCCGTTATTGACGTAATCAATTACTGTTTTGATGCGTTTTTTTTCTCTCTTTCTCTCTTGCGTTTGAGCTGTATAGTTGCGTGAAAGCTCAAGCTACATATATGGCAGTATCTACAACTGTGGCAATAACAATATGACTAATTCTAAGTTATAAATATTTTGTTTGTAATGAATGCAATGTTGAAGGATGTTTTCTTTGTAGTTTTTCACAACTTCCTATTACGAGGGTCTGTTTCAGCAAACCATTTTTAAGGACGGTACCCAACTGGGCACATGATTCAGGTATAATACTTCAAAATATCCCGACTGAGTAAAGAACAACTTTTTTTTAGAAATCCCAAGTGGGCACACGGGTTTCTAGTATAGTTAATTTGGAAGGATTGAATACGGAATGAATGAACAACACAGTAAGTCGGATTTATGCACATGTTTATCATATATTTTCATGAGTTAGAATGTGTCACATTTAACATAAAAACAAATCTTTTCAACAAAATATTACATTTACCATAAAAATGGCCAAGTAATTGTATGTACACATACTTAAGAATATAGATAGTCATATAATAAATGTTTTAAAAGGTTGGTCATGGTCATACTTTTTCTTACATGGGGAATGTAAAAATAAATCATATTAGGAAAAATCGTAATAATGTGATATTATTTTTACATATTGTAGCTTAGACAAACTATTACTTTTATATTCCATAATTTTGGTATTGATAAAATCATGTCGTCTTTTTGTTGCTGTTTTTAAACTTATGACAGGTGTTAATGCTATGGTACTTAACGTAAGATTCAGTTTGAACACTTAGGATTGCATCTATAAAAATATAAAAGCTTAGATGAGTTTGATACATGGAACTATTAAAATGGGAGGGGAAAGATTCACAAGCATTGGTTGTTTTGTTTAGAACAGCAGTGGCATCAGCCCATACATAATCGGTGGAAATCGGGCAGTTAAATAATTCTTTAGAAGATAATCAGAAAATTTTTCGAGTTTATCAGATGCTGCTTTTATTTGATAAAGTTGAAAAAAAAAGTTTATTCAAAGAATCATTAACTTCTAACGCTGATTTTCGTAAAGCCGGTAAAAGTATTCGCCAGGCGTAATACATGTTCTATTTTAGGCAACGTAAGTCATTCATAGTCAGACTGGTTGATGTGGTCTGCTCCATAAACAATTCCTTCCTGATAATTTTAGAAGGTTTATTCTGTTATGTCATCTTTGGCTGTTCTTTTTGCACTATAGCTTAAGACTTGTCTCTGTACCACACATTTTGTGATTCCGGATCGTGACTGTGGCTGTCATTTAAACTTGTAATTACACGGCTAATTGACTCACCTACGAATTTTTGATATACCTCCACTTAGCTTCTCCGGAAGCCAATTTCCTATTGTGCTCTTTAGATTTGTAACACTGGTAGCCCAATAAAAGTTTTCCTCTTTGGCTGAACATTTCCGTCAAATCCGAAACAGTAGTTGACATTTCAACAATTTACGGAGCACAAACTTTCACAAATTTCATGCACACTTTCAATATTGTATCTCTACAATAACTAACAGTTTGGAGAAGATCACTTCAACAGTACATTAAGAAACGATTAAAGAGTAAAAAATTAAAGTGGGGGAAAGTATGCTCACATACCTACCTGCGACAGTTTGTGCAGAGATGTGCATTTTAAAAGTTCGTTAAGAAACGATTAAGGATTAAAGGATTGAAATGTGCCCAGTTGGAAATACCCCATTTTTAAAGCAAATAAAATCTTTTTGTTAAATTTGATATCGTAAACCTTTAAGGTCACTTTGTAATACAAATACAATATTTTTAGTTGGAGCTTGTACCATGTCAAGAACACATTCCCATTATGCATTCATGGTCTTTATTGATGGTCTTTATGATTGCATTTATCTCAAGTACGAAAGTGATATTGTTAAGCTATCCATGAATGTCAACACATGCAAAGTCATAACCTATTCCCGCAAACCAAAACCTAATGAATAATTATCACTACGACAACACCGTATTACCAAGAAACTTTAATTTGCCAACCATATTTATACATTTACAATGATGCGTTTAAAGTAATAGGCTCTATAATTAGACAATTTTTCCATACGGATTGTGTGATGACACTTTATTATGCATTTGTAAGATCAAAGGTATACTGCAGTCTGGTCATCCGTGTATGAATGTTTTATGTATCTCCTTGAACAAGTTCAACCACGGTTTTTAAAGTGTATGTATTTCAAAGAGCAAGATGTTTATTCAACACAAGGCTTTAGTCACGTACTTTTCCTGAACATGCTTCATAATAGTTCCCTGGACTTACGGCGAAATGAAACTGATGATAAATTTCTTCTTAATTTAGTTGATGACGGTATTGACTCACCGTATTTCCTTAGCCAAAATAATTTTAATGTATCGAGGTTACCAGCTAGAAACGCTAATACTTTCTACTGCTATATATTTTCTTCAATATATACAGGGTCTCCTAATTTGAGTAGCATATTAAAATATTTTGGGGATAGAAATGTGCAAAAATTCTGAAGATAAGCACACTTCCATAGACCCTGGTGATCTTTCAGGGTAAATTATTTTCACCTAGTCTTTGAGACGTGCAACAAATAACGTCCTTTGGAAGCTGACAACCATGCGATGTATCGACAATAGTAATAAACCAACAATCTAGTGCGTTAAGAATCCATTGCAATAACTTATTACACGCAATGAACTTCGATTAAATTGAAATTTTACACACAAAAAAATAATTACAAGGTTAGACTTTTGCTAAAGATGGTATACATAAAAAAAACACGAGAATTCAAAGAATTTCATACAGATATTCAAAATTTAAGTAACATTTAGGGTAATATTTTAAACCACTGAATCCGTTTGAATCCTTATGTAATTCAACACGTGTAAATTGTCATATACTTTTATTTGCCCGATCTTTGGTATAAAATAATAGGATATGGTTAAACTAGTAAAAATAAGAAATTTCCTTATTACCTTGTTAAGTAAAGAACTCCAAATTTCGACAACTCTAGCCATCCTCAGCAAAATCTACAAAGAAAGATAGTGTTGGACGTAGCACTCTCGGAGATATGCACCACAGAAGACCACTTGAAAACACTGTTATGAATGCATAATACCGAAATGCCAACTCTCTTTTGTTTAAGTACTTTAATTTAATTTAAGTGTGTATTATCCCACTTCTGAATTGCAAGATCAAAGTAAAATCAAACACGTCTGTTCTCCGCTAAATTCTATATTCAACTGTCCCTTACAGTTAACCAATTGTGTATGTGCCTCATTCTCTTTCTTTTGTAGGATGCAGGTAGAATTTGGGTTCCAACCGACATGTTTTGCCTAATGTGTATTAAATTGAAGGTAATATATATATAAACACTTGGAATTTCTGTTTTACACAATTCTTACTTTTGTTATAAGTTCAGACAATTTAAATATATAAATCAGTTGATACATCGTCCATATTTATCACAATACTAATTGATATGCTTTCAGAGACATTAAAGTTTTAACATTAAAAAAGTAAACAAACAGTTTGAATTTCACAAGTAAACTTTACATAAGAAACTACTCTACAGAAATTGATCTTTTAAAACTTTAAGGTATTGTGCAATTTACCCATTTACATAAGTAGAGGCAAAGCCGCGACTACGCATTTTGTCTCTGGCATATTCCTTTCTCCCACAATCGAAAACAGCAAGCGAAAACACGCACAAAGAGGGTCGCTTTTCCACCTCACAAATCCGTCGATAACAGTCAATCAACATCCCACCCCTCTACGCTGGAGGTATTCAAAAGCAACAAGCAACTCGTTTCCGGTAACCGTGCAACAGGATCGTAGCCATGACGACAAACACCGGACAATGCATCAAAGGTTTGCGAGGCAGTTAGGTGAATATTCCCCGCTGACGCATCGTCCCGCTGCACAGCGTCATTTCGTTGTCGATCGCTGCGGGCTTCGCGAAAAGAGGGCTTCCAGAGTTCAGGGGTGATTGATTGGGGAAAACTTATGTTGCGTGAACAAGACGCCAGATGGCTTAATTAGCTCCGATACGTTTCCCAAGGAAAAATAGAGGAAATTCTAGTAGAATAGCTCGCCTTCAAAATCAAGTGCGATATCACAACTCTTTTCCCGCAAAACAAACCAAACAAAGGAACCGAAAGACAATACTGGAACGCACGTGAAACGTGTGTTAAGCCTCACTTAACGTATAGAAGGTGGGCGAAGTTTTCTTTCTCTCGCGATCGATACCCACCGGAATAATAGCTGCGGCGTAGCCACTGCCACTTCGTACTGCGTCCGAACGTAATATCTGTGAAACAAAACAACTGTAATAACATCTAACACCGGTCTTCCCATGAGAGCAGTTCGGGCGGGCCACTGCCGCACCACTACACGTTAGTGGGTTTCTAGAAACACACAAATCGGGGACGTGACAGTTGGCGGCGGTGACCGGAAACCAGTCCCGTCTGCGAACTCCGAAACATCCATCAATCTATCAAGACGACAACGGATGGATTAGATGGATGGACGAATTCGATTTCATTTCGTAAAGAACTAGAATCGTACCAATGATTGTTTTTTAGTGTTTACTCTTTTCACTAATACCTTACTAATCAGTGATTACGGTATTGGGTTTATTGGCCTAAGATGGTTCCCTTTCAATTTTGACTGAGAGAATTGGGTCTATAACAATAAATGGAGTTACTCAAGGGCATGGTCGTCCCTTAGGGTCACTGTTGGATCCGAGATTATTTCATCTGTATTAATCTTTCGGAACGCGCGCTCTAGATTTTAATATAAATGCGCTTTGCAATAATGTTACGTTCAGAGCCGTGCATTGGTTTGCAAATTTTCTAACAACTGTGTTTGGAGAGTAAGAAACTGATTGGTATCCGGTGTAAATTTCCAAATTTTTGAAAAAATAGCACTTCAAGTTTAAGAGAACAAATGGTTCTGTACTTATTAGATTTGCTTGTAATATATTATCCCAACATCCACAACAAGCATCTAACATCTCATCTATACAATACCATCATATACTCAATTTTTACAACTTGTAACAAATGAATGAGTTATCTACTTTATAGGAGCTACCTTTTTGCCGTTTCATCAAGAGTTTCGGCATTATCGAATCGATGTCGGAGAAGAAATGTCAATCTACTTGTCGACATCATTAACCCCAACATATCTATACCTACAAAATAAAAACCAAAAATACACTTATCTACATGAGCAACAAATAAATATCTATCATAAATATCTATCTATCACCTTAGTGAGTGAAGAACTCCAGATACGTATTTCGGCAACTAAGTTAACATCTTCAGCAGAATCTACGAAGGAAGATAATGTTAGACGTCGCACTCTGGGGGAACACCACTTGAATAACATTGTTACTTTAGCTTTAATACCAATCTTTCTTCCATGTTAGCGATGTTAGTGGTCTATTGCACACAATGCTATGAGATTATCAACATAGAGCCTAGGGTGGCCATAGAAATAGAGGCAAGTAGGTTTTATCACAAACATTCACAATTAATAATAACGCAGTATATAGTGATACCACCGCCACCTATTTTTAAGTTTATAAACATGTTTAGAACTGGAAGTTACCCAAGCCACCACTAGATAGCTTAGATGTCCTAGGGGAATTCCCTTCTTAGTTAACCATGACATTTTGTGTCTTGTCATAATAATAAAGCCGCTTACTTAAATTCAGATTCAATGAAATCGGAATAAGGTTCCTGCACGTTTTGTTGTTGTAATTGTATCAAGTAAGGGTGTATCTGATTAATATTTACAAAATAGCTACCAATACTTTACATTGAATTGCTTAAAATGGGGCGAGCACGACATTACACGTAGATTAAAAAGACAGATATTAACACTCCATGATCAGGGAATGTCATAACGCAAAATAGCAGGTATTGCAGGCTGTTCGAAGAAAATAGTAGAAAATGCAATAAAAGTAAAAAATGGCAAAGAAAATCGAGGCTCACAAAGGAAAACTACCCCACAAACGGATAAAAGGATCGTTTATGTTTCTCGAGCAGATCTGTTCAAATCATCTAGAGAAATTAAAACTAAACTAGAGTTAAACATTGGTTCACGTACGACTCGCCGTAGACTGCAGGAAAACAACCGAAATGGAAGAGCTACTAGAACAGTGCCGTTACTGAGCAGTAGAAATATAAAAAGTCGACTCCGTTTTGCGAACGAATATCTAAATTGGAGTGGACCACAAAATGTGTGCAAATAGAGAAATGTATTATGGAGCCATGAAACTAAAATAAATATCAAGTGCTCCGATGGTAAACTGTATGTTCGACGACCACCAAGAACAGAGTTGCTGGCAAAATATACAATAAAGACCGTTAAGCATGGCGGTTCCATATTAAGCCATGGGGCGCTTTTTCATGGTTTGGAATCAGTCCAATTCATTGGATAAACCAGAATATGGACCAAAGTGAGTATGTATATTTGAGAATGCTATGGTGCCATACGCGGAGGAAAATATGCCTTTCAAATTGACATATCACCAAGATAATGACCCAAAGCATACATACATCGCCTAAGGCGAAAAAGGTTTTTGAGGATGAAAAGATTACGTTATTGCTGTGGCGCTCACAATCCACCGACATAAATCCAATGGAAAACCTATGGAACGACTTAAAAAGCGCGGTTGGGAGAGATAAAATATAAATTAAGGCTCAATTATGGGAGACAAAGTACAAAAAGAATGGTCCGCTATTCACACAGCAAGATGCCAACAACTTATAGAATCTATGCCAAGGCGGTGTGTAGCTGTGATCTGTAAGAAGAGGCAAGCCACTAAATATTGAAATCCTAACACTACAAAGACAATTATTATGAAATTTCTGTTGCGGCTCTATTTTTATGTCTAGTTTTCAATACTTTCGGACATTTTTTTTTATTGAAAAGCACAGTTTAGTTTCACAAATCTTCTTTTGTTTTATTGTTGATATATAGAATAAATATATCTAAGTTTGTTTGCTTTTATCTTACTTTTATTTTAATTTCTTTCGTGGGAATTGGTGTTTCCCACAGAGTGCCTCTATTCTGATGGCCACCACTGCATATCGATATTATATCGACATTGTGTACCAAATATTTTAAGTTTATTCCTCAGAAAGTATAAATCTAAATATTTTCTTTTAATATTTAGTAATTAGTCAATTAATCAAGTTGAAAATATGTTTGGACTGTAAAATATTTTGCAACATATCGAACATCATTCTCGTATGTGTATTTATTCGTATATCACTACATCATGGGTTCATTTCGCAGTCACAAACTACTCCAAATTTATGCAAAACATGCCATAAAACCGAAAGCATCGTGAATCAGTCCGCAGCATATTTCTCGACTTCGCCGTAATATCTTCGAGTCGACTTCGTCAACTCGGCCTATACGAATGGCGACGCAGACGTACGTAGACGTCTGTCATGTATCAATTCCAATTTACAGCGACATCGACACAGTATATGTATATACGTGGCTAGGTATTCTGCGCGACCGGTATGGTAATAACGAGAAAATGATATTAGAAGAACACGTGACTGGAATTCCGTCCACACTAGGGGAGAGATGGCTGTGGACTATGTACAGGATATGTCTGAGGATTCCATGATGAGTAATATTTTCCGCTCGGCGATACATCGCAGCTGCTGCAAGGAGCAGCAGCAGGGATGAAAAACCCCGCGCCTTGAGGGGTTCGCGTGTCTTACAATGGGATCATTTCTCGTGGCACAAAAGTAACCTCGTGAATATAAATCAACGACATTGTTATAGGGAGAGTCATTCTTATGCAAAATGTCGTTTTCTGCATCTATGTACGTAGAAGTATCTGAGGGATTCACATGATCTTGGATTTGGGAAACTAGCGGATGCAACTAATCCTTAGAGTAATGTAAACAATGTTGCTTCCAGATCGGATGATGTACGCGAAGTAAATGGATAAAATCCCTGAAAATCTTCTTAGTAAACTGATAGGTTTAATATGGTACTTTTTCTTAGATGATCTAATGAGATCTTATCAATTCAAGGCCTTGTAAAGTATAAATACTTATTGGAAAAATATTGAAATGGATTTGTAAGCTTCTATAGCCAACTCCTATTGCTTAAGGTAGGGCCTCATAATTCACCTACACAATTTAAATATATTAAACTAATCTACCTTAATTATATACCTCACAAAAGCCCTTTCGCAAGAAAAACACGTTACTTCTCAACAGAAGAGAATAACTATAGAAACCATGAAGATATTGCGGACTTTCACGCACACAAAGAGAGGTCCTAAATCAACAGCCCTTTTGCCAAGAGGGCTCACCGAATCTTACTAAAGACGTAACAGAAAGCTTCCATTACATCCTAACGCGACACTCAATGCCGACCGTAATTATTTTTTACACGATTCCATTGCGTTTCTTCTACAGCTTCGCGTTGCCAGCCGGGACAATAAAAAAGTTGTTTTAACGGTAAGATGAAAATATTTATTTGGATCACCAAATGTGAATGTGCTGGTGAAAACACACTGCTGCCTTTACATTTTGTTACAAATACTTATGTCTTCTTGTTTTATGACGTAACTTTTTGATTTGAAAACACGGTGACACTTTAAACAATCGAATAAAGTAACTTACGATGATTCATTTGCAGCAATTAGGATAAAACATATCAAAATGTCTTTCGTTCATAATTCTAACCCTCACCGGTAAGGATATTTTTTATGAATCACAGTTCAGGAATTATTATTTTTAAAAACAAATTATCTGGTTGATGATATTGTCGACAATTTTATTCAAGATGTAATTGGATGATATCTATACAATTTCTTTAGTTTACTTTAGTCTAAGCTTATTATGCAGTGAGCACGTAAAGGTTGGAATAAATTCATTTAAAATTCAGGTGTTTTTTTTCTCGAAGAAACGCTCGGACCCGTCGATTTTTTATTTTAGTAACCGCTTTTCTCATGATTATTTCATGTATACAGCATGGTCCAAAACATGTTATAATAGCTCACTTATTATTTTTAAATGGAAACACCTTTTTTTTCATTTTAAATTCTATGTCAAATTGTGAACATGTCTTCCAGAAGAATTCACTGTAACTTGAAACATCAACATATTATTGTTTGTTTAGAAAAAGTAGAAAAATGCAAAAAAAATGAAAACTATTTTATCAAATGTTGGAAATTACCTCTAGCAACTTACTGGCAGTATCCGAGATGATATTGAAATTCCTGCAAAACGGGGTAAAATCTGGAGATCTGGTCGACCACTCAATTAGACCCCGTCGATCAATCTATCGTTCAGGGAAAACCATATTGAGGGACTTATGTAGAGAACGAGTGCAATGGGCCGGTGCTCCATCTTGGTGATACCATAAGAAATCGTTTGGTGTGTCAGGACCATCTTTATCGGGGTATAAAGTGGCAAGACATGGTACTAAAAATTCTAAATATCTGTTGCCGTTTAAATTCCCATCAAATAAACAGGGCCCCAAAATCTTGTTTTCAATAATGCCGGCCCAAACATTAATCATTTGAGGATATTGGGTATGGCATTCCATTATCCAGGGGGGGTTTTCAGTATCCCAATACAGACAGTTTTGCTTATTTACACCTCCATTGAGACAAAACGTTGCCTCATCCGAAAATACAATTCATTTTGAAGGCTGTGGTTCGTTATTGCACAAATTCATGAGTATCTCGTAAAATTCAAGTCGTGTGTCGTGGTCATCTTCATTTAGTTCATGAACCAACTGAACTTTGTAAGAATGCCATTTATTTTCCTTTAAATATTTTAGGACGGATGTGTGGCAGCAATACTGCGGCTAGGTGGTCTCCTTGAACGGCCAGTAATACATTTAGCTATTTATCTTCCGATTCCGTAAACCGACTTTTCGTATAATTATCCCTGACGATATTTTTTTCGATCTTGCTGACAGTAGATTGGCGCATTGGCTCTCTGTGATGATACTTAGCATTAAACATTACGCAACTTCCTTTTGGGTACGCATCCTGTCCCCATAACCAATCATCATCAGCATCACTATTCGCACTCTTGCATTGAGACGTACCATTTAAAAAAACAAAACCTGAAATCATCATCAGAAAAACAGAACTAAAAACAAAAATCGATGGGTCTGAGCATTTCTTCGAGAAAAAAAAAATTTTAAATGAATTTATTCCAACCTTCACGTGCTCATTGTTTGTATATTCACCCAAAAGAGCTGTGGTCGGTCTAATTTTTTTCAGGAATTACTCTATCAATAGCGATTATTAACGACCTCAATTATTCCGCATTGACGATCAGGTGCTAGATCTCTATGTACCTAAATATGCGGGCGAATAGAAAGCCTGAAGCATGTTGCGGTCTACCACCGCAGTATAGCGTCCACAGTACGTCGCTCTATCGACGGATTAAACTGCGGAGCCTGAAGAATAGATTGAAACCGCCCGACTGCCGCAATGATAAATGACCGATCCCTGCCAACAGCGTCGTGCCATCAAGACGGTTTTGTAGCGTCGGTAAACACTGTCCTTCGTTCATTGATGTTACGGTCGCTGGAACCGGTCCGTTTTGTGCCTTTTGCTGTGCGATTCAGGCGCGCACACAAAAAAGAAAAACGGACGAGAACGATTCCCCGAAAACGAGGCAAAAAGTTGAACAGTCTAGAATACCTTGGAGTGAAATGAAGATCATTATCTTTTTCATAATATTTTCGGCTGGCGCTGATATTAAACTAGACCTTTTTTTGTGCGGAGCTACAAAAACGTTAAAGCAAAGGTGAATGGAAAGCCGACTATTTCAGAACTAAAATATTAGACCTGGGAAATTTTGCCAATGTATTTGTACTAGAATTGTAAACAATTTTATTTACTGGCAGATTACTACTTATTTAATAGCAAATTCTTCAGAGAGCAAAGGATTATAACTTTTAAAAGGAGTTTACAGCTTTTATAAAAGTTTGCTGTTTGGATCTTCAGCTTCTTGAACGTTAAATTTACTTTATCCATGTTATATTTCAGTTACTACTAATTTAGTTTCCTGGGATGAAGCAAATTAAAATTATCAAATGTTTCTTTTGCTACACATAAAACAAGAAAACTAATATCGATAAAAATAGTCGGCACCTTTTCTCAAGTGTCTAATAATAAGCATCTACAGAATATCTTTAAAATGCCCTTGAGTTGCTCAACATTTAACTTACATTTAACGCTGTAACGAGTCTACATTGTAGCCTTACAATTTAGTTGTTTTATGAATAATTTCACATGATGCCCAGACCCATGTATCCAACTTCACAATACAAAGATACCGCGCAAATATTTAACGATGGAGCGTAGCTACAAGGACTACCATTTTGATGAATCGACTGTAAATATTGCTGCAAATAAAATCAACCTTCAATTTTTCATAAATGTGGCTGTGTAGATCTAACAGAAAGAATCCACACTCAAGTTCCACAAATTCTGGTAGCTAAAGTAGATTTCGCAGTTACTAACGCCAGAGATCCTTCTCATTAAATCATCGCCTTTTCAAAAAAAAAATATTGTCATATCTTTGTAATGGTTACCTTTAATCAAATAAAGTTTGGTGAAGGTGTACATTTTAAAGCATTTCTTAAATAACAAATAAAATAAAAGTTGATGCGTCCGTGAAATTTTTCTAAAAAATCATCGGTTTGAACTAACTCAATTTATTCCATGCTAGAGACTAACAGTGTATGCATACATATGTACAAACTTGCTGCTTAGTAAAAAGATATACAATCAGTCCTATGTATTTCAATGGTAAAACAGTACAATCTTTCCATCGGTGCCTTCTCATTTACGTTCCTATTAAAAGTATGTAATCAGTGCAGAAGGGGCATTTGACTTATTGTATGTAAATAGCACGTATGAATTAGCACATTTAGTCTACAGAAGCATATAGCTACTAAAAATGTTGTCAAGAGGAAGTGGATCAGATTGTTTATTTGGAGGTGCAGTATAAATATTATGTTCCAAGCAGATGTTGTTTTCGAATAAGTATGAAATGAAACACATTTTTTATTGATTTATTATTTGATTTATAACCATTTCGTATGGAATATGACATAGGGGAATATGACAAGTGGCACGAATGCGTGCTCTTTTAACCATATGTTGTAATACCATTATCAGCTAATTCCAATGCGTTTAAGTATGCCCGCATAAAATGATCAGAAGCCGACATATGAGGGGATCGAGGAGGTCAGTTGATGTCACCACTGTGTGACATTTTGCGGTCGGGAAAAAAATGTCACAAAATTTCTATCACAGCTCATGCTGTGTGTGAAGTTGGACCCTATTGTTAAAACCACATTCATCGCAAGCCCAATTGACCCAAACGAAGGACCAAGAAGTTTACGATAGCCATCACCCAGAACAGTTACAGGATTGCCTCTTGCAAAAAATAGGGCCTGCTGATGCATACAAGCCATACGATTCCTTTGCGGGTGTGTAGAGGTCATTAATATATCAATTTAGGATTTCCAGTGAATCAGTAACGGATATTTTCAAAGTCAAAATAAGCTCGTTGCTCATGATGTTTTTTTTTTTTGGCAAACTCGTGGCCGTTAATATTGACCTGCAAAAGATTTGCCCTCCAATGTCGCCGGTGTATATGGACATTTCGCTGTATGTCTTGCGTCAATTGAATTTTAAATGTGTAGCAATGCTAACCTTGTATGAGTATTTTCAACAGGCTTCTTTGAAACATCCCCAATTCTTGTGTACGACGTCAGGATGAGGTTCCAGGATTTTCACTGAATACATTAGTATTTTCTGTCGCATCTACGTCACGTTTTCGCCCATTATTTGGTTTATCTGCTAGTGTAGGTAGAGTTTCAAAGTAATTTATTGCTATGGTTGACATATTTGGCACATGATTAACCCCAAAAAAAATAACTTCAACACGTTGTAAATACGTTTAAAGCTTCATAACACATTTTTATCGACCATTCTGCAGAACTGTCAAATGCGGGACTTACATACAAATATGTGCCAAGCGAAAACGTAACATTCACCATTTATAACCTGAATTTCGCCAAGAAATTTTGACATATTCCAACGTATGTTGGAATATTTATCTATTTCCCCTACCTCCAACTTCTGTAATATTATTCAAACCGGTATATTCGAAATAATAAATATTTCCTACTTCAGCATATTAGCGAAATGAAACTTCTCATAATCCCTACCAACTTTACAACCTCGTATACTAGGGTTTTTCGCCCAGGGATAGTACTCCAACGCCGCCTGCGACGTATATTTTCGGAATCAACCGTCGTTTCCGGGATTTTTAATAAAGGAAAGCCGTTTGTCGACTGCGACGTACGCGACTGTCTGTCTCGGAATTTCGGTATCCAAAACCCGTATATGGGACGTAAACGCCGGCACGGTCGACGCGGTAGTGGAACGCTACACCGTAGCACAGATAAAAGTTTAGAGAATCACATGTGCAACGATCGGACAGGCGGTGAAGTTTCTTATATATATTTTGTTACGGTTCAGCACATTTCCAATTACCGAAGTGTTTCCTTGCGACGCGATCCCCTTTCTTTTTCTCCCGCGCTTTCTCGGTTCCGCTTCGATGCCGGTGTCGGTGGGGAGGTTAACGGAGCAACGCTGAAATGCGAAAGATTTTCGTATCTGCTTTCGTTTCATAACACATTACCGTTCGAGGAGAAAACAATATCTTATGGATTTTATACATATGTCTCGCAAAAAAGAGCAGCTTACTATTCCTCCAATTCCAGATAATAAAATTTGAAATGTTTGAGCATATCATTGACGGATTTCAAGATTAGTTATTATTAAAACAACTAGGTACTATCTATTGAAAAAAATTCTATTGTGTATAAACACATATTTTCTTCTCCATAACATATGATACGATGAATAAATGTCAGTTACGTGTGACTTGGTCGAAATGAAATATATCCACGTCTAGTTAGTTCAACCATTTTGTTGACATATTCTTGTAAAACATGGACGTTATATAAACCAGAACAAACAAGGTTAGGAATTTGCGAGAGAAGGGTACTTAGGAATATATTTGGTGGAAAGAAAATGGAAGTCATGGATAAAAACAAATAATGAGTTGAAGAGCTTTATAGTGATATTAATACAATAGACGTCATGGGAACACAAAGGTTATAATGAGCGGGAAATGTTGAAAGAATAACCGAAACAATAGTGCCCAAACTGTTAATGTTACGAACTATTTGGTGGAAGAAGGAGGGGAAGCTGTCGCCCTAAGGGGAGACACCTGCTGATGTCCCATAGATGGGGCTGTGTCATGGCGCATGTAAGCGATTGAGATCCTTATTTCCATCCGTAAGTCTAAAATATCCGATTGTTGTGCTATTTGAAGAATATTTAAGAAAAGATCACCGATAATCCAAGAGAACTATTCACACTATTATTCCTGACTGCGTTTCTAACTTATTTTCCCTGCCACGTGTTACTGCTCAGCTGTGTGGTCGTCCTACTGCATTTGTTATCAACTTACACTGGAAAGAATACAGCGCAGATTTTTTAAATATTTGTATTACTAGCTCGATGGTGAATATCCTCTCAGAGGCGCAGGCTACCAGCTTTTATTACAATGCCTCAAGTTTAATTCCTTAAAAGAGCGTCGAGATAAACAAAGGGCGAAGTTTACCAGGAACAACAACAAAGTTGATTGCATCGATCAGCTGTCCAAATTGGATTTTCATGTGCTTCAACATGCCTCCCGTTCATCCGTAACCTTTAAATGTCCTACATTCAAAAGAAACTCGCTATGCACTGCACCTCTCCTTAAGATGTGCAAACCTGCAAATAGCTGTTTCAATGACTATGTATTTCTTTAACTACTTCATACATACCTTTCCCTTTTTGTATTATTCTTTTTATTTAAATTTGAATATATTATAATTAATATTTAATTTCCTGCTTGAAGGTATATACGAATTTATTAATAATTTTGTCCTGTTGTTGGTTCATCCGTTAGGCAATAGCATTATTTATTTATTAACATTCTTCTTGTTCTTCTTCTTAGTCGTATGGTCATATCTGAAGAGCCGTAACATTATTGAATGTGCTCATAATGTTCTCTTGGAAAGTGCAATGGAGGTGGTTTCCCATTTCCTCCAAAAATTCCTGGTTTAATTAAATGGGTCATTGTTTGTCATCCCTTCTTCTTTTTCGTGTGCATGGTGGATTTATTCATCTCGAATAGATTTTCAAGGGATGCCTACTCGCATACTTTGGCGTCAAGGATAATTTTCAATCTCAAATTTCGTAAATTAAATATAGACTATATATCGCATAATTTCACCCATTTTCTTTAGTTTTTGATTGCGTTTCAATATTCGCAACTCTCGTCCAAAAAGATCATTTTCTCCGATTAACACTTCGACATGTCAATTCATGCTTCCTTTCTCCTTATACTGGTATCTATCATTTTAGGGCCTTCTTAATTGTTTATCATTTTCGGACTTGGTTGTTTGATCCAATTTCGACAAAATTTCCTAAAATTTCAGATTGATAAAAAGTCTCTCAAAATATATAAATGTTCGCCCTACTGATAACAAAACGTTGTAAGATAAAGTAAAATTCAGCTCTCTGGGAGTCATTTATACATGTGTATTAAGATCATTTTATACATTAAACATTGTAATCCTAGGTTGTCTGTTGTAGAATTCATGCGATTTAAATCTCAATATTCCAATCCGGATTTTCTCTGTCGCTCCTAATATAAAATTCCCAAAAGTAGCTGTTTCTTATTCGAATGTCTCGGAATAAAATAAAAAAAAAGGTAAACGAAAACCCAATAAAGTTAAAAAAATCTATTTCCAGCGTATTAGAAGTAACATGCTAGGGTTTATTTCAATTTCCAAGGCGGCGGAGCCGCCAGAGGCCCCAAGAAAATTAAAGGTTCCACCGGCAATATAATAAAACGCTTTGTGGCCGGGTCAAAGTCAAAGGTGAATGAAGAATGTCTCTGGTGAACACCTGCGGCGTTATTCGGTCGAGTACTTGAACGATACGGCGCAGTAGTATACACCCCCAGTACACCGCTGCAAAGATGGTAGACGTTAGAAAAAAACTTGGTATTACGTTTTATTTTTAGTACTTGAGGCTATTGTATCAGAAAACAATCTTGTACGTTATGATTATTTATGTGAAAGAAAATTGCCAATTTCATATTAATTCTCTAATTCATAGTGGGTAGAATTTGTACAAGTAAAATGAGTCTATATTACTTGTGGACAGGTCCGTTTTTTTAATGAATTAATTAGATCGTGCAAATTTTTATATAGGAGTATAATTTTAATGGTTTTATAAAATTTGACGTTACAGCGCCACGCTTTTATGGTTTTTGAAGAGTCTAGCACTTTCCCAGAATGAATTTTGTCATTATTTCAATTAGTAACTACATAAAATGGTTATAAAGTAAGTAACCGAAGTGATACCGAAATAATCGACTGTTGTTCGATTAGGTTATAATCGAGATTGCTTGAGCACTCAGCGTAAATCGCTCGGGTACTAAAGTTACCAAGAATCGCATGCAACAGTAACGTTCGTATAAATAATTCAGATCTTTATAAATTTCTTAATTGTTTCATTATTTGTTTTTTTATCTAGTTACATTAACGATTATATACACTGCTGGCCACGACAGAGCTTGAATCCTACTAGCAATGTAAACGACGTAGATGCCGCACCGTTATACTTATACATATGTATATATGAACTGCTAGTACGGCGCATGAGGCCAGTATCCAACAAGCGTTGTATG
>JARFOC010000708.1:197995-225773 GCA_031763485.1 Osmoderma eremita | reverse complement strand
CACGACTGCATTCGGGAGATTGCGTCGGTCATTCGTGATCTGCGATATGACATCGCTGCTTGATGAAATACATTACTGATAGACGGCTTTAAAGTTTAGAAATGGCCAGCGCTGTATGAGGAATCAGTATAGATATGACAGGATCAGCTTTGAAATTATATAATAGATTTAATGAAAATGAAACTTTTGAAACAACATAAAATTTTTATGTATTTTACCTGACAGATACCTGGCCTTTTAAATTTTTCGTAAAAAGTGATTATTTGTTGGTTTCCATTATCGTCTAAAATACTCTTCAGTTTTAAGTTTAGCAATTATGGACGAATTAAAGATCATGGATAAGTAAACCATTTCTTAGGCATCAATGGTACTGATTTCGATAGATCCCAAAGAATATCATAAAACTGTTCTAATGCAGAGTTTGGATCAACATACTGACTGAGTGAAGACCAACCAATGAGCCTGTTCACTTCAGAAAGGCTGACTTCCCTCGACTATACGAAGTTATGTTGGTCGATTCAGAGAAAAGTTATAAATGTTAAATCAAATATGTGAACTGTCCTTTCCTTTTCAAACTGGTAAATTTTCTTTATTCTATATGAGTCAGCCGCTTGTAAAAATTCAATGTTTGCTCGTCTGTTATCTCAAACAAATATTATCCCAGTTAGCGTATATATCTGTTATAAGGTAAGCCATCTAGCGAACAATGCATCTCATATCAATATTCAGCATTCTTCTATTAATCCTTTTGGTGAGAAAGTCGCCTAGATTTAGTAAAAGAAAAACTTCCCCAATTTAAATACGTTCTGTATATTCTTTACTAACGTTAAAGGAACACATTGATACAGCGCACCCCGCTTTCCATAATGCTACTTTAGAATATAAGAATAAAAGGGAAAGCCGCAATCCAAATATTATATGCCTACCGCTTTCACCTTTATTTCTATCCAATGTTCCGAATACATAACATACAGCAAGGAACGTAAACACGAAAAGGAAATAGCGACTGTGGCACTGGCGGTGGTACAGTGGGGAGAGAGCAAAGACACGCAGCATACTAGCGGCGCTCATCGCATCAATAATGCGAAGATTTGTAAACATTGGACCGGATCCCGCAAAATCTGAATGTCAAAGCACTCCCTTTCCGTAACCTACTTTCGAACGACGGGATTTCCAACTTACTTACCGTTCGACGGGTCCCGCCATCTGTGCTCTGATGTCCATATCGCCGCCGGAAGATACGGGAGAAGCTCGATTGGGGCCTTGCGATGTCGGTAGGTACGGCGATGAAAAGAGTTGGCAAAAAAATTCCTCCGGATTTTCTATAAGTTTTCATATACGATTCTGAACGGAACACGTGGATCTAAGTGGGGTTTATTTTTGGCTTTGGACTATCAGGGGTTTTATATTTGCGCTAGTTATTGACGTAATAGATTGATATATCTTGGTTGATGTCTAAAGAATTAACAACTTTAGCCTTCTTTTATTAGTAACTCTAATAGTTTTCTTAAACTAGAACAGTATTTCATATGAGGACTTCTTAACAAAAAGTATCTATAGATTAAAAAGAAATAGGAAAAATGCTGTAAAAAATGGAAAAAAACATATTTAACCTGTTATAACGTGTGATCTATACACTATCAGTTCTCCGTAGTTACCAAACAATTTTAGTAATAATAATTATTATTTTTACTAAACTAAATATACCCCTTTTTAGGACAACTGTAAAAGAAAACTACCACAACCAGGATTTCCATCAAAGTAGTATGATGATGTTGATGGCAACTAGTTAAATGGTAATTGAAGTCATTGCCAGTAGATAAAATAATAGGAAAAAATTTAAACAAACATTATATTCATAGGCTTATTAACCAATATCGAAACTGCCAAGTAATAAAGAAGAAAGGTCCCTGATTACCCTATTCTCCCACAGAGGTACGAATTACGAAGAACGCGAATTTTGGGTCTGATGACGACTTGCCATTAAAGGAGCGACTAGAAAGTATCAAATACTAAGAAATAAACAAAGGAACTTTCAGAAATTGTAAAACCTTTTGAAAATTTAAGTATAAATGACTGCACAGCAATGTCAACAATTTGTTAGTTCAAACAGAATATTTTGACGCCGAGCACATTATGAGTTGCGTAAAAGATCAGTGAAATTAGTGAGGTACTGAAAACGATTCTTGACGCTTTGAATGAGATTATATGGATGGAATGATATCTACATTAAAAACACGTGCGTTCAGTCGAAAATAAAAGGTATCCTTAAATAAGAGTATGGCACTGCCGCATTTAGAATTGTATTATTCTGCAGTTTTTTCATTACATACCTAATATATTTCAAATTATTATATCTGCGTGTTTCATTATATAATACAGACGTTTTGAAATACTTCGGATAAAAAGAACTGAATCGTGGTTCCTTATAACCGCCGCACAGTGCGACAAATTCCTGAAAACCTGGCCAAAACTCCAGACTTCATTTCTGGTACTTAAAATTTTATAGAAATTTCACATGTGCTCTAGAAATAGTAAAATATGCTAATATGCTAAAACAGTCCTGAAACAGTCAGGAAACTGCTGAACCACATACTACATGCTATATATATAACTTCCAAAACCCAAGTTCGTGTTTAATTATATTAAAAATATTACTATCTTGACTTAAATAGGTAATAAAACGCAAATATGTATACTAATGAATATATGTATTGTACTGTATATGGTAATTGTGTTAAGTGTTAAGAGTTACACACTGATAACAGTTGTCGATTTGGTAATAGGAGATTATTTACTTAATAGTAATAACAATTTTTTTATAATGCCTATATATTTGTCCAGCCTTAGAGTACCGAAAGGCTAACAGTGACAGACCAAACCCTGCCATTTCCTATGGGCCTTAAGAACTGTTAAAGGGGACTATTATTATTTTATATATTATTATATATAATATATTATATATTATTATTTATATTTGTCCAACACTAAATTGTAGACAAAAGTAACTACAATAATTAGAATATTTTCTGTAGATTTTTGATTTTCCCGTATTCTTAATCCGTCTTCTTAATTCTTCAGTGGAATCAGTATCACCTTCATCGGAAGAAGGTTCGTCAGGGTACGCGTCATTGTCAGTAGATGAGTCAGCTTCTGGAGGTGATAATAACTCCAAAACGTCAGGAAGAAATGATTTTGTTTTTTTCTCGGTAATTTCCGAAGAGAAGATATAGCAGGGTCGGAGTTTAACAGAACTGAAAACGTCTTCCAATGTTTTCTCCTGTGATAATTTTCTTGCGAATCCTTCCCGATTTTTTTTTATTTCCTTGTTTGAAACTTCTTGGGCCCTGAAAGTTGCCCAATAGGCAATATCACCGAAGCTATTACATCAGAGCCGTGTATAAAGATTTTGTGTAATGTGGGAGGCATGCTATACTATGGATATTTCTCCACAAATATTCTTGCTGCGTATTTTTCAAAGTAATATGATGAGTTTTCGAGTCTGAAAAAAAAAGAATTACCCTATATTAGACCCGGTTATAATGTGACAAGTAAAATTTTTTTTCTAGGAGTGGTGTGGTTTATTTCATGGTCATATGGCTAAATAACTGCCCAACATGTGACAAAAAGGTTTTTCTCCGGAAGTGTCCGGAAATTTAACAAAATTTCTTAATTAGTGTTTGTTTAAGAGAGTATTTTATATAGTTTCAAATATTCGCAAAAACAAAAAAAAACTAATTAGTGCCGTAAAAATGTCCTAAGGTATAGTATAAGGATCCTCCAGGTATCGAGTCCATTATAAGAAAATACTTTAACACACTTATTTTCACTTTCGAAGTTCGAGTACGCTTGTCGTACTGTTGTTGCAGTCATCTTGTGTCTGATTTGGGTGATACGGTAGCACCCCTACCCTTATTATTATATGGGTACCTAGTAGTTCGGTAATCCTGCTTAATGATTTCGCGAAAGGAAAGCCAATTAAATGTACTTTAATATTTGGGCTTTTCGGGAATTTGCCCCACTGTGCGCCGTCTACGATACATTTTTTTTATATTTTATACTTATATCTATGGATATATTTTAATATATTTCTAACTTTTTTCCAAAGATAACAAGCCTCTTTAGCTACAATATTGGCGATGCCCTATACTCTTTTATCCACACTAATTCTATGACGAACGGAAAATCAAAAATTTCAATCAGAACCAATATCAGAATGGCATTAATTGCACTTGAATGAGAGATAATTTAAAAACTGTTTTTGTACTTTTCTATCAACAGTTGTTGGTATAACCAAATAACACACACACACCAAATAACCATACTGCAATTTACTCCTAACAAGTGCAAAAGAAGGTGGCTTTTTGCACAATCTTGTAAAAATTTTGTGCAATATACCACATTCCATTAAAATAAAATTAACTGTATTATGCTATTATCATACTGGAGTATATGTGCATATGACGTCGTTTAGAGGGCATATGAGACCTATCGCGTTATGCGCCTATTCCCAGGGACTATAAACCGGCTAACAAGCAACATCTTTTAGTTTATTATATTTTGCATGCGAACGTGATTCTAATGTACAAGTCGTCGGTAACAAAGAGTATGCGTGCGGCATGTTTGTGTGTACGAAGAAGGGCGAGCTAATTTCCTTTTGTATCCTGAAATTACACGTTCCTAATTAAATATACAGGCACATCGCGCCCTCACATCCCATTAATTACACGATGAATTTCGTCCGCTTTCCATGTTTCGATTGTAGTCGCGTCGATGATAGCAGCCCAAGTAACTAGAGAGCGAGTATTTTATACATAGGTTCCCGTTTCCTTATTTGCCCGCAGTTGGAACAGTTAAAACGAACGGAATCGACACGCCGGCACGCAGACGGAATTTCTCGGCGGGCGCATTCCGGCATCATCTCCTATGAAATTACCTGATTAAATTTTCATATTCAATCTTGAGTTGTTTGCCCTCGGGAAGTACATAGATGGAGAGGAACACGGTCGGATTCCCCCCTTTTCCACACAGCTCCGATGTTTCGCAGTCCTACCAACTCCACACGGAGCTCCAGTATTTCCCACCTAACATACGTATAGTGTAGTAACTTCTATCGAAGTTCTCTTTCTGCCTGTTCTATTTTTTAACTTTTCTTTAGAAGCAAATCGAACTACGGACTTCATCAAGAGAAGAGGGATCCATCTGAGATGGCTCGTATATAGGTTCGGTTATTTTTCTTTGGGTTGTCGGACAGTAATTCCGTTGAAGGGATTTGATACCGGGTTGCTCTCTCGCGTTCCCCAGTGTATCGGGGAGTATAAATCATTTTGATTGTAATCGCGCATGAAAGGGGAAAAGGTTGGAGATTTGTTTTTGTAATCTCGTTAAAGCTAGGAGCTTAGCGGGTGTATATGTGTGCTTATATTCTTTCCTTTTATAAATAATGACGCCACGTATTAATTTCAACAGTAAAAAATAACCCTCCAATAACATGTTATTGCAGGAGTATCAGATTTCCAATTATTATATTTTTTGCGCTGAAGTGATAGCAAAATTTAATATATCCTCATAAAGATGGAAGTAGGTGCATCTTAAAACATTGACACGAATGTTTGTAGTTTATTGTTACACTCCGTTTCACCTCTTAAGCGCTGAGTTTCCAAAAATCTTGATTATGGAGCCTTCACATCATGAAAAGAAGCTAATGTCCAAATTTTATTTTTAGCGATTTCGGCTCTGCGTTAATAACAAGTCAGGGGGCGATACTGCGGCAAACGTTATAGAGTACGATAAGTACCGTACTTTTTTTCATTTTTGCTACGTTTTTATTTTACAATATATGAATAATTATACCCTTATATGTCCTTAGTACAGATAAGCTTAAATAAATTAATACCCACGGTCAGGTTATATCTACATGGGCAGGATTTTGATCAGCTAGATCATGGGTATTTGTGTAATAAAATCTTGCCTTTGGTTTCAGCAACGATCTGGTAAACTTAATTAGATCCTATTTGTTTCATACAACGGCTTTAACTCTGAAGCTTGTCTTATAACATCCGGTGTCCTCAAGGTTTTTTCTGTTTATAACCGATATTGCTATATCTGTTGATTGTCAGATATTATTTTTTGCTAAGGATATTAAGATCTTATCTATGATATCTTCCGCTGAGGACTGCCTCAAGCTCCAAACAAATTTGAATTATATGTCTAATTGGTTTATGTTAAATAAGCTTAGACTGAATATACCTACATGTAAAGGAGTTACTTTTACCAAGAGAAGGACCTGTATAATTTACCATTATTTTATTAACAAAGTTGAAGACTTGAGTGTTATATTTGATTCTCGACTTTTTTTTTCTGATCGCACAAATGAGTGATGCCATATAACTATTAATGTTGCTTCGTCTTTCCTTTTGGGTAAACTACCTTTTTTGATCCCTCGATATGCAACACTAAACACGGCCTTGTTTTATACCTTGCCTGTTCATACAAACCTGTTACTTAAATCACCACTTGAATGTACGTGTAACACTTACAATCGCATTGGTGGAGACTGGAGAATGCGAAATATGTAATTGCTCTTTACGAGAACAGTCCAAGAAGACGTTCAAAATACAAGGGCGACTATTTATTACTTATAATTTCAAAACTATTGTTCATTTGTTTGTGTTATTATCATTTGTCCTTAATTTGGTACTTTTTACTGCTATAAAATACAAATAATATGATACGGTGGCTTAAAATAGTAAAAAATATATAATACCCTTACCACCTCGATGAGTGAAGAACTCGTAACTCGTATTTCGGCAAGTTGCAATCCTCAGCAGAATCTACGAAGGAAGATAATGTTAGACGTCGCACTCTGGGAGATGTGCACCACACAGAACACGGCTTGAAAAACACTACCTTCCGGCTTATAGCGAAGTGGTGTTCTGCGTGGTACACATCTCCCAGAGTGCGACGTCTAACATTATTTTCATTGGTAGATTCTGCTAAGGATGCCAACTTATTTGCCGAAATACGTATCCGGAGTTCTTCACTCATGGAGGTGCTAAGGGTATTTTTTATAATATTTTTTATTTTGTAATAAATAAATTAAACTTAAATCAAAAGTCATTCAAAGTGACCATATAAAACCATATATAATGAAATTGAACAGTTAGTGAGATTTGCAAAGGAGAATTTGCTTGAAATTAAAAAGAAACACCTTCTGAAAGGTATAATAAGATTTACTGTCCTCGCAATTCAGCTTATCCTTATGGCAATCATAAAATTTTTGAATTATCTCTTGCAGATTGTTTCAGGCTTAATCGCCTAGATACTAGGTATCTAACAAAGTACAAACTTCCGTCGTTTTGAAAATTTGATTATATACTTTCTTCGTTTGCTTATGAACAAGCTAGATTTTTGTAATTTTGTTTGCATATCGCAAACATATACTAAATTGTTATGAACCTCCCAAGGATCTTTTGTTCTCTTAATAATTTTATTGTTAGTGTTTGTCTGCAGCATAAGCTAACTTTTTCGTACCTTCATTTTGCTTTATAATTCTTCATGTGTATTATTTGTTGCATACTAAATTGTTAAGTACCTATACTTTCTTCTCAGTCGGCAAGGAAGGACTCTACACTCTTGGGAAATAAATAATATTTTCTTCTAAAACGGCCTAGGCACACAAACGTTCCCTAACGTAAATATACACATAGAAGTTGGTAACTCAAGTCTGAGATTAATATAGCGGTACGCATCTACAAGATTAGACACTAAGTTAAACATTTCCGTAGGAGACAGTAAACAAGTGAATTGCACAATAAAACTTAATATTTACGTTTACGGTAGTCGCTCCTTATCCTTTTGATATTTCGAGAGGAAATAACTTTCTCCGCCTCGCTCCTTTTCTCCGGCAAACTTTCGAAGGTAATCTCGGCTGACGGATTAATTATTAATCCAAACTAAACCCCCAGTGCCGAATAAGGAGGCGGCGCGGGGCGTACCGCGGGGCTGCCTTCTTGCTTTATAAGGGAATGCAATTTTCCTTCATTAAAATTATATCAACGTTGTTGCATCGTGAATAAAGGATCCCCCAAGTCAGATGTATAATAGAGATTATAATGTGGATAAAAAAAATGTTATCTCAACGACTTTGCTTCTTTTCGGAAGGAGTAGTAAGGTGGCTTTAGGAAACGCTAAGAGTATACGTGACAGTAATAATAAGCTGTAAATCATTTTACATGGGCTATTTTTGCTTAAAGAAACACCGTAAAAGATACCATTCATTTCTGCATAAGAAGTTTATGGAAACTACACAGTAAAAATGATAAAAAGATCTCCAACAACACAGTGTTACAATAGTTTCGCCAACACAAGATTAATAAACAAACTAATAGATAAAATGTGAAGATTTAACATTTTGACTGTGTATTCATCATGGACCTTCACCAAGTAAAAGTTGAAGTAATTCAATTATCTGTAGAAAACTTATCTTTTTCTTTGTTTCTGTTCTAGGTATAGATCGATCTTACCGTTCGGACGATACTGAAGATGCAGTAACAACTGATAACCCAACTACACCCTTCCCGACGCCACCCCCAACAATAGCCTCCCCTAGATCACCACTACCCCTTCATCGCCAGGCTTCCCCCTTTCCTTTAGAAAACACCAACACACGTCGCATCATCTATGCCACACCCCAAGATCGCCTGCGTGGGAACAATGGTAAGTAATCAAATGAACTTTTCTATATGTACGTGGAATGCTTTCAAAGTTCTATAAATTGGTTGGAATAGGGTACATGGCATAATTTTTGAATCAATGGCGCATTATTATGAACCGCCTTTATCGACACCTTTTCGAAACTGTATTACATTGTAATTTTTCAAAATGCTGCTTAACATTAACTAACGTCCTTAATAGAACCTGTCATTTGCTCCGCGTTACAGGCAGCATCACAACAGAACTTTGGGAACACCCTGGCATATAAAAGATAACCCACTTGCGGTTTGCAGGTACTTCTTCCACTAAATAATTTAAATTTTGCAAATATTGTGAAAAAGTCACAAAGAAAGTGACACAAAGTTCCTGCCGAACTCGAATCAATCAATACGACCCGCACCGCTTTGTTCCCGTATCCTGCTAACTCTTTCGCCTCGCACTTTGACCGTGTATCTGTTGTAGGGGAGGTGGTTTACGCTAGTAACAAGAAACCTCAATCAAACAACACTTTGGGACGCAGCGGACGGAGCAGGCACAGAGGTGCGGGTGGAATGACCTCCTCCAGCAGCGCCACTTCCTGTAACAGTTGCACGGAAGGTGCCAGAAACGATATTACCTATCACGGGGAACCGCATCAGCGACTTTGCTTGAATAATGGTGAGAATATATTAGAAGACATTCGTATTTATTTGAAAAATAATGACCAGCCAATAAGTAGCATTTGTTTAAAGCAGAACCTGTCTACATTTGATCAAATTCGGATCATCTTAGTTTTTATACCTTACGTTAATATTAAACTTCAATTATTGTTAGCATGAAACCGTCCAGGCAAAGATAAATTCCATAACAATATATTTATAACCATTTGCTGGGTATTGGGAATAAAACAAATCCATTTCACACGTCCCATAGGCGTACGCCTATTGTTCTGATTATTAACTAAAGCTGTATATTGGTGAAAAATGTTAAAGTAAACAAAAAATTGAGTAACCGAGCTTTACCTTCAAATTACGTAAAAATCAAATCAACATATCCAATTACTCGGAATGTGCGTTCAGCTCTCTAATCCCTTATTGTAAGTTTAGTGTACAATTGTAACCGTAGATACGACTTCAATGAATTTTCAAAGTATATAAATTGATACATCTACGTAGAGTAAGTAAATTAGGACTTTATTATTATTTGAGTACATATTTGTAACCAAATTTGTTTATTTGTTTATTTTCATAACAATAATAAACTTTATTTCCAAACAGAAATAATGAAAAACGTCACAGTGCACAGTAGAGTACGGCATTACAAAGTTCATCATCATACATTTTCAACAGAAATTGCAAAGTTAAATAAACAAATAAAATTTCCAGAATGCAAATGCCATAACAAGTGAATATCTTGTTTGTTTGAAAAAGATGTTTGTTCTATATTCATTACTTTATGTATATTTTCCGGGTTTTTTCCTTGACGTAAAACTAGATTGTATCCGGTTTAATAAAGTTAACATGTCAATGGATGTTTTACTAATTTTGGCGCCGCTGTCCTTGGCATGTCTTTTATGTTTAAAAGTTTCGGTAGATCGTTAATGTAGATTAGAAATATAATAGGAGCAGGGGTCGAATCGTGCGACACCCCAACATCAACAACAGCAGAACTTGATTTTTAATCATTACAAGTAACTAACGCCCGGACAGCGCAGTGGTAAATTATTCTAACGTAGAGGTCGGAGGTTCGAATCTCTCTGGGTTTGACTCGATCTTTGTTTTGTGATTGGTCGCTTCCGAGATGGTATCCGAGGTGTTCATATTTTCTCCTCAATCAACACTGTTTCTCCTTCTTACGGGTAGGGAGGCCAGTTAGAATGCCATGGAACACATAACACATACAAAAATGCACTTACGCCCCGTGTCATGACAAATCAGTGTATGACTTATGACTGAATTGGACACAGTACAAAAAAGAACTATTTGTGGAGGATCGCGTAATTAAATGTTCAACCATTCGTTCACAATTAATAACTCCGTATTTTTTCGCAATTATTGAATGATTGCAAAGGATTGAATATGTGCTATGCTTATGTGAACATTTTTGCAACAAGGACTCCCCTTTATGTCACTGTGTCACATTACTAACTACGAAGATCCAATAGGTTATCATATTACCACAGATAGATTGTTTATAAATCGTTGTAGTTCTGTGCCAATTTTAGATAAATGTAAAAATAAAATGAAAATAAGTTATCAAAGAGGGACACTCTTTGGTCAAGCCTAGCTGTGAAAGAAGTCAACGACATTCATCACCTTACCTTTAAGTTAATAATAGATACATTCAATTTCCATCTGTATAATTTCCACTACTTCAAATTCGTTTTTTACTTTTTTTTGGTGTACACCGCCATTACAACGAGTAAAATGCACTTCGTTAACGCAACTTTCCAATGTTAAAACTCCAAACTAACTGCATTAACTATACGTTTTTGACTGCGTCGAGATTCAGAAGTAGTAATACAGAACGTACAGCAACGGAGGCGTCCAGGGGCGTGTAATTGGGTAACGTCGAACTTCTCTAACGCGATTAACGCCCGACGAAAGTTCAGGTAGGCCGCGGGTGTCGACGGTAAAATTAGCTTAGCGTAGGATAGGTGTGGGCATTATGGCGCAGGATCTCGTAACGGAATTAGCACATCCAGTGGCCGTATACAGAACGTTAAATAAATTTCCGTGTGTGACATGGTTCCCGTTTCGTTCGTCTATTTGCCTCGAAGTTAACCGTAGTGGAGCCCGGTCCATGACTTCATTATTTCACTCGTCGCTTCGCTGTTAAATAGAACAGATAGGAAAAAGTTTCGAAAATTCAATAACGCACAACTTAAGTGTATGTAAAACCTAAATCAATCCTTACATGTAGATAAATATTTAATGATATTGCAACCGATTACCATGCAGAAAAGTTTATTGCACGTTTTTATTTTTCATTTCTTCTAAATAATTCAACTAATTCTAAATGAGCTTTATGGATAGCATGCAACGTTAATGTATTAGTACTGGAAGAGCACCTTTCCACATACAGAAAGCTTTCGCTGATATATTGAAGGAATAATTGAACCGAAACTTTTGATCTGCATACTCGACATTTTTAAGCCCGGGGATTTTAAAAGAGGAATTAGCGTAGGTGGGCCTCGGGTTTAGGATTATGACGTCTGATGCGATTTAACGCAAAGTATTACGCGCTAACGAATTACAGCAACGTCGCGTAATCATGGTGACAATAGAATTCCTCTTCCCTTTCATACATGGAGTAGGGAAATATTACGGTTACGAATACTATAGCGATAGCAGATTACAAAATCACATTTATTGGATATTTAATTCATAATAAAGTATCGATATACAACAAATAGTCACATAATCTTTAATGTTTGTCTATATTTTATTATACAAGGACCCATGCCAAATACTCTCGTCACGGTGATCGTTTGACGAGGTTGTGATTTACTTCATTTTGTTTTACAACCAAAGGATGGTATAGTATTGATGTTGAAACTTTTTTCAACTTCCTTTATTTTTGCAATCTATTTTTAAACAAATAATAAGCAATACTATTAACGACTATTGATAGCACAGTAGGATCGTGTCCAGTGGCGTGTCCTCTTTGGATTCTACCATCTGAAGTTGGTTACGGTCTAAGCCGATGAGGGTGTAGTCTTAACGGATCCAGCCTTAGTCTTCTGTACTTTGGGTGCAAGGAACCGTTGTTGGCTAGTTCGTTACGATGGGCCAGTAACAGTTTACGTAGATATGAACGTAATATTTGCTGATTTAGTGCTATTTACTTTTACTCTCCATAATGTGCACCATATATTTAGTTAGTTAAATGATTTCGTAAAATTAGGGATGCTACTGTGGGATCATTATGAGTTGCCATTATGACAGCATCATGAGCGTATGTTGCCACAGTCGTATATTCAACCAGGAGCATGTCTGTTGCGAATGCTATACTGTGGAGCTCCAGAGTGAAAAATGAAGTGGTATAAGCTTCTCCATACTTTACTTCGAATTTATTGGATAGTTACGATTGAAAAATACATATCGGATGGGGTAACCATGTCTTGATCTTTGATAATAGACCGCTGTGCCATACCTTATCAAAGGCCTGAGAGACGTCAAGAAATGCCACCTCATAGCTCTTATTTTCGAGGGCGCTTCTCGCGGTTCTAACCATCTGTTATTTGGTGCCAAGTTGATGTCCAAAGCCAAATTAGAAAGTTGTCCTTGTCTCTTTTTCTACTATGACAGCTTCTATTCTTTTCAATGCAATCTTCTACAATACTCCAAAGATGGCAGACAGAAGACTGATTGGACGATAAGAAGAAATTTCATTGGGAATTTTGTTTAGCCTTATTAACAAGATTATTTAAGCAATTTTCCAGCGGACCGAGAAGTATCCAAGCCTTAAAATGGCATTGAAGCTGTGGTGATAAAAAAAATACATATCTAGTTTAAATTTAAATATAACAATCCTCAGTCTATATTTTGTTATATCTATCACAAATATTAAGCTAAGCGTTGATTAATCAATTAATTAGCTTGCCCCTTGCACATTTGCATTCAGATAGGGTTAGAGCATCGAAGCGCGGAGCCAAGATTTATTAAACAGGGTGCACCTATATGCACCCTTCTGAAAGCCGATTAAGTGTTGTTGTCAATGTTTACAACTAGATGGCGCATCTGTAGCGTTCAAATTCGCGTATACACGTTCGCACACAAACACAAATGAACACCGAAGAGGATTAAACGCCATGGGTACTGATGCCACTGGCCACTGGCCTGCTACGGATTTGCGATCTAATTATAAAGTTACCTCTATCAGGAGCGCTGTACGGCTGAAACTTTCATCACTAATGGCCGAACAGTAATGGGATACGCGTCTGATAATAATTTTTCGAATTAACAGCGAAAATAATTGGTAGGAAATGGAATTTTAGAGGATCAACGGACGGACGAAGGGGGCGCCACCAGTGAGTGGATATTGTTTGGCGAACGTTGGGCGCCGTGTGCCATGTTTAACTTCCAAATTGAATTTCGAAATTTACTTATAGATTACGTCCTTTAAATTACGCGTCTGCGGTATGCCGTGTACATATATTGCCCAAATTTGTCGCCGCTGGCATTGACTCGCTGTTTCTATGCAAATGGGACAAAAGCTATAACGGTAATACCGCAATAATGACAGTGATAAAGCGAGCGGTTGTTTCGGACTTAAAGCAAATAAATTGCTCCGTTGTGTAAACATATATACATATGGTATACATATAACTTCTATTTCGTTCCTCTACTCCTATAATGGACTCCGGTCCTCGGTTTCTTTTTTCGGACAGTGTGGATAAAGAAAAACTAACACCTACATACAACAACGTTTCGTATATTAAGCGTAAACTTCTTCAGACCACAACACCTTACTAAATTTTAAAATCGGCGATATAAACCAAAGAACAGAGTTATTAAAAATTACCTGCTGTTGAACAAGTACATTTTAAGTGACTAAGTACATGAATGTACCAAAATATCTATTTGATATACTAACCCGTATATATAAAGGGGATATGTTATTAAACACAAATGGTAGATCATCAACCCTATCTGTAGGAATTAACGTTAACTAGCTACTCTATTATTGCAAGAACAAACTACATGATCCCATACCTTGCAGTAGCATCTTCAATTTGTATTTAATATATATGTATATATGGTGTATATATGGTATTTCTCTTGGTAGTACAAGTCCGGCCCTTGAGGTAGCTCAGGATCTTGTTCAATGAGGAATTCTCCAGGTCAGCTCTGGAAGTGATTAACTTCCCAAAGATGGTGTTTCTGATTCAGGTGGCCGCAGGACAGTGGCACATAACGTGCTCTACTGTTTCTTCGTCCCCCATACACAGTCGGCATTCGGTTTCTTCCGATAACCCGATTCTGTGTAGGTGTTGGTGTAGGTGTGTACAGAAGTAACTATTTTAACCCTTTTACGGTCAAGTATTAGTAATTCTCCAGTTCTGACATGATTGGGTGAGATGCACTCTTTTGCATGTACCAAACCAGGAGAATTGTTTTCTATTTTAACCGGAAACTAATTTTTTGTTTGGCTAGCGAGGTTGTAATGTGAATTGCCGGTTCTGGACCCTGGAAGCACACCGCGGCACCCTTTTTTGCAAGGGTGTCGGTTTTCTCATTCCCTTGAATGAAGGAGTGACCCGGGACCCGGATTAGGGTTAGTTTGTTAGATGCTCCTATTGTGTTTAAAATGGCTTTGCAGCTCCAGATCAGTATAGAGTGGCATTTTTACGTCTTCAATGCTTTCAATACGGTCAGGCTGTATTGAAAGCTCACTGAAAGTCACTGAAAATCTTTATTGATTTGTGTTTTAGCTTTTTGTTGAAAATCTCTCTTGCGCACATCTCAATGGCATAGATTTCAGCCTGATACTATTACTTGAACGAATTGTAACTCCAATGATTTCAGGTAGAATTCTTCTTCTCAGGTCTTTGCAGGTGTTGGACAGGATTTTCGATTCTTCTTCTACCCAATTCCTCTAATTTTTCTGTTACTTGTCATGTTTTCATTTCTTCTGTCATTCCTTTTCTTGTCCCTATTTCTTTCATTTGGTCTATCAATTTTCTTCTTTGCCTCCCTCTTCGTTTTTTACGTGTCCTTATTGCTTCCATTATTTTACCTGTAACACTGTCTGTGGTATGTGCCCATATCACTTCTATTGGTTCTTGCTTATTTTCCTCACAGTCGGTTCTTGGTTTGTTATTTTCCTGATGACCTAGTTTTTAATTTCTTTCAACGTTGTTTTTCCAGCTATTTTTCTCTACGCTTTCATATTTTCTATTTCTTTGGCCCATATGTTCATTAATTCCTGCATTTTGTTTTTATTATTTGTCATCAGGGCCACATCGTCTGCATATAACAAGCTACTGATTATTACTGATTCTAAATTTTTGTACTCTATTGTTTAGATATTCGCATTGCGCATTTATTCGCTTTACCATTGGTCCATGACCAATAGAAACAGAAATTTGCCCTTTATGTAGAATTAAGGTTCATAATATTAGGTATACCAAAAACATCCAGAGCAGAATTCCCGTAAAGGTTTTATTGTCCCTACGCACTTTCAATACGACGCTAAATAGGTGCGTCAGAGAATTTCGAGCAACATCATGTGTTAAAGTAAAGCTTCACATACGGTATATATGTATGTACGCTGTATGTACATATATAGGTACCTAAAAACCTTATACTGCAATGCAGCATGTCGGAAGCGAAATGACAAGTGTATATATCCTCCTTTGAACCCGAGCAAACGCATATTTTGTACTTTCCCCTGTCGTTTTACAGACGTCAATGAAGAATCGCCACCTGAGCCGGCGCCGCCGGAGGTGCCCCCTCGTGGCCCATCCTTGCATTCAGCTACCTTGCGTCGCAGAGCCGATTACAATCTGCCGGTTGGCGAATCGAATCAGAACGGTCAAGAAACAAACGCTTCGTCGCAATATCTATCGCAAGGAGGTGAGTAATACATCGCTCCTGTTTTGTTAAAAGTAATATCGGCCAAGTATATAAACAAAAGAATACTACATGCGCAAAGATAAAGCATTTCCGTAACTAGATTATCTGATTTAAGTTTAGCATCCAACAATAAGTGTGTTTCACATCCAACATATACGCAACGAGCTATTCTAAGAGGAGAAAGTAAAAGCAATAATTTAGGTCAAGCGATTAAATGAAGTATTAAAACTCCTTCTAAATTGCCCTAATTTTTGTCAACCCAACCATTTATCACCGACTATTGAGTAACGTTTCGGATTTCCCCTTCCACTAATTAATTAATTCGCAATTAAATTGCAACAAGACGGGAGGGCGACTCGGCTTTCGGGAAATGATACGGATATTACGCAGCCCGCAGTCAGTTGGCTTCCTCCGATGGGACGCAAAACACGAAATAAAAAATAACGACCAATATATAGCGACCGGCCGAATGAAAGAAACGTAATTGGGTTATGTGCCGGGGATAAAGCACTTCGACTTAATTGTGTTTTAACTGGTGTTAATTAAATTTCAAAGGGATTAGCATATTTTATGCTGCCGGAGTTGATTATTTGAATTGAAGATGAGGGGAGAGGAGACGCCGAAACGTGTACTGTTTTGCGCGCGTCCAAATGAATTTATCGCCGCATTTAGAAGATTAAATAAAATTGTTTTCGCAATTGAGTTTTTACTCTTTTCCACGGAGGAATTGCTAATTTATAAGTAAAATTTTAATTTTTTTTTCATTTTCGCCGCTTGGCGCTCTCAATTTGTTTTGTTTTAAACGACCCCAGAGGTTTCTGTGGCTTTCTAATAAGGGATAAATGCTACATAGGTACATACCTACTAAATGTTTTCGCTAACGTTTGTTATCGGGGGCTTGAGAGTAATTACGAAAAGAAATTACTGCGGAAATTAAACCGTGTACAATAATAATATATATTTATTTCAATATGCACACAGAAAATATACATAAAACAATTCATAATACTAATAAATTCATCAACCGAAAAATTCATCTAAAGAATACAGTTCCATCTTTAACAAAAATCTTTTAAGGTATTAACAGAATCAACGGATTTAGCATAAGATAAACCGTTCTCAGTCGGAGACAATCTGTGTATACGATACACATAATTAATATTTCCGAAACGGGTGTGCAAATATTTTTGCAAATATTAAATTGTGATTGGTTTATAAATAAAAGTATTATGTATAGATTGATCTATATAAATTCCATAAACTGTTAGGAAGTTGTAAGTCTTAAAACTATTTTTACAACTCTCACAGGTAGACATATTCAGTAGAATACCTAAGAATATCTTCTGTACTAAGAATACTCCATTAATATCGGAACTCTCTCACCAAAAATGATTCCGTATTTTTAACGTGCATAAAACAATCCATAGTATATATTGTTTTTAGTGCAGCAAAATCAACTACATTCTTCAGGTTTCTTACACAATGAAAATGCTATTTAACCAATTACCCAATTTTTCCACGTGTTTTGTCCATAATCAATAATTGCATTGTACTGGCGCGTAAATAGAGAATATATGTTATGAAGTACAACTGAGAAATAATTAACTCCCTCTGCAGGAAATTGACGCTATTAGATTGGAAAATATACAGGGTCTCTAAAGTTGAGTAGCCTATTAAAAATATTTTATGAAAGTAAATTCACAAAAATTCTGAAAATAAGTACACTGTTTTTGGCCAAAGTGATCTTTCACAGTAAATTATTTTCAGTTTTGCATCATTTCCGGTTGACCATTGACGTGGTACTCTAGTTACATGAGCGTCTTGCAGAGACGACATGTGGCCATTGTGATAGTTATTTGATAAAAACATTAACGCTAAAGTGGAGAATTAAATGCATTAAGTTTTTCGAATATGGACAGTAGCACAGCCTCATTTTAAGCCAACTCGTAAAACTCTTAGACTTATTACGCATGGTTGCGACCCCCTTTGCTCAAGAACATCTTAATCCATAGATACACTTCGGCACCCCTAAAGATCTTTTTGTTCACAAGTGCCTGTGTCTTCCAAACCTGGATAGGTGCAAATTTCAACAAAATTGCAGCAAGTGTGCGCTGACAATAGCGTCATTTGTAATATACTCGGTAGCAGTTGCCCTTCCATAGACTTGCCAAATAGTGGAAGTCACTGTTTTCCCGGAAACGGGAAGTCGACGAAAGAGAACTTAACGCATAAGCATACATGTTTGTCATTAATATCAAGGTTCTAGTTCTAGTTTATACGGAAACGAAAACTTGATCGAGTTCAAAGCCATTAACTTTCTTATCTCCATTTAAAAAATGAGTGAATGAAAATTTCAAGGTTCAAGTTGTTTATCGTTTGAAAGAATACTAATGATTATGGTCGCGATTTGGTGTCGAATCTCATTATGCTTAAGTGTCCAAAACTCAATTTTCTTAAACGGAATACACTGTATATTTTTGCATCATGATACACAGAATCAAATTCTGCAGCAATTAGTATTACGTTTCCCTATACCTAGTTCCTTTAGTTTACCTGTTATTAATAATTGTGTTTTCGTGGCATATTTTGCTGGAATTAATCCAATTTTTCGCAATAAATTCCAACCAAAGTATTTATTGCCATAACACAAAAAAAATCTGCAAAACGAAGAAAAAAATGTAAAAAATACGGAGAAAAGTAAACTTGAATCACTTTAAGTTCACTTTTAGTGAGCGTCTTCAAAAAAATAAGCATGCATCATTGAAAAACATTTTTTGGACAGTTTAGTAGAACTTACAATTGGTTAGTAAAAGATTTTCTTTTATAACTGTTTATTAATATTAGTGTTGGTTTTCAAGTGATAAAGTACAAATGAATAATTTTATTTATTCTCATGAAGAAGTACTGAATTTATTTTACATTCGCGGGGAATGCAATAAAATTGTTAAAAGAACATGTAGAAAATTTAATGAAAGTATTGTATTGCGAAAAATTTACTTATTTTCAGAATTTTTTTTTATATTTCCTTCACCAAAATATTTTATTAGGCCACTCAAATTGGGAGAACTATATATATTTGAACCCACAAACTAGTAATTGTAAATTTACCGATTTTTTCATTTACCGGTCATTTGGTAAATGAAAATGAAAATGAAAATACCGATTTACCGGTAAATTACCGGTAATTTTTTTTTAATTAAATTTAGGTGATAAAAAATATGTCATTTTGATTTCCATTTCACATTTTTTATTTCAAAGATATAGAATATAAACATTAAAGTGCTATTCTAAACAAACTATAATAAAACCTTTAGAAACAGAAATAGAATAATACAGAAAAATAAAAACACAACAGAAATAATATATAGTACGTATTAGGGAGGTACTACCTAATATCATTTTATTGATTACTATTTTTTAAAAAACAACTTCCCAAGAAACTTAAATTGTTTAAAGTCCAGATCCAGAGAATACCCTTTCTGATTCAACACTTGTTGGACGAATGGTCATTAAATAATCAAATACTATTTGAATATACTTCCGCCCTGCTTTTTTTGGCGGAATATCCTAATTCTTTTTTCACTTTTTGTGTCCAATCTTTCGTGTTTTTAGCTTGTCGAATTCATACTTTTGACATTCTGTTTTTTGTTTGATAAGGTCATACAATTTCTGCTTCATGGATAATTCGAAATTAGGTGTAGTCGTAGAAGTATCAATATTTTTGTTATCTGACTTTGAATTGGAATCCAAATCAGAATCATTTGACTGACTCTGACTACTATCAACAATAATTGAAGGTATTTCAACAATCCCTTTGATTATTGTTGCTTTACTGTTTATATTAAAAATGTCATAATTTTCTTGATTCGACAAAACCAAATTAGGGTCTATCAAATAGTTTAATATGTCTGAATTCAAAGTCGTTCTCTTCTTTATGCTATATATCAATGCCTTTTTCAGTTCAACGCTTAAACATGTATTTTGGTTGGTTAATTCATCCAACATAAATTACAAAGTAACATGGGCTACATATAAATTAGTCTTTTCACTGCAAAGTGTTTCAGCGGCTAACTTAATGGGTTGTAGGCTTGAGCTTATATTTGATAATTTTATTTCTCTGTCATTGAAATCTAAGTCCAGTTTCAAATGTATTAGACTTTTTCGGACGGCATCTTTAAGTAATAAAAATCTTTCCAGCACGTTTAGCAGGCTATTCCACCTGGTTCTATAATCTAAAATTAAAGAAACATCTTTTCCGATAATTTCTTTTTCATATTTTTGTAATAATGTATTTTTGGTTGGCGATTTTCTAAAAAATCGTACTATCCGCCGTACTTTTGTAATTAAAGAATTAAATTCTGAATTTTGTAGAATAAGTTCGGTAGAGCCAGTATCTTCTTGGTTTATTTCAAAATTATCGTGTTCAATGTCCGAATTATCAGAATCAGAATATGTAGTAAGTAGTAAATTAGTATTATATTCATCATCATCCTGTATATCTGGTGTGCTTACATTGCAAAGAACTTTTATGATTGCTAATTGCAATCCATGTATGAGCCATAACTGATGATTTTTATTCAGTAATTTCATCGTTTTCTTAATGACGGCAGCTCAGTCCAATGTTATGCAGACAATGTTTTTCAAAGAAATTTGATATTCTTTTAATTTATTTTCTATTAATTCTGCGCATACTTCAGCAGACGCAGATCCATAAATTCGACTCAACCCAAGATTCCAAAATTTACCATCACTTCCGTGAATATTCACATTTATATATCGGTGGTTTTTATTTGATGTCCACTCATCTGTGGTAAGGCCATACATTTTGTTGTTTGTTCGTATGCTGTAAAATTTCCATCGATACCTCTTCCTTAATTTTATCTGCATATTGCATAACTACTTTTTGAATAGTTTTTGGCGACATAAAAATTTCTGGTATGGATTTACCGAATTTTTGTAATATGCCGGTAAGTTTACCGAACGTTTCTTTGTCAATTTACCGGTTAACCGGTAAACCGATAAACCGGTACACAATCCTTACCACCAACTATCAAATAAAAGTAATTGTCTATCCAAACAAATTCAGTATTTCAGTTGTTAAAAAATATATTGTTTGGTACAAATAAACTATTGTTCAGTAAAAGAAATAAATTAATAAGATATAGTGTGTGTATAGCGTGTTTGACTTTTTCAACGTGTATCTGCGGTAGATAAATAGTTTAGTCCTAGGTTATTCTAAATATTTGTAGTTTTATTTAATTTTCGAACATTTTCAGCAATTAATACTCCTATACTAAAAAAGTAAAAACTAGAAAAAGAATTATAGGGCTTAACTTACCAGTGAACGAATTATAATACAATTATCTTTTTATGGTTTCTCATTTTTTAAAAAATTAATCATTATATTCCATTAAATACCATCATACTAACAATCCAGTAAGAATACCTAAATAAAAACAGTCAACCCGAAGGCATTGGCTACAGATATAATTGAAATGCACAACCCTAGCTTGTGGCGACACCAACGGCAATACGGTCAACTATCATCTCGACGGAGTATTGACCCGCTGCCGATCTCTATCCTTTTCCACCCCGTACGGTTCGCTCTCTCTCCCATCGCGGCAGGACAACGTATATACGGCAGACTCTGGACAGAAGAAGCAACAAGAAGGCTTCGTGGAGGACTTAAACACGTGATGCGGTTTTCCGTTGTTCATGACATACGTATTTATTTTTTAGTTGGTTTTTTCTTTTATTTTTAAAATTTAGCATCGCACTTAGTTTTGCTGGATCTCCTCCCGTCCCTTCTGCTATTCGCATTTTTCTCGATTTCGAAATCGTTCTCCGTTTATATAACTTTAATCCAATGATAGGAACCTGGAAGCCCGGACGCTAGACGTTCGCCGTTTATGGCTCTCTTCCTTAATCATTCATATCCGTTTTACTGAGCGCGCCGTGACTCGATCTACGATTGAATTCTCAACTCGACGTCCATGTTTTCTAGCGCTACCTACTTTACAGCGATGTTTTCTGATGTTATTTTTACGGAATTTTATTATTGCACCGGTGGAAAAGTGTCTTTGAAAAGAGACGACGTTCCTAGGTTGGTAATCATACGTTCTCCGAGATCTTATAATCATATTTTCCTCTGATCTTGCATCGAGAACTTTTCTATTTTTGATTTTACGTAATGTCAAATAGGTGGATTGAAGTTGTACTACAAGGTCTTTTCCTGGTGATAAGTTTATTTATTGAGAATAAATACAAATCAAAAAATTTAATAAGCGACGGAAATAATTTGCTCTGCAACCGTCAATTTATGTTTTTAGTTTTCCGAAGAAAATTCATATAGAGTTGTCACTCGTCAAACTATAGAGAATTAAATTGAAAATATTTTTCAATAAGCCTTCAATTTGCCGCTTCAAGCGGAGAGTAAATAAACAAATAAGCTTCGGTTAAAAATCAGTGCACCGGGATGGCCAGAGCGATACTTTTTTGCCTTGTTCGCTCGACAAAAGAAATATTACGCGAATGGACGTCCCGCAGTTAAACAAATTGAAATATCGACAAGTGCCCTCCAAGCGTTTCTCGGTGAAAAACGCCCGCCGTCCCTAAAATATCAGGACTACGTCAAGAACACAAAAGCTCACATCTCACCGTACAACCATGCAACTAACTAACTACCTATTGTGCTGATGGCATATTCATTTCATACTTGTAATTTGTTTGTCGCTTCTGTTCGGACAAGAATAGGATTTCCGATTGGTGTCTGCGCGCAGAATTGACAGATAAGATCGATTATACCGTCATACCCTCTACTGTCGTCGTCTTCCTCGAGTATATAGAGAATATCGCATTTAACTCGGTATTTAACTCCACCGGCCGAGCATAACTGGCTCTGAGTCACCCAGGCGTACGCGTCAATTCGATTGGTTTATGCTGCGACAGTTGCCGCTAATGCGACCGTCTCATGCGTCTACATACATACAACATAACCCCTATGTTCGCTGATTAATGTCATTGTTAAATGTTTGCTGGATCGTTTCGACGGGAACATTATTAAATTCTATTTGTACAGATACGTATTTCGTATTGTAAACGTTCTGGGGTGGAAACTAGGTTTACGTTGTATGATCGATCTGGTAAAATGAGTACATTCAGGAAAATTTAACTACTAAAAAATGAAAATATGAAGAAAAACATTCATGGTCTGCTAAAAAGGATCCTGTGTATTGTAATGAAGTCTTGAAATTATTTGCACGAGCCGTTGTATTCTTCAATAACGAATACAAATAGCAAGTAAAACTTCAAACATACAAAATAACATGAATCTTCTCAGGTAGACTATAAGGAAATGGTGGAAGATGTTTTGACATAGACCATTGGATAGTGTTATGAGTAAGAGATCGATCTTCATATGAATGAACCATGAAATAAGGGGCGCTGTCGGAGAAGGGGACATTGTAAATGTTATAGAATAACTAGTGGGATGGTTGGAAATACTCAGAGAAGAAAAGACGATAGTCCTAAGCTGTTTTCCTTGAGGTTAGAAAGAATTGCAGAGCAAGAAAACTAATCAAAATCAAATAATACGTCTAGGTGTTTTATAATATTCTTTCTAGCTATGCTGACATCAATATTGTAGGTAAACACCGTTTGAAGGTGATATACGAGACGATACAACATTTACGGCCAGGACCAATCAGGCTTCCTTAATTAGTTTAAATGGAGAAATGGGCGAGTGGTTGGGGCGGTTGAAGCCCGAAGATGTACTGTTACCTTCAGCTGGATGGATGTACGAAATAAGCATAAGAAGGGAAATCGGGAGGTGTTTGTAAAAAGTTTCCCTTCAAAGAGTGCACCTTCGAAATAGTTAGAGAAAGAAAACCGTAGGCGAATGACATAGCCAAGTGTTCTGAAAAGCGTGAACGCAAACTAATCACCGATTGATTTGGAGAAGACCAACAGATGTCAAAGGACGCAAGAAAGACTGGACAATCAAATCGGTAACATCCTGCTGGCCTCTGAAAAGAAGAACGACGAAGGACAAAAGAAGAAGTGTCCAAGAGTAAATCTGGATGTTCGCCACGAACGGGACTATCCCTGCAAGCGCAAACGTACGAGAAAAAACGTCGATCTGCCCCAACGATTTATTGAAGATGAAACCAGGAAGCAAAACCGAGAAAACCAAAGCCATAACATCCCCCGTACCTCCCCTGAGCCCCACACCGCGAAGGCCGAGCCGTTTCGGTACTAGAATCAACGCCAGGATCAATTATTAGATGGATCTCTAAGAAATTTCAAACTTTTTCAAAATCATCATCTGCTGTTACAGACGCTACGAAAACTGGTAAACTAAGATGAAACGAAAACAAAAATCGTACAAATAAATTATGTCAATCATGTCAGTTTAAGAAAAATGCGTATGAGGAGCACCAGTCTTTGTCATTAATAATCCTGGTAAATATTTTTATTTGATCAGCATAAGTTAATGAGCAGCAATGCAGCAAAGGGGTAAAATAAAATAAAAGGAATATAAATATTAAAAGGAGAGGACCTAAATTAGAAAAGAAAGACCAGAAGAATCAGTAAACGAATTGGAACAAAAACCATAGTAATGAATGAAGAAAGAAAGGAAACAGGATCGAAGCAGAAGCCAATGGTCTAACGAATCCAACGCTCTTGTGAAATCTGTACACATAGCATTTACTGGGCGTCTGCCATTTATCGTTGTACTAATGAATCTTAAGCAGGATGGTTGTAGTGAACCAACCTTTAATAAAACTCTGTTGTCGTGCTATTAGAAAGAGCTTAACTTGATTCAAGATCTCATTATACAGCAGGTGATCTTTGGCAGAGTAAAACAAAATACCGATTGGTATTTTGTCAGAGCGAGGACCGTCTTTGTGAATCGGAGAAACCTTACCTCCTTTTCCTACTTCTCCGGAAAAGAAGAATTCCTCTAAGGAAGATTGAAAATAACTGCAAAGTGGAACACAAAGAAAATCTACACAGTCTCGAATTAAAAAACTAGGAATTCCCTCAGATCAGTAAGTGAATTCCGCCTTCAAACGCTTCATTATTCAAGTATAAAGGTCCAATGCAGAAATTATTGTATACAAAAGAGTGTGGCATTTTATTGCCAAACGCAAAAGGCTACAAAACACCAGAAAAGAAAATATTTTAAAAAAACAAGGCAAAAGTTTCTAAAAACTTTGGAAAAATCGCTCACGTTGAAATAACTGCTGCAAACATTGAATGATTTTCTAATATTTGGTATTCTATTTTCTTGTGATAGGCAATCTTGCTATTTCCTAGGGTAAGATTATAGCTGTACGCAGTTAAGTTTACGATTAAAAAGCAATGTAAAACCAAATTAGTGGAATAGCACTGTTCGACATGGTATATAAAATCGTTGCCAATATAATACGGGATGGACTGAAGAAATACGAGGATAAAGTGGTGGGTGAATATCAAGGGGTTCTTAGAACTGGCAGATCGACAGCAGATCAAATCTTCACATTAAAACAAATACAAAATAACAGCTACGAACAAAACTTGTGCCTACATATGCTCTTTATTTATTTTAAGCAGGAATATGACTCGGTTTCCAGAGAAAGATTATACGAAGTACTTGTAAAATTAGAAATACCAACAAAATTAAGAAACCTGGTGAAATGACATTAACAAATACAAGGAATAAAATCTTAATAGATGGTTGATAGTTACTCGGATCAGTTTAGGGTAGGAAGAGGCTTAAGACAAGGCAATGCCCTCTCGACGAACCTATTCAACCTGGTACTGGAAGCAATAATAAGAGCTAACAAAATGCAAACAACAGGTTCGATTTACCATCGTAAAGTACAGCGAATTGCCTATGCAAACAATGTAGTCCTCTTAACAAGGCCCAAAAAAAGAAGCAAGAAAAATTTGAAGAAGTAGCATTTAAACTGGGTTTGCTGGTAAATAAAGAAAAAACAAAATATATGGAGATGAAAGCAAACATAGCAGATCAGAACAAGTATGTCAAGTTTAATGCAAGGGGAAAATACTATGTATTTGAAAGAGTCCACCAGTTTGAATATTTGGGAGTAACGATAACAACAAAAGATCAAGAATAAAATGAGGTAGATAAGAGAATTCTGAAGGGAAACAAAGCGGCTGGGTTATCAAGAATATTAAATGCGAAAAACCTTTCGAGAGCAAGCAATACGAGAGCATATGAGACCATTATAAGACCGGTGGTTCTATATGCCAGCGAAATAAGAAAAGACGAACAATAGTTGGAAATGTGGGAAAGAAAAATTTTGAGGAAGATATTGGGAGGCGTAAAAACAACTGAATACACACAATTAATTATACAAATAACCAATAATAACACAGAAAGTTCGAGTACAAAGAGCGAGGTGGTTGGGACATGTTGCACGAATGCCGGACCAGAGAGTTTCTAAGAAGGTTTTGTATGAAGGAGAAGGAGCGAAAAAGAGAAGCGGAAGACCAAAGAAAAAGTGGCTTCTAGAAGCGAAAGCCGACATAAATGAGAGAGGTGTAAATCACACATCTCATAAGAATTGGAAATTGATTTCATTAAGTAGGTTTACATTTTGGTGTTTTATTTAAAACAAAACAATTGACTTTCCCGCTCCTCTACTTCATCAATTCCCTTTCCTCCCATCCACACGACATATCGATCCAAACCACTTCATTTCTCCTGTTGATGAAATCGCCCGAAAATATGTGCCGATAATGAACTACAGTACGTCACCTTGTATCCCGCGACGGGACGTGTTGCAATGCCACCATAGGCGACCAGATTGCGTCATAAGTTTCGACGACGTGTATTGATGGCGGGCAGTTGTTTTAATCGGGAACGCGGTGACAGGTAATGGATGTAAATGATTGGAAAGGGGTGACGGAGCCGGTCGAGTGGTGGCGTTTCGAGTGGGTGCCGTGGAAATTATGGTTACGGCGCGATTCGATGGCTGCTGCCAGCTAACGATAAGGTTAGAAACGGCGCACCGCGTGTTAAATTACGACGCCGTCGATGCTAAATTTAATTTAAATTAGCGATAATGATCTGATTTACAATGGAGATACCACCGACCGGTCACGCGCACCCTTTTTCGCGTGGTATTGTGAGTTAAATCGTTGAAATTCATTGATGTAATTCTTCGCTTTGTCTAACTTAACAGGGTATCCTTTCGTGACAGTTATCTTCATTTTTTTAAATGCTGCATAGTAAGGTAACTGTACCCTATATGGCCTGCCTAAGCTAATTTTTGTTTTGTATTTTTTGTAAATGCAAATAAGTCGTCAACAACGACTGTGAGCTAAATAGTAACTAATAAGGCGCAAATTTCAAGCAATTTGAATCAATAAGCAGTTCGCAATAACACACTGCCATATGTAACCAGTATGGCCTATAAAATTTAGATAATAAATCTGGTCAGATTAAATAAATTTATTTTAAGAAATCTTTCATAAATCAATTTTCACAGTCTGGA
>JARFOC010000708.1:73086-197895 GCA_031763485.1 Osmoderma eremita | reverse complement strand
TGGGACACTCGAAAACATTCAAACGGCTGTAACCGACCAGCTAAAGGTGATTCCAATATCCGAGTTCCAGCACTGCTTCGAGGAATAGAAGAACCGTCTCCAACGCTGTGAAGCTTCCCAAGGGAGTTATTTTGAGGGAGTCAACGTTCAATTGTAATTATATTCAAATAAAAATATTTAAAAACATCAGTCTCATTACTTAATTTACACACGTCGTAATTTGTTATGATATATTGCATTACCATTTAAAATGTAACGCATTCTGCATTTTAAACTACCCTTGCCCTATCTAAAAATATTTTGTAGGTTCTATATCATTCTTGCCCAGAATATAAAAACGAGGAATAATGAGCGCTCATATTATAAAAGCAACTTCATTCCATTATTACAGTTTCTCTCAATTTAATCTCACGACTTTAATGCTTAAAGTATGTTGCAAGCGCGTATAGGCACCAGAGACAGCCGAAGCGCCGCTTTTCCGAGGAAAATCTGTGGCCGCCGGAGCCGCTCGCGTAACTGAATTACCCTAGGTGAGGTGGCGAGATTTTTTTGCCGGCAACGGCGTCTCCGAGGCGTATTAAAATGCAATTTGAGGCGTTTAGGGAACAAAAGGTCGCGAGCGCAATAAATTTGAAACATGTAGGAAATGCGGAATGCATAAAATCTCGTAAAATACCCGAGCGCGGATCCGTCTGCTTTGAGTGCGAATACGTAGTGGATGGGGTCGCAGGCGACGTACACACAATTAAAGGGAGAATTTCATAAAAGGTCGCCTGAACGCGAAATGATGCATAATGAATGAGGTTATGAAGTACTTACCGGAACAGGAAGCAGAATGGGAGTTGCCGGCGCTCCACCGGCGGGTGAGAGGTTGGTTAGGTGGATGGGTGATGGTGTGTGTTTGGTCAGGTGAGAACCGTTCAGAAGGCATGTTGCCTGGGTAACGGACGTTGATTGTAGTAGAGTCTCTGGCCCGATGTCGCGTCGCCCGTTTAACTTACGCTCGACTATACGGCGCGGTGCGACGATTCTTGCTACGGCTAGCGCATTATACCGAGTCGAGAACTTTTTACTAAAATTAGAATACGTCGCGTCGGCGATTTTCTAAAATACTTAGATCGAGGAGACGCGGGAAGAATTCCGTCTTATATCCTGTCGTATAACGGTCGACCGGTACTAGAACCGCTAGAGAGGAGCGATTATAAATGCTGAATAATCTCCTAGTGGAAAGGTATTTATTCGAGTGCATAACGAATGAATGCGAACAACGTCGCCGTTCCGGTATCCTCGCGATTAACTAGCTATACTCGGAATACGAGAGAAACATTTTCGAATGCGTCGGCTTAGAGATAGAAAGCTGGTCTTAACAGTTGTATAGATTCGTAACAAAGCGATTTCGCATTTTTGAAATGCTTCAGATGGCGAGATTAAATGAAATGTGTAAGCTTTCAGTTGCTATTAAATTCCTCCGGGAATTTTATGAAATAAAACAGATAAGGTACAATTTCGAAATAGAACACAATGCCGATTCTAAGTGAATTACTACATTAAATAAAAGGAAGAAAACAGTCGTTCTATTATTTGCTAGATACAGAAAAGTTTTCAATGTCTTTATCTTTTGCGGTAAAGAAAATATAGTGCTACTATGCAATCACGTGTATGCACAGAGTTGTCAAAGAGGTTGGAGCCGCCCTTCAGCAATCAAACGATGACTGGTCCACAATATTTCCAGGTTAAGCAATCACCTATAAATTTAGTACAACATAAAATTGTTTCGCCGACACGCCGCTATGTTGACGAATCAATTTGTTTGTTAAGGTTTCTAGCATTTTTACTGGTATTGTATATTCTAAGTAAAAAATACCCCTTACCACCTTGTTGAGTAAAGAACTCTGAATACGCATTTCGGCAACTAAGCTAAGCAGCAGAAAACCGCAAAGGAAAAAATATAATGCCAAGCGTAGCACTGTTGTCAACTGATATACATATGTCAATCTGTGAATTTATCGTGGAAAGTTTTGTATTTATGGGTTATGTTCAATTATGTCCTTATACGAATGTTGATGGAATGTTGTGGATTATTATACCACAGGCATACCTAACTGTAAACAAAACACAAGGAAACATGAAAATACAAATAAATTATTTGTCAAATTAAATAGCATCGGAAGACCCTGAATATTATAATGATGATGAGGCTGATTTGTTCTTTTTTCCAGCTTGTTGGTATTTTTTGTAACTTGCGACTGTTGTAGGACGCCTTGTCAAGAACAATGACGGAATGACCAGGTAGATTGTAAGAGTATTCTTTTTACAAAGAAAGTTATATTCAGCACCGGGCGGAACAAAGCCTTTTTTCGTTACGAGCATGAATTAAAACATAGCGATGGCCACGACCTTTTGGTGCTGTTAGACCAATACTTAAATCCTGAAGGAATGCTTCTCTAGACGTACATACTGTGCTGACTGTCCATGCTTTTGTTACAAAATATCCAGTATTCACCTACGATTCATCAGTAAAAATAATGTCTTATATTCGATGATGCTACCATCTGTTTTTAAGTTTATGACCCACGGTGTATTTCCTGTCTCAATTCTAAGATTACTTCACGCACCTCTTCCTCTGTTGACTCGGAGGATTCTTGTACTGCATTTACCTCTTTTCTAGTTTTATAATTCATTTTTGTATTGTTAGTTTCGCACATTCTCGCATAATGGCCTTTTATTGCACATTTTGAGCAAATTTCCTTTATTGTCGGACACTCCCTCAATTTGTGATTAGGTTTTTTTACACAACTTCCACATTGTGGATATTCTTATCTTTCTGGGATACGTTTAACCTTTGTGACTCTATCTACATCCAGTGTAGGTGTTTCTCTTAGGTTTCTTTTTTCTTGTTCCATCCTCTCGATTTGCAAAATTAGTGTTTTGGCATCTCCCAATGTTAGCTTGCTATCCATCTGCATTCGTTCTGATAGCATTACGTCCCTAATGCCAACAACAAGTTTGTCACGAATGAGTTCGTCGGCCGTGTTTCCGTAATTACATGTTTTGCTTAACGCTAATACATCTGCAATGAATTCTTGAGCAGTTTCTCCATCTTTTTAATGTCTTTGATTAAATTTAGCTCTTGCATAAGTAACATTGACCTTTTTAATAAAATAGTCATTGAAAAATCCTACCATATTTTCATAGGTTAAAAATTGTTCTGATGTGGGCGTTACGTTGTCCAACATCTGATTGACTTCTGGCCCCATGTGTAACAATAAGCTATCTACCTGTGTTTTCTGTGCTAAGTTGTTCAGCCCTGCCGCATTTCTATATATTTCGTAATTTGCTAGCCATTTTGTCCATTCTGATACTTCAAATCTCAAATCTTTCGGGTGCTGGTACATAGTTAACGGCAGTAGAACCTCCAAAAATTTGTATTTGGTTCAGCTTTTGTTCAAGCAGTTTTACTTGTTTTAATTGTTCGTTCTCCATGCCGCGTGGTTTAGTGATCTATTAATATTTTTTATTAATATTTTCCGCACTGGTTTATACCCGACACCATGTAGTGTGCTGGTGTATATTTCAATAGTCAAAAAAAAAATCTGTAAACTTTACATCGGCCAAGTGTTTCAATGTGTTCATCATATACTTGTAAGCGAGAATTCTTGCAAATACCTTTATCCTTTTCTTGGTTATAACCTTTGTTAGTTGTTGGTTTTCCTTTTATTTACAAATAGAATACACTATTCTTTTGCCACAACCAAGCGCTATTACTAGCTTCCTCCACTGCCCCGGAAACATTCATATTTTTACCAAAATATGTAAAGCAATTCAAAATCATTTGCTTTTCTTTTAACGAATAGATTTCTTCCTTTTGCCTTCGCTAATAAGCTACCATGTTCGAATTCTATAAATTTACCATTATATGTTATATGGGTTATATGTAATTATATAGTTGTTTTCATTATACTTGCAATGAACAACTGAAAGAATATAAGTGATACAAAAGAATAAACCGCAATTGACAAATGACAGAAACAGTGAATAATGCCAAGAGCCACCAAATAATATATTGCAACAATCCCCGTAATAGAAAAGGATAGCCTTATACAAATGCGTATAAAAAAAGGATGGGTATGGTCCATAAGAGCAATACGTAATAAAACATGCACTGCACTATAATACGAAATTTTGTGTCTGCCTAATCCAAGTTACCACATAAGATGTAATGAGATATATTAAGCGACTGCATTTTTCGTTAAAAGAATGCAGAGTTATTGAGAAATTCGATCTACTCAAAAAAAAATGTAATGAACACCATACACATCCAAAAAGGCTTCAAATAATGTACAAACGCTGCAAACGTGTGATGTTTTAAAAGCATTAGGCATCTTATGACCTATGATCCGCCAACCCTTCAAAGGCGGCATTGTTCGAATGTTATCATTAATCAACATCCACCACCCATCGTCACCCTCTCGTCACCGTCACCCTACGACCCGCGTCGCCCCTCAATCTTCTGTCGGAGTTTAATTGACGCTTTATCCGCGAATTCAAATTCACTTTCCCTCGCTAACTTTGTCTGTCAAATTTAATTGCTGTATTGTTCCATTAAAACCATATTTCCCCCGTCTGATTATCTGTCTAGGGCTTTTGTTAGCGATTTTCTTGCTTAGCAGAACTTTTGCGCATAAAGTAGTAGTACTCCCGGAGTTCCTGTTCGTTCCCTGTGCGTCTCTCGCAGACAGGAACCGCAAGCGATGAAACCAGAACCCTTTATTATAAAGTTTCGCGTTTTTTTTTGTTTTTACCGCAATGTTCCCGTCCCATCGACTATAATCGTTTGTTTGCTGCGCCGCTGTCGCAACGTGTTAATTAATATTAATCGCGAAAAGTAAACCAATTTACTATTCGGTTGTTAACAATGTTGGAGGCTAATTTTACCTCTTGAAGTTTCGTAGGTTACTAGCAAAGAATATAGAGTCCTCTAATTCATAGCTTCTAGTGCTACTTTCATAGATCCTGACAAAATTGATATGCGCAAAAGAAGAAATATAGGAAGGGTGCTCTTTAAGTAAGTACAGTTTATAAATATGGCCGCCGCAGCGCTGCGATCGCCATTCCGCGCATGTGTACTGAGTACCTACATCTTTTGGTTAGTCCCATATATCAGTACGGAAACTGTCGTTCACTTTTACATCTGTTTGTGTGTATTTAAAATACCGCAGAGAATTGAAAATCCCGCCGATTGTTAAACATCTGCTGGGATTCGTTTTCTGTGTACAATAGGCGTGAAAACGCCAAGAAATTCATCAGGTTAGTGAAGCGTATGGAGAAAAAACTGTGTACTGATGTTCAAGGTGATCAGCGCAGTAGGCAACCATTACTGAAGGATCAGGATGAAAAAGTTTGAAGAAACAGATAATTTCGGCATTACCTGAAAAGTTTCCACAAGTTTCAAGGAGTGTTCTTTATGAAATTATGCCAGAACGCTTAAATTATCGAAATTTGTGCTCGTGCTAGGCACCGAAAGTGCTGACTGAGGTGCACAAAACCAGTCGTGTACCCAGTGCTTTGACTTTCCTTGAGAGGGTGCGTGATTAAAGTGATGAATTATTAAGCCAAATTGTCAATGGCAACGAAACATGGGCGGCTCGTGTAACACCAAAATTAAAACAGCAATACATGAAATGGACGCATTCAACATCAGCCAAGAAAGTGAAGCAAACAAATTCAGTGCGCAAAATCATTTTCACTGTGTTTTGGAACAGGCAAGGGCCAGGGATTTTTCCCTCTGGGTGATACAATAAATTCTCCGACATATTCTGACACCTCCACTAAATTGCTTCGTACAATCCAATACAAAAGGCATGACATGCTCTGTAAGGGGATTGTTTTGCTTCATAACAATGCCCGTCCGCACGTGGCTCATCGAACCTCATCACTCCATATGGTTGCGAACAACTTGATCACCTTCGATATAGCCTTGATCTAAGCAGTTATCGACACTACCATGAAGATGACGCCAAAACTGTCGCGTTGCAGTAGTTGGTAAATCGAGCGGCAGATTTCTATGGGGATGGAATTCAGACGCTAGCTGTACGATATGATAAGTGACTTAATATTGATGAAAATTATTAAAAGTAGATTAAGGCACAGCCTTCCTTATAAAAATAAAATTGTTGCAAAAATTACCGTTGTGTTCTTTTGATATCAAAACAGTACTTACATAAAAGAACACGCCTTGTACATTTACCCTATTCTGAGGAACAATTATTCTATCATGTATATATTTAGAATCCGCTTAATTTTTTAAAAACTTCATTATAGGGTACTAACGATTTTTATTTCACTAAACGTCGTTCATGCATATGATGTAACTTTAATGAAACTATCGATAAAGCTCTGTCAATTACGAAAACCGGGTGTGGTCACAATTTTTTGCATGTATCTCCAAAATTTAATCAACATCAGATAATTCAAAATTAATCCCGAACGAAATTTCATAATAACATCGAATTTAACGCGAATTCTACAGAGGATAGCGCTTTCGGGGCACATATGTTGCGGTTTTTAATGTCGGTGCTTTCCCGCTTGCAAATAGGCATGCGGCACAATGGCTTTCCAATATGTTATTTGCTGTACGAGCGGGCGCGCTACACGCACGACATATGTCTAAAATATGCCGGAGAAATCGCGCGCTCTTTGATATTATTCTTATTGTTGTCATCTGCCAATCTGATTTTCGGATATAATCCGCAGATGTTTGGGTAAAATATTGAGAATAAGGAAGGAATGTATTATGTATGACTGCATTAATATTAGCTTTATTGTTCTTGCGTAAAGATATTACAATAGATTTTTAGATGTCAAGAATAGAAAGAAGTTAAAACATCATGATACAAAATGGTGACAATGGAGTAACTGCATTGCTGTAGACCGTCTCAACGCTATCTTCACATTGCTATGTTGCAACATGTCGGCGTCCGCAAAGTACCTATCTATCTGTCTATTAGCGTCAACTACTGTCAATCGTTATCGTCGTAGTTTTAAAATATTTTTAGTTAAATTCCACGTTAATTTGTTCATACATAATTGTACAAATCGGTCTTTTCAGAACGCTTCCATCTTTTTCGAGCGTGCACAAGGTAATCATGGATATTTTTCTTGATTTTTAGAAATTTTATAACCTATACATTTAATTACAGTTTTCCATAACTTCAGTCGAGCAATTACATAGATTGTTACACGATATGGGTTTCGAATTTAAAAAAAGTAGGACGTAAAGGTATACTCATCAAACGAGACGACATTATTCGGTGGAGGCACAAATACTTGCGAGAGATCAAGAAATTTAGAGAAAAAGGTACAATTTAGTTCTTGCTATTTGACATTGTAACTTTAATTATTTCAGGTCGAACTATAATATATACTGAAGAACAATGGGTGAATACAGGGCATGCAGTAAATAAAACTTGGACAGACACTGCAATTCAAAATAGTTAACAAGCTTTTATCCAATGATTAAGCACTGGTTTGAAATCCCCAACCTCGTTTTGGATTAGTTCATGCTGGTGATGATAACGCATTCGTTCCTGGTGCTGAATATATATTTCTCTGCAAGAAAAACACTGCTGATGTTCATCATGAGATGGATTAGACACATACGAGGATTGGTTTATTAAGAAATTGCTTCCAAATATACCGCAGAAGTCAGTCATTGTTCTTGATAATGTTTCCTATCACTGCAGAAATTAGAAAAAATACCAACGGCAGCATGGACAAAAAACGGTATCATTGACGGACTCCGTGAGAAAAATACCAACCACTGACATATATGCTAAAAAAGGACTTGCTGTTTTGCGGGTCACAAATTAAACCGCAGTATGATAAAAGCAGAATTGACGGACTTGCAAAAGAAAGAGGTCATGAAGTTCTTCGATTACCACCTTACTACTGGGAGTTAAATCCCGTGGAAATGATATGGGCACAAGTTAAAAACTGTATAAAGTTGAATAATACCACATTTAAGGTAAAAGATATGGAGGAATTAATTCGAAGAGCACTGTAACAGTTGATAATTGGCAAAATTACATCAAACACGTAAAAAATATTGAAAAGCAGATGTAGATAGTGGATGTTTGAAAGATGACATTGAAGAATTTATTATTCATGTAACAGATTCGTCATCATCTGAAGATCAAACTGGTTCATCGACTGACTAAAAGTTGAAACAAGACATATGTGTGTGTAATTGCTATTGCATTATTAAATATTATTGTATTATATGGGGATTTGTATGATTCCAGCTATTTTTGCTACAAAAGTGGAAACTTATTTGTTAAAGGATTATATATTTTACTTTAAATTTAATAAATTACATAATACCCCAATTCCTAAATAAATGTTCGAAATGTAAATTACGTTAATGTCGAGTAATAATAACTAAAATTATGGGCTTTTTCACTGATTCTTAAATAAAAAAATATGTTTTTTTCATATTTTGCTGTTTTCCTCAAAAATATGCATTTTAATTGTCAGAAACCCAAATAATGGAAGTAATAATGTACCGCTAATTTGACGATTTGGCAACCGTGTATCGAATTCTCATAAGTTATGTACTGAATTCGGAGGTTGAGAGGATCTATAGAACTTAGGATGTAATGCATTTCAAACTTAAAGGGAAATATCAATACAGCGGCATGTATGTTATTACATAGATAGCATTTTTCTGCTAATCCACAGCTAAATAGAATTGATGGCATTAGGGATCGATAACCATTTAATAGTTGGTTGGGCAAATAAAATACCATGTTACCTATAAAATATTTTAAACGATTACTATAATAGCATCAATTTGTCAGATCTGATTACATTTAAAAGTAGATTGCTATTAAACCCTCGCAGCACTATCTTACTTACCAAGTCTATTCTATCGCAACCGTTATTTTAAACGTATACTTTTAAAAAGAAGCTACGTTAGCCGCTATCACACTTCTTCATTTAGCGTAACCACGCGGTCTACCATAACCTGCGCACGTAAACTGTGCGTTGTGTACCTCCACGCGAGGTAAATTATGGTGATTAAATTTGTTCGATAAGGCATTTTCCATGTGACTGCGCCTGAAATATCGGATAATCCTTTCTATCGTCTTTATGGTCCTCCGTCGGATAATAACATTAGCGCTAACTGGATGGCACACATCCAAGGCTGCATAATGCAATCTTTTCGTACTGGCTCGGCGTGCCTGTTTGTCGCGTACACCGATATATACGGCATAGTGTAGCTCCCCAGCAAATCGTGCACCCAATACAAACGGCAGACAACTAAGGTCCCATAACAATAACAATAAAGAACGCCCCCTACAGTACGACGGGTGACCCCCTCTATGTATGTATGTATTTGTGTGCGTGCGAGTCAGGCGAATATCGGTACGTAAGCTCGTCAAATCCGTTCTTAATCTAATTGTATTTGCTCTCTTTTAAGAGATTTGGCACGTATTGTTGTTGCGTAGTCGGCGATATATTTGTAAACAATTTTAGTTTAGAGAATGTAGCAATATTAATAATAATTACATATAGCGAGCTTAAAAGCTAATGGTTGTTTGTAAAACGTAACTATAGTTTACTTCGCAAAAGTGAACATACAGTACAGAATTAATTGCCGCATTGGTTTGCAGAGAAAAAAGAAACGGTCACATTAACAAATCATTAAGTATACCGGGTGTTCACGGTCTTGTGATTTTATTTTCAAGGGGTGATTATACATCTTAAAATAAGGTCATCAACGCAAAAATATCTTAACAAAGTTGCATAATAACAGAGATAATAATGTTAAAAAAGTTTGTGTAGTTTTTATTTTTAAGTGATGATTAAGCATATCAATTTAAACAATTTTCTTTATGTTTTGGAATCCACTTCACACTAATTGTTCAAAGTTATCGCTGTGTAACGCAAAGTCTCGCTCGAGGTGTCCAAGAATTGGCATAATTTACTAGACCTTGGTATTGCCGTCGAATTGTCGCCGCAGCTGCCTCAACGCGGTTACGAAGATCATCTAAACCAATTATGTCGTTGTTGTATACCGAGGTCTTCATAACGCTCCATAAGTAGAAATCAAGAGGGTTAAGATCGGGTGACCGAGGAGGCCATGGTATAGGACCACCTCGACCAATCCACTTATTTTCAAACACACTATCTAAATGTTGACGAACTAATCGATTAAAATGCGGCGGTGCGCCATCGTGAAGAATCCATGTTTGTCGACGTACATTCAAAGGAACTTCTTCCAATAGTTCCTTCAAATGATTGTGCAAAAACAAGAGATAATCATATTCATTCATTTGATTTGGCAACACAAATGGGCTAATAAATTGTCCGTTGACCAGTCCGGCCCAAACATTTATCGAAAACCTATGCCGGAAACGATTACGACGAACAGCATGTGGATTTTCTACAGCCCAAGTATGAGTATTACGGCAGTTATTTGTCCCGTTACGTGTAAACGTTGCTTCATCAGTCGCCAATACAATAGAAGGAAAGTTTGGAATTTCCACATGTTTTTGCAGAAACCATGGCCAAAACTGTAAACGTAAAGGATGATCTTGAAGTTGTAAAGCCTGTACTTTTTGTACTTGGAAAGGATACAATTGATTCTCGCGCAGTGTTCGCCAGACAATTCGATTTGGTACATTTACTTTCCGAGACATTTTTCGAGTACTACTAGAAGGATCTTCTTCGACAAGATTTAAGACTTCTTCTTCGGCATCCAAAATTCGCTGGTGTTGGCCAGCACTACCATGTCGACCTTGACGTGTTCGCAGTACACCAGTTTCTCGTGCACGGATTGCTGGAGCGATGTATTTTTGTGGAATAGTGGGTGGCCTGTTAGGATACCGCTCAGCGCACAATCGACTTGCAGTAGCAGAATTCTGGCGTACTTCACCATAAATGACAACATTCACTGTTGGTGCGATGGATCATTTCCTTATTAGGATTTATTCGGAAAATTTTACGCCAAACAAGCAATGCAGTGACAACTAATGAAGGAGCCTTGGCAGATGGGAAAAGTTACAGACATCAGCCTACTTAGTAAAAAAATCAGTAATAAGCTATCCTCTACATTTACTTTGCACAAGTTGCTGATCAATCGTTTTAGCGTTAAAAACTTTTTTATAGGAATTAATCAGCACTTAAAAATTTAAAAAGAACACTACAATTCTGTTTTACATCAATATCTTTCTTATTAATGACCTTATTTTAAGATGTTTAATCGCCCCTTAAAAATAAAATCACAAGATCGTAAACCGCCTGTATATAATATGGTCTTTGAATAATTTTTCCTGCCAAGATACTTCTATTAGTTAAAGAAAATCTACCTGCAGATAATTGAATACCTGAATTGCTAATTTAAGCATTGGTGCTGTCTTGAGAATTTAGCGTCACCTAGGTACATTCATGAATTACATATGGCTTATAAATCAAGAAAATAATAAGAGCCAATATACTCGTCTTTCAAGAACCCCTTTGCTGTAATAGAACGCGTTTGTGGGTAGCAATGCTTGTTTTCCATAATCGGTTTATTACAGGAATTCGTCGTGTTCTAGTATTTTTTATCACCGCCGCTTTTAATTTATTCAATACATGAATTTGTTTAACAAATTATCTAAAGCCATGTAGCACTTTCCCAATAAAGACGGAGATTAAAGCGACATCTTATTGCATTAATACACACTTAACTGGCTATTTCTTCCTTTTTTACAATAAATCGTTCCCAACAATTAAACAATTCGGAAAATTGTAAATAGAGCCATCTAGTGTCTATACTGCGTATTGGCAGAATAGTCGCTTACGAAACGCTCCCCGAAAAACCGTAGGAATTGCCGATATTTTCCGCTCAATTTGCGAGTAAATTTTCAACTACTAAACATCCGAGCGTCTAGTCGTCCAACTTTCCGATTGTCCGGGCACCTCATTCCCCGCCCTACCATCGGCTCCGGAAACGGCCGAAACTCGCATAAACACACTTAATATTCTGACAGCGGTACGGCACCGAGCCGTGGCGCTGCAGTCGAAAACTTCTAGTTTATATTAACTACTTTCCAAGTTATTTACATCGCAAATGTAACGTCGGGAGATTCCGGGAGGACGCGCTCGTTGCAACTTTAAATGATACAAGTTTATATTGTTCGGAGTATTTTGTGCATACAATCTATTTAAGGAAAGAGTAAAAGGGAAAACAAGCGAAGACTTGGCGCGGTTTTCTGAGTATTATGCTATGTGTATAGGGGGCTTAGTGACTTTTACTAGCAGTTTATGTGGATACCGAGGATACGTAACATAAAAGAGAAACATGCCCGGGAAGTGCAATTATAGCCGCAGCAGTCTTCTCAGACTTGTAAGCCGTACAAGAAAATGATAGTCTTCTTAATATCCTTTAAGAAGTCTCGCTATAAAACTCAAAATATTTCCAGATCAAATATATCGTGAATGTTTGTTATTACATTTGACGTTTCTATATTACGTCGAGTTCGTGCCAAAGCTACGAAACGAAAAGTTTGTCTCCTGAAAATGTGAAATGAGGCAATATAAAAATATCTTTATTTTATTTGAAAAATATCCTCATGTTTATAGCAAATACTCCGTCGATATTTGTTCTCTTATTGCTCCTGGTTACTTATTGCGTGAGTTGGTAAAGATTGAGCGAACTGCACTTAGTGATTTTTTTCAATACAAGTAGTATCTAGTTTAGCATTAAATGAGCAAAGTTTTATGTTCTTTCCACAACATTGTCCATTGTGAAATTCTACAGGAAATAATGATGGATATAACGAGATAAGCTCCAGGAACAGACTCGTTCCTTTCATATGGCTATTCATACTTTGTTTCATGTTACAATTGCAGCAACGACAACCCGAAGTTAAGATACAATCAATATATATTTAAAAATAAAATAAAAAGAAAATCTTTATTTAAAACGCACTAAAAAGGATGACACAAGTTTCTTTCTAAGCGCTATTGATTCACCCCACACTAACGATAAAATATTTTTCCTTTCGTAACTTTATAAAGCTCATTAAGTTTTTTTGTTCTTAACCATATTGGTTTACCTCACGCTGAGATGTAATCCTATTGGTTCACCCACACTACGAGAAAAAACTCAAGGTTTATAAACTTACGAAAAGAAACATATTTTATCGTTAGTGTAGGGCTTAGATAAAAACTTGTTTTATTATTTTTACTAATTGTAGTATTGTTATTTTCATTAATAATTACTCATAAAGTTTTTTTTATTTATGTAAAAAAATGGATTACCGTTGAATATGGTATGTTCTTTGAAAAACGCCAAACACAATCCCAAACCTTACAAAATCCATCATTTCTTTATTTATGCACCGTGTAACAATTTCATAGAATGGGTAGAGTTTAAAATATATTTGCAATATTACTGATATTACAATAAATATAGATGCCATATTACAACCATAATGTATTTAAAAGTAAACTATATATTATATCTATATCTACATATATATTTTAGATTTTGTCTCTCTAACATAAGAATAAAGCAACCGAAAGTAACAGGTAACACTAACAGTAGTACAGGTTAACAATTAATTTAAAGAAATTTACTCTATGTTCAACTTTAAATTGTAATTAAGGTTTGCAATAGGAAACCATTTATTTATAACCATCTTTGTAATTTACAGGAAACTTCTCATGTTCATTGATATATATCGTACTCTCCCAACATTTTTCCTCTAATATACAACTTCTTTCACGTATTCACATACTTGCTACAACAGTATCTTGTCATATTTTACTTGTTAATTATGCTTCTTCCACTAAACTAACTGACCTGTGTACCTATAATATGTATTACTATATAGATATCTTTTAACATAAAGAAATTAATTGTACCATCGACTTTAAATTGTAACAGCTTCGAAACAGCAAACCATTTATTTAGAAACATCTTCGGGCACAGGAGAATGACAATTTAATAAAATATGGAAATATTTTAGTTTTTAGATTATGGTTGTATCTGTATATAGGTATCTTTCAATGAAAATGATATTACGACAATTTGCGTGATGTTTTTTTTTACACTTGTATCAAACAATATACGATTATAAACTACTTTATATTGTTAATTTTCATTACATTGTTACCTTAAAACGTCGTTATTCAATTAGTCTATACTCTATACCACTTGCGTGACAGGTGGGAGGAGCTTAATTAGTACTACTGCGTACCGCTTGGGCGCCTCTCAAAAATTAAAATTTTTTGGTCACAAAATAATAATTTTTAATACTAATCATGCATGCATGTATGCATATTTTTTAGGTCGCTAAGACGTTCAGAAGTATGTTAAAATTCTAGTAATATAACGGGCTACATACGGCAATGTAAACAAAAAGTCAACTTAATATAAAACTTTTAAAAATTACCTCGATGATACATCGAATTTGAACAATTGCTGTGTATATCTAGTTACGCTCCTGTCTGTTAGGCTTTCATAATTTTTGTAGAAGCCTTCTGATTAAAGTCACAGAAAACACTTGGGCCTTTTGACCAATCTGTATGGGTCGTTGGCCGATTGGTCGATATTATCTACTGAGGTCATTTTTGGTTTCCCAAAGATCATCTGTCTTCTATGATCTAAAGTCTCGCATTCACACAACATATGATTTACAGTCTATTGACACAGTCTGCTGTTTAGCTTTTCAGTTTCAACACTTTCTGTAGCTCTCTTTTCAGTGCACAATTTACCTACTATATGAACATGATTCGCGCCAAGATTTAGTAGTTCGCCAGTCTTCTTTATTGATTATTTCATAACCAAGGTTTTGCCATCACCATGCCAGATTATATTCAAATTCTTTGTGCTTTTTTGGCGCACTTCCGCATCTGACCTCATATTGATTATAATGTAGCTTACTTCCTTAACAATCTTTGTAGATCCTCAAACATTTCTGCGGATGATCAGTTTTAATCCGAGGTCAAAAACTGTATAAACACATAACGTAAGATACTCAGAATTTTAATGCTTTCTTAGAAGAAATATTTTTTTCAAAAAGTATTGCAAGATACCTAGGTAGAGGAGTAGTTTTAAAAGCTTACTAAACTTTACAAAGAAAGGCAGTATCTATTATTTTTAACAAATATCACCAGGTGTTCCTAAATTGTAGGAAAATTAATAAAAGTCTTAAGCATGAAACAATAACACCGCATTCAAAACAATTTCAAATTTCTACTTCGCGGCTTCCCCATGTTACAAATGTAAAAAATATTCTTTGGAACAACCCCCAGTTTTTTTCATAAAGCTATGGTTATATCATACACATAAAACGCTTTCTATTATTGTAAAAGTGACTGAATAATTCCATCCACATGCCGATCTTGTAGTAATATTTGCGAGGGCATGACAATACGATAGTTGTTGATGCAGCTCTCCTGCTACCCTTCTTGGGCGGCGCAAGCGAATCTCGAGAGTAACGGCCCTAACATCTGTTACAGGAGCACATAAAAATGAGCCGGATCCTGTGAAAGACAGCCTCTGCATTATTTAACGATGACATGCAATGATGTGCGACGTGACTTAGCTTGTTTATGGGCTTCTAGAATCCCTATTCCTTTCTAATGTTTCTGAGATTTTTTCCGACTAGCCCATAACTATTGTTGATATTGTAGCTAACTAATTTCGTAATATCTGCAGATCATAATACTTTTATATATTTTCTTAGAGACACAAAAATGTATTAAGTTCATTTATTTATCTTTGGTGCTTCAGTTTGTATTTAATAAACGTGACTTGAACGTTAATAACCATTTCCATTTCCTATTATCGTTTTCATGATAATATATAGCCCACTTGGGAATAACGATGTCATTTCTAGGATAGTTATCGCATACAAAAGACTTTTTCTGCCGCCGTTCTCATCAAGAAGATATTTCGCTTAGGAGGGAACATCTCAATTGTCGTCACGTACACAATCGATTAGCGACGATGAGCAACTTTTTCCCTCGTCCCAATGTAATTTTTGGAGGTCAACAACTTTTTTTAACTCCATTTCTGTCAAGCAGGTCTATTGGCGAAATAATATAAAAGTAAGTCAGAAAGGGTAGAACTAAAAAGGAGCAATAAAGGCCGTACATACACAGTATATATAGAGGGCGACCACTATTTTTACGTTTTCTAGCTCGTCCACGATGGCGGTGGCGTCGTCGTCCAATACTAATCTACTATAGACGTGACATTCGCGCAATTACGAGATCGTGACGAAGCGTCGATGGCCCTTTTAAAACAAACACATGTGACGCGAAGGAATTTTGCAATAAGCCGCTGCTGATGGTGGTAGTAGCGACGCTGCAGATGCAACGGCATGGGCATGGAAGTAAATACCATGGGCGACGTCTAGACAGTCGGTATTGTGGCGACTCTATTGCTTTTTGCTTCATTTAAAGGATCATTATATAAACTATCGATTTCATTGTCGAAATCTATTAAGATTTTTTAAAATATTTTGTAGGCAAAATAAAAAGGTTTATTATAAATATGCCAAAGGTTTTCATTCTTTATCACTGACTGATTTGGCTCCATTTCGAATACAACCAATTTCAGCATTTTACCCAGATAACCGATCATACTGCATCCAATACAATAAATATTTAAACTTCTCTTTGTGATCAACAAAGGCCTACCCTTAGCTTTCAACAACTACTTAAATGGATGACCTTTATCAGCAACGAAAATCTTGTGTATACGGATAATTTAAAATTGTTTGCAAAAATATTTTCAATCTCTGTCATATCTCTGAATATCTACGGCATCAGTGTTATTAATGACTGGTGCCGGAAGCACAAGATCAGAATCGATGTTAATAAGTTTGGAGTGATAGGAGTATACTTGGTAAAAATAGCAAAGACTGTGAGGCAGCACAATAAACACACTGTTCGAATTACTCCTCCCGCACAAAGTATTAATTAATTCGGGACGACACGTGTTTCGGGAATACGTGAATTCCCATTACCAAGTCGAATAACAGTTCGGTTATATATAGCATCTCCTATAAGAGGCTGGCCTTTAACCACTCCATCCAGCAATGTTCTATTCCAAGGCTTCCAGGTAAAGGGGGCAGGTGTCTTATTTTATCACAACTACAGTTTGCTGATCATACTACCTCTATCTGTACGTCTGCATCATAATCAACCGGCGCCAGTTTGCGATGATCTTCAAAACAGTAACAACTAAAATGTAAGAGTAGTAAAAACTATGGACCTAACAGCTAGCTTACAAATAGAGCTTTAAGTAATAAAGATTGCAAGATTGTGGGGCAGCACAATAAACACATTATTGTAGCTTTAGAATTGATATGTGAAAAATTTCAACACGGCATTTTTTTTGACATTATTGTTTGCCATAGATTTTTGTAATTTGCTAACTGTCCTATACAAAGCTTGATGAGATATGTGTGTTCGTTCTTAGCGTGGTCGTAAGCGAAGTCTACATTTATGAGCTTTCAGTAGCTATTATTTTTATAATGGCATCATGACTGGTGGCTGGGTACTGATTAAATATCGTAAAAACATAAGTAATTGCAAAGCATGCTTTTTTGTAAAGGAGCAATACCTTTCAATTATTATCATGATCATCATTAGCGTATGACATACACAGAAAATACATACTAAATATTGTGTATCTACGTTTAGAAGACGTCCTACAGCTGAAACCCTACATTTCTAACACTAACACAGTTGCTAAATAGCATTGCCCAGAGTGCGTAGTGGGAGATGAGTTAGATTTGCATTTTGAAGAAGCTGCCGTAGAAGACACAGAATGCTTCATGGAAGTTCTTTTCGCCCATAAACTGGAAGTTCAGGCTGTCGTTAATTAAAGACCCAGAGCATTTTGGGGGTTATAAATCAAACTATTCACGTGCACTTCATCTGCTTAGCGCGTACGAAGTGTCCATTGCAAAATTTAAAAGATGATCGAAAAAGGAAACTTCTTCATTTATTCTTAGCGAGTCTCAAATTTTGAGATTGACACTTTTATATTTTCCTGCACCTTTTTACGATGAATATGTACCGATTTCGTAATATAATAGAACTATGTTAATCAAGATTAGTTTGAGTTTTGTACCGTTTGAATGTATCTTAATTATTCCTAACGAACTAAAGCAATATACCTATGGCATCTGCAAGAAGAATTTAAAATTTGAACTAACCATTCTGACATTAAAGAAAGAAAGAAGATTTCTGCCAATAGCCAATAGTACGGTCTTTCTTTGATTCTTTATTTAGTCATTCGGCGCTGATAAGATCACACGCTAACATGGATCTCAGCTGACTGGTAACTTAGTTACCGCTTTTGGGATTGTTCCATGAATCCGCGGCTGGGCGTTAGATGTCTCTGGGATTTTCCTTAAAGACATGTGCTAACGTTCGGTTAACGATGCGGAATATTGAACGAGCGACAGACATCCTCCGACTTGTACTGACGAGGACTAGGTGAGTCCGTAACAGCTGTCTGTACGTGAGGAATGCCTCCAACTATACAATCAGATGCGTTGTGGGATCTCAGAGGTATATTTATATATTTTTTAATATATTTTTTATGTACTTCATTCTGGTATTAGTTGAGTAGTCGTTACACACCAGAGTTTTTAGAAGTATTATCTTCTACCTCTATATATCATTATATTCGTTAGTGTTTAACATTTATTCTAATTCGTTTAAATTTATTTTTAAATATTTTCAAGAAATTAAGTTTTTTGCCATATTTTTAGCAATTCCACAAATTCGCTAATATTTTGCTTCTAACCTTCCTTTTTTTAAATATCTACACATTTTTATTAGCTTTTCATCAGACAGTAAATACGATAATAATTTAGAATTTCCTCAGATATGTCACAAATTCTCTACAAACCCAGATTTTGCAGAGTTGACCTGGAAAACGAACCGGGTCACGCAAGGTCGTGAAACTTTATGTAAATACTCCAATGTAAACGGTATAAACGGCTGAGCTGATGCCATTTATAGAAAACGAGATCAATATCGAGACGCTTATATTGTTTAATCACCTAACTTCGTAATTGTATCTGCTTCTAAATTGCAGTAAAGTTTGATGGACCGATTTATTGTTGAGATGTTCGCCTGTTTACGGAGCCGACAGGAATTATATGGTTGAGCTTAAGTTTATTAGTTTATTTCTGCGATTGTTTTCGTAAATCAAACATTAACTGCTATGGTAGTGATTTACGCGCAAAGAGTAAATATACAATAACTTTAACTTAACATTTGTAGGGATGACTAGGCATGCTCACAATTAAAACTTAAAAGATGAGTCAGTGTTGATTTTATTGCCGATTTAACTACGGATTGGAGCGATTAGTGAATACGTGAACATTGTGGAAGTATATGTAGGTAAGTATGAGGGTTAATACGGTATATTACTTTTACTTACTACTATTACTTACTTCTTTCTATATTTCTATATTTCTGATATTTTCAGAAACAAGCACTCCTTATTAAGGTTCCTTGACATACGTAGTGCAGCAAGTAAATTTTATTAAAAACAGGGCGAACAAACAAGGGTGGTTGACTTTAATTTTGTTAAATTTATGTTGCTTTATATGGCGAAAATGAATTTTGTATTGGACTTGTTCGATTTTGTTTGATAAATATCATGGACTTGGAATTTTGAACGAAGCTTTTGAAGTAATAATCAATAAAATGTTTATTCTTGTAAAAAAGTCAATAAAATACAACAAAAGAAACAAATGAGTACCAGAAACTTTCTGTGTGGTTCAAAAACTGCAGAATGCTACGGTGTCGTTGTAGATGCTAATCACTTTTGCAAACTTCTCCAAATTTAACAACAAATACCTATACTTTTTCATAGTGTCAAACTGAATTGCATAAATTCGATGGTATGGATATTTAAAACAGTAGGGAACTTGACAAAAAAATTAAATGGCAAAAAGTTACTACAAATAATAAGTCTATATTGTAATAAAACATATATCAGCGGAGAAACTACTTTTTCTTCAACCCAAATAGTCACAATAAGGAATTGAAAATGCGAAAAAAAATCAAATTATACCAAGCGGTCATAAACGCGTTGCTATTGGGCATGTCGTTAAAGAGTATGATCCTTGTATGATGTCCATGTGACAATTCTGAATAATTAGCTAGACTTGTATTTGTGTCGATAATCTTCATTCATTCTTAAGCTATTCTTTTGGTTTCCAGCACTTCATCTTTAGTGGATTTTGAATTAGAAGAGACACATGGTGGTCTAATTAATTTGCAATGTTTGGCAACAAGTACCTAAAGGTTTTATGTGCTTAAACCCCGTCTGTTATAATACACACATTTGGTGGGAAAATATTTAAAAAATCACTATGCTCTATAATTGTAGAATCAGATGTACGTCCACCAAAACCTGTAAAAATGAAATTTATGATTCCATCAGGAGTACAAGAAATTAAATATTTTACAGTATTACATTTTTTATACTCTGACCATGTCAAAGGTTGTTTAACAGCATCTGAAGGCTTCTCAATTTCAATTTCGAAACAATCTATAATGCGTGAAACATATCCGTATCGAGCTCGAAATGTTAGTGGTAAATTTAACTTTATTGTATCAGTACTAGGTGAAAATATACATTTTCTTAAATATTTACTAACAAGTGGCAATGATTTTGTGAATATTTTTGAAGAGTAACTCTCACTTATGCCAAAATCATCCCCAAGTAAAATAAATGATTGTCCTGCTCTTATCTTTTTTGAAGTTAGAAATATATGTACATTTGGTAAGTTACAGTATTTCTGAAGTAACTGTGGAGTATAAAATGGATAATCAGGTAAACTCAAGTAAATAGTACGTCTTTTCTTCAATTTTTAATGATACTACAGTTCATGTCATTGAAGTGTAGTATCATGTGAAAGAATTGCAAGGACTGTGGGCTGGTATCACTAATACATAGTATCGGGAAATCCACACCGCACAAATTAATTTAATAACATTCGGTACATATGTTTCAAGAGCACGTCGGGTCCCATTATCAACCAATTCCCGAATGGGGGGATTTCGGGAATTGGTTGATAATGGGAGCCCACGTGCTCTTGAAACATATGTACCGAATGTTATTAAATTAATTTGGGCGGTGTGGATTTCCCGATACTGTATATTAATTGTAGTATCATGCAAAATTGAAAAAAAGACTTAGGATTTACAGCTTTTAGAGTCTTGATTTGTTTCTCCCTGCAGTTTTTTATGACATGACTGCCATACTCTATGACGTCAGCCGGCTTGGCACGCTTTAGAAGTGGTTTGAAATGCTTTCTAAACGCGGGATAATTTAATCATTTTTTACCAAGTTATTATTGGTTTTTAAGGAATACCTAATAGTTGGGGAATACTCTTGTTAGACAGAAAAGAATTACATTATTCATAGTTTCTTTTTCGGAAAGTTCCCTGTTGTGTACATTTTGAAAATAGTTTACCTACCCGCTGATTGAGTTTGCGTTATCTTCCAACTCCTATGTAAAGATGATACGCACAGATCCAGTGCTAGTCTACGGTATTTAAAAAGTATTTTTTTCTCTTAAATGCTTCGAGATCATCTTCTATGTATTAAGACTTTTCGATAGTATACCATTAGAGATATTATATATCATCTTTTCGCGTCATTCGGCAGGCACACCCTGTATACGTCTAAATCTAACGGAAAACTCATTAACCAAGCATAACCCCACATCCGTCCGACGTTAATAGTCGCTAGTATCCGAGAGTTGCTTCGGGGTGTGCGCACATGAATTATGCTTCAGGGCGGCGTGTTCAATTAAATCAACCCTTAATCGGTCATGAAAATGACTGACAGATATCGAGGGTAATGACAGCGCCGCAATGTATACACGCGTCTGCCACTACCGGTCAATGCCGTTGCGAGGGCGATTTACGTAGCGTTGACCGACGCCCGCGGCGTCTTTTCGGTGAAGGGTGAAGTTCCGGCGATGATTTGGTAGATTTCGGAAGGGTGCTGGATGGAAAGAATCCGCTCGGGGCTCAAAAACAGAAGATTTGATTTGCGATGTACGGTACCTATACACATACATACATACATATATTTGCATGCCCTAGGCTACAAACTAAATCTATCCGTCATATACAACTCATGTACTGATATACATGTCTTCTGTGTATCTTTATTGGTATGTGAAATATTGAAGAGCTACAAAAGCTACGCGAATTATATTGGAGGTAAAATCGTCTTTTCGATTACAACGAGATTATATGAATCAAGTTGAATTATTTGAATATTGAAATAGCAACCTATAATGATACACATATCAAAATAATCTAGGGGACAAGCAAGGAAATGCATTTCTGCTTCATGTAGGTATAATTGTTTGTTCTATGTGAAAGTGCAAGTCGACCATCATTACTTGTTTACTTTTAGAAACAGTTAAGAATACGTAATGAGAAATATCTCTTTATTTAGAAATAAATTTCAAAATTGATAATCTTTTACAAAACTTATGTAAAAAAAAACAATAACAATCAACAACATGTGATGATGAGCGCAATGTCAGTACCCTGTGGGACCTCCACGAGTGTTGACCACGTTTCTGCACCTGTTTGGCATACTCATAATCAGGTAGCGTAGCCCTTGTTGATCGATGGCATTCCACTGTTCTACAAGACACTGATACAATTGTTGGTTTGTTTCAAAGACTAGATTTTGACGCAGTATGCTTCTTTGCACAAAATCCCATATGTATTCAGTGGGATTTAAATCAGGTGATTGCGCTGGCTACGGCAAAACATTAATTTCGTGGTTTTGAAGAAATGGATTCGACCGATGGAAACTATATTGATGGTAATTTTCTGGGTTGGTTTCTCGTGTAGTTAATTTGCAGAAATCTTCCAAAAACTCCTCTGTTTTATGTTGTGTTATGTGTGAGAGTGTATTGTGATTTTACAATGTATTTGAAAAATAAATGTTCTTTTACCTAGTGACAATATTTAGTCCCAATATCTGCCTCTGGCTGGACTTAGTTTATTTATGTTACCCATTGTATATGATTTTAGTTGACTGACCTTATTGAATAATAATAATAATACTAATATTGACTGAATGGACTATAGATGGGGACACTTCACTTTAATCGTTTAATATGCAACCGATAATACATTCCTAAACAAAACATGTAATGGTCGCGTACACGTACTGCAGACAAATTCTCCAACGATAATATAAGATCAACAGTAACACAACGAGATGGTGAGAAAGTACATAACAGTATATGCTAACACCAGTACTGCTTGGAGTGTATGCCTCAATGTCATATCATTGTAGCAGTTGCACGTTTAGGGAGGGACGCCTTCTATACATATGCAGCCTGATACATAAAAGATATGTCACAAACTCTGAAAGGGGTTGTATGGCCCAAAATATGCATAAAAGTCTTCATGAACATGAGTCCAGAAATGTACACACAGAAAAACGATTCCTTGATTGAAATAAAAATATTTTCTTGACTATATTCACTTAACACAAGTAAATATTTACTTCGTTCAAGAAAATGTTGTAGGTTTAAGTAATTAAACCTCTTCGCATAAAATATTTTATTTTCTTGAAATATTGCTGAAACCAAATAATAATTTTCTTCATCCAACTATTTTAAATACTATAATCTAGTTATTCAGTAATAGCGGGAATTGCGCGTGTCTAAACGTAAGTTAATTGATGCTTATTGGTATCCTAGATCATTTGATCTAACAGTGAGGATGCCAGGAGGAAGCAATAGCCCGAGGTAAATTGTTGTTTTTTGTGACGCGGTAGTTGCATTTATTTTAAAATTCATCTCTTTTTAAAATATACAATTTCAAACACTCCCTGCTTTACATACTTAGCTAAATGTCACTGTATTTATTCCCACGTACGAAATGAGCGTGGCTGCTTGTCTGAACAAGTAAATACTTAGACACACTGTTCGGACTACTCCTCCCGCACAAAGTATTGATTAATTCGAGACGACACGTGTTTCGGGAATACGTGGATTCCCATTCGGCTATTAGACTTGATAATGGGAATCCACATATTCCCGAAACACGTGTCGTCCCGAATTAATCACTACTTTGTGCGGGAGGAGTAATCCGAACAGTGTGTTTATTGTCCTGCCCCACAGTCCTTGCAATATTTACTTAGTAAATACTTATTCAGACTAGCATCAATAAAACGTAGTATTATCAGTTGTCATTGAGTTTAGAATTGTTTACGGCGGCTTGTGGGACTCATATGAGAGGAATAAATATTATCCGAAATTTTAGAGTTAAATATAGGGTTGCACATTTAAACGGGGTAAGGAAACGCTCACTCGTGCTCCTTAACACAAGTACTTTAAATATTCAAATGAAGTATAGCACCTACTCATTATGAATGTGTTCTTAAATAAAGGAATACGAATAGTTAAACGAAATCGGTAGTTTTTCTTGATTTGCGGAACTTTTTCTCTTGTACCAAGTATGCGAATATTTAAATCAAGTGTATATTTACTTAAAAATTCAAGAATTAATTTTCTTTCGTCGAAGTAAATACTTCTTTGCGTATACATGAACATGCCGTTTACTTGACTTGAGTGATAATCACTTGCATCAAGTAATCGTTTTTCTATGTGTACGGTTTCGGAGATACGGATGATTATTCCTTTTTGTACCGTTATTGCTATGGATTATTAGAACAGGATGAATGGAAGAAGTTCTTGAAAGACTACTGTTGTAACAGATAATGTGTTAAAATTGAAGTTAAAGTTTATATTGATTAATTCGAAATATATTCCAAAACTAAAGATTCTAAAGTGATTTCTGTAAGGTTTTGTTAACAAACATATATTCATCTTGCTTTATTTTTCTATTCTTCCAAGAATTATCACCATACCCAGGGTCTTTAACTTATTATACCTTTCCGTATCGACGTTAAATTTCTGTATCGTCATCATTTTCGGGGACCGGGCGCAGAGCATCAGCCGATCCGCTTCACTTGCGGTAAACGCTGAGTCGTCTAATGTGGCGAAAAGCGGTTTCGCGTGCGCGGATGGGACGTGCTGCTGAATATTCATGATTACGGCGGCTCATTCCGACTTGCTTCTGGTGCCCTTTCGTCCTTCCGCTCCCCGATCGGGGCCGCCCCCGTCGCGTTGTACAGTGGAAGGCCGTTCGACGAGCCGCTTAACAGAAAGCTCATCGCCATCGATTAGAGCAGCGTTTTAATTGCGTATTACGCAGATATTTGTTACAGATGGGTCGTTTCGTCGTGCGCTTCTATCATTAGGCCGTAGCCGATAACGCCTGTAAAATATATATATAGTAGGCCAAGAGGAAGCTGCGATAAACGATGCAGGTTGTGTAGCCCTTTCAAGATATGCCAAATAATGTGTCATAAAGTTTAGGAACAGTGGAAAATAAGCTATTTAAACATGACTAGAATGTAGATCGAAAGTAATCCACATACCGGTATCGTAAACTATTTTTGAAACTCCACATATTTTAAACCTTTTAGAAAAAGAAAATTTATATGATATAGTGCAAAATAAAGCAAAATATTAAACAACTGCTCTTGACGCAAGTCTTGGTCTTTAAACAACCAAGGACGACAAGGAATTCCAGTATATTTCTCTAGATTCTCCAAACAATTAATATTACATGATTAGGCTACAGGTTATAAAAGCAATTAAATTTTATTATGTCCTCCGATTAACGTCAATCACTTTCAAATCTCCCAGCTTTCAATTTTTAACTCCTACCATCATTTCATTCCCTTCGTTTTTGAACCACTGAGGCAACAGGGCGTAGCGAGGGCTGGTAGGCAATCTTTTACTTTTCTGACCGCCCTGTGCGTCATATAAACGTAGGATTAGGAACATTTGATGGAGGTTCCCGATAAGAGTGTAACTGTAATGGTCAGAGAAGGCGATTATTTTTTGTGTCTAAATGGATCGCACATGTTCAGATACTGACTATGCGACGGTATTGTGTTAATACATTTTTCGGATGGTAACGCCGGAAGCGGGAAACACTATAGTCGAGCAGTATCTGGCCCTTATCGCGGACCTTTTGCAAGCCTGTGTCGTTCTGCTTCGCATTGGGGAGCAAGATGTGTATAAACACACTAATGCCCATAATGTTTTTTAATATTCCTCTTTTTAAAGCGTTTTGTAAGCGCTTTAGGGGAGTTGTAAAAGGTGCTATTTAAAAGTAAGGGTTTAGTATTACATGGAAAGCCCCATTGTGACTTTTGCAGTTTTAAATATATTGCCATGAACTGGTTGATCGATTCGTATGTTGACCCTTTGTTCTTTCTTGCATTCTTACAAATATTCTGTAGCCAGAAGCTGTTATTTGGCTTCAAATGTGTTACTACAATAAAGAAAAATAATTGCTTAAATACACTTTAATAATGTGAAACACATACACCAAATACACAACACTACATAAAAAGGTGCTTACATAAACATTATAGACATAAATCAAAATATCGGAATGATATTCGGGAGGAAGAATAACATCGGGGTATTGGACTATTTACATCATCGCATTATTAAAAGAAGTTACGGGAACGAGGGAAGAATAAGAAAACGAGACCTTGTACCAGGGAAGAAAATGGAGAAAGAAAATTAAGAAGAGTGCAGAACACAAACACTTACACACAATGTTGGTAATTAAGATATTTAGCAAAATTTTTATTTTTAAGTAATTTCTTATCCTAGTAACTTCAAAATTTAATGTTCGATTTGAATTGATTAAAAAATGTCGGCCATTTAAATTGTTTGTTCCAGCGGTTGCATAGTTACCTAAGACATTAAGATTTAGGTTAGGTAATCTATGTGTCACTTTGACACACGACAATATATGTGGGAAAATACAAGTGCGTGGCAGAAATAGTAGTTTGGAAGACGGCATTACGCACTTTTTTTTCTTATTAATATCCCAAATAAAAGAAAAGGAAGCACAGTATTGGTGATGAAGACAAAAATAATGATGAGCAAAGTTTTAAAGTCGAAAAAAAAAGTAGAAAATTAGGTTTCTATTGACATCCATAACTTGAAACTAAAACTACAGCCTCAGCTTTATGTTACGACGGATAGGTGGTTATTGACTTTACAACGCAAAAACAGACAACTCCAACATTCGTTATGTTGTACTGCACGTTCCGTTTTATTATGGCTATTGTACACACCTCCATACAAAACAAGTGTATTTTACATCTGTCAGAAAATGACGTTGCTTTGTAGTCGGTCTCGCTTTGTGTAGCCGATAGTATATTGGCAATTCATTGTTGAAATGTTACGCAATTCTGCACAAAGTCTGCTACTCTAAGTTAAAAATAGATAAAAACGGGAAGCAATCTTCGGCGTTTAACTGACGGTATTTTGCATAAATCGCGAAAAATGTATGTACTCATATATAAATAAAATTCATACTTTTATTAGGTATCCATACATATACAGTTAGTAGTTTTTTTTAGAAACTTATGCTTGTCGTTGATTTACTGACACTTTTGCCGACTAGACCATACTTAGCTGTAATGGACCAAATTAGTATATACACAAATTGCATTGAATATCTTTTATTATTTCTTTGCTACTTAGTATCATATAAGGCTACAGGTACAAGAGCTGCAATTAGTAAGTTCTCATCCAGATGATATAGGCTTCTTGGCCTTATAAGTATTATGTTTGTCGTATTTTTTATGTTACGCATTATTATCTTTTATACTGCCAATAAGTTCGTTTATTATTATTTCCTACATAACGACACGGTATATAATATAATACTTTCGTATACACCCTGCATACGAAAGTATTGAATATGAAAGTAAGAACAGTAAATCATGCGTGTACAGAACTAGGCAATTCAGCGATTTTCTCATTACTCTTGCGAAATTAATGAGAGTGCATGGGCTGAAATTCATATAGCGATGCTAATACTCGATCACCCATAATGTCATACACACAGAGTGACGTGTGTATAGGAAACCACAGGAATAACGAATGTTATATAACCCAAAGCGAAAATAAATAGTAATTTAGAAGTACTTTTACTTTACAATTTTTTACGACGAACTAACAAATACTAACCAAAACCCTCTTTTGTTTGCGGTAACGAGTGGTGACTAACATCGTAGCTGTGTGTCACTTATTATTTATTGGGTTGAGGGCAGTGTGTTTTGGTGATTTTATTTTAGGCACATTTTGTATTTTGGGGATGTGAATTGATATTGTGCAACCAGCAATTCGGGATTATTTATCAATATTATTTGAATGAAACGTATACCTTGGTGGTATATCGCACATTTTTGCGGCTTATTTACGGCGTGGGTCTTTTTCGTTTCTGTTGCTTCCATCTTTTACTTCTCTTCATTCTCTCGATTTACCCTTATTGAAAATACTTTTCTGACTAATGCGTGGACAAAGAACCGAGATTTTTTTTGAATTTAAGTTTAACTTATTAGTGTTTCGCCTGTCCATAACCTAACCATTATGTATTCCCTAATACTCGTAAACACCTTAAATTTTAATTCAATAAATGTTATATAAATCTGGTCATATTAGCAGATAATAACCACACTTCGAAAGTATAAAAATGCCATTTTATTAATTTCATTATCTAATCCTAACGCCCTTTTATTAATTTTTTCTTTTCGTGTGAGACTGCTTTGTTGTGAGGCTGTTAATTCATAGTAGGAGATTCACCTATTATTTGACAATATTACTAATACGCAGTATCGGGAAATCCACACCACACAAATTTAATAAAATTCGAGACATATGCTTCAAGAGCACGTCGGCTGTGATTGTCAACCAATTACCGAATCCGCTCTTGAAACATATGTCCCGAATTTTATTAAATCAATTTGTGTGGATTTCCCGATACTGCGTATTAGTGATACCACCCCACAGTCCGTGCAATTCTTCACCGATTTGACAATATTCTAAATTATGGCGAATACAATGACAAATAAATTATTCGTTATAAATTACTATTTTTATATGCAGTTGGCGAGTTGAGATAAGAAAAAAGAGCAATTAATATTAAGTGGCAAGGTCCAGTAACATGTTTGCATAAAAACAACAAAACTGATTCATAGAAATTTTATCTTAAAGTTCAAAAAAATTATTTCATGTAATGAAAATATAAATTTTTCATTTAAAATAGAGATTGTTTATTTCAACTTTGTTAAACGATGTATTTTTAGATATAAACTCCCTGCAATGATCGGTAATTCACTGACAAGGGAACACCGGCAACTGTCAAATTCAGATTTAAATGAAACTTAGCAGAGCCTCAGAGTACCTTGGTATAAGAACAAAATATTTCCTGTTACTGCCCAATCCCCCAATTTCGGGGTAGATTTGGATGATTTTTAATTTTTTGTAAATATCTCGGAGACTATAACAGATTTCTCCTATTTAAATTATTTTGGGAATACGTACAGGTCCGGTGCTAGCACACTACATTGAAAAAGTGTTATTTTCTCGTAAATGTTTGCACATAAGCCCCTATGTATTATCGCTTTTCGATAATAAATCATTAGAGCTACTACATATGAATTTTTTTATTCATTCCTCGCACTCAGCCTGTAAAGCTAGAAAAGCAAAATGACCTAATTTTGTTTTGCTCTATTATAGTCCAATATTCTGAAACTCTTCGAAATTCTAAGTATCTGCTTTTTCTTTTTCCTCTTGTACTTGGACTTCTTCATTGTACTTCCTTTTTCTCTATTGCATATCCTTTTCGTGTTCCAATAGTAATTTGCTGGAATCTCAATCCGTTCGTTCTTGGCGTGTTTTCGTTGCATCTTTTACCGTGATTTGTATTAATAATAATAATATCGTCTTTATTTAAAGAAGAATAATAGCAATAGAACACCCCAGGGCGAGGTTTAGCTAAAAGCTATTCTACCACTTAACCGATGGTTGTTCATAAAAAGTAACAATATTTAAGGTTAAATTGCAAAATGTGTGGAAACGTGCTGTTGAAACTAATAAGTAAACCACATAAATTCGATAGTCACAAAATACATAATTACGCATACAATTTCATGACAAATACATTCAGTAAAGCTCTAGTGCACTGAGAAAACAAGTTTACAATAATTTTTATTAGGAATATTATATCAAAATCAAATATAATTTCATATATAACCCTAATATACCATTTTTCTAAGGTAATTATATTAAACTTTTGTGTGATATCTGGATTACCAGAAAAAAATTATTTAAATTAAAAAATAATCCTTGGAACTTTTAGTTTGTGATTTATTGAGTCTAAATAAAATTAACACTCTTTTCCTCATAATACAATAAAAACTACCAAAAGAAATTTGAATTTGTTGGCTTGAGACGCATGTTTGTAACACGTGCAACATAAGGGAGGGGTGCTAGGGGGGTGTATTCACAGGCCGTTATCGTAAGTATATACGCTTAATATATTTTTTATTTATGTTTAATATAGTATAGTCCTGTCCTCAATTTTAATAAAAAAATATGTAATACTCCAATATATTTATGTTTGATTTTACAATATATTTCTCTCAGTGTAGGGCGTCATAGTCAGTGACATTCGCTTTTTAAATACTGCAACATATTCATTATAGATAACTACAGCATTATAACTAAAAGACCGCCTAAAAGTTACTGTTCTATGTTGTGGTAAACTCATTAACATTATGACTGTCACCACGATATGCAAGTTTAGTTCGCAAATAAATGGGATATCCTTTTTGTAATAATTTATATAGGAATACAAAGTAGCTCAGTTTAACAACATCTGGAAAATGCAGCCAGCCTATTTGGGTATATTTATAAGTAATGTGGTCGTACTTCCGAAGAGAAAAAACATATCTGCAACAGGCATTCTGTATAACTTGTAGACGCTTCAACAATCTAGGCAGGGGTAATATACTAAAATGGCGTATGAAAACACTGACATGATTAGTGTGATTAACATAACTACTTTTTTAGACGAAGACTTATAATGTCTTTATGTATCTACACGCTCTAAGTCGAATGTATGTACGCTGACATAACCTAGCAGTCTATTCATGAAATCTCAGATCATTGTCCAGAGTTATTCCTAGTATTTTAATGTTTTTCAAATGGTATGGTATTCTGTGTTAGCAGTTGCGATAGTGTAATACATTTTTTGTTTTAGCTCTTTCTTTGTGCATAATTTTTATTTTGGATAACTTTCTCAATACGCATTACAACTTAGTGTATATCTCAAATTTGTCGTTGGAAGTTGATTTTCCGACACATCTAGAAAGGACATCCAAATCCCGTCGTATTTCGGAACGTAATCCTCTCTCCTGCGACGAGAAAAAGTAAACGTCAGGATACGTTTACGTCGACTACTGAACGATGGCGCTCCCAACACTCCAACACGCCGTGGCACAACTGGGCCAATCGATAAAATAAGGACACCGGCGGCCGTGTGCAATTCAAACAGCACCTCGACCGCGTACGAGCGCGTGCTACCCGCCCACGTACGAACGCGTCGCAACTACCCCCCGCACAAACAAATACGTTGACATATGTACGTTTACACATGCAATTGTACGTATACACATACCTAAAGAGGTACCGCTCCGGAAAAATGAGCAAGTGCCCATGTCGGCCGGAGCGAACTCACCGCGCATCCACCGCTTGATCCTCCGAGACGACCGCCAAAGTTAAAGTCTCGTGGCAACGGCGCACGTTTTAATATCCTGTTGTGTTTTGCTTGCACAGACTTACTTGTCTTCTACTACATAGGCACCGTCTGCGACATGATGATGGTAGATTACGTCGACAGGATCGGTGAGTGCCTTCTCAGTGTGTTTATATCGATCACGTGCGGCGTTTATTTTGACTCCCCACTTCTTCACAATCTGTCAGTTACGGTAGTATAGTTTGTCCTTCAAATAGTATTACACTCTCTTACTCTATTGCGGACGACGAAAGGAAATGTAACGGTGTTGAACATGAAAATAGACATATTTATTTTTGTATTTAGAATTTAATGCAAGTAACGAAAGATGCTTCGCTCTCTAGGAAGTAAATTTATACTTGATGGAAGCCTAGAATCGAACACTGCTTATTTATTTAAAACATATGAAAGCTGCTATACGTACAAGTCAATTTCATCACTTTCTTGACATTGTTAATAGTTGATTAATTTCAAATTATACCTAATTACAAAGCACAGTTGACATCTAACTGTTGTAGAAAACATTTTAATACGTTTCCTAAAACAACTTGTAGAAAAAAACTGCTGATTTTATTCTACGCATGCCCCAGTATACCACACAAAACAGAAATTTTCACATTAATAGGGTATCCTCCATAATTTTTGAATTTTGTGTAATTATGTTCATGATAAAGTTAGACCGATAGTTTACAACAAAATATCTAATTCTGAAATCCAAGCTTGATAAATTGAAGTCTGTTAAAGTCAATCTTAATTCTATGATCTAAATAAAAGCTACAACCATAATTTTACCTTTTGTGACCGTTTCAAAAATCTAACCCGAGCTTCGTTTACTTCCGACGAACATAGTATTCTTTCAAAAGGATTTAAATGCAACTTAAAACCCCTAATGAATAAAAGGAATCTAGAAAATCTAGCAATAGAAACTGACCAAGGTCTTGACAATCTAGCCAATAAACACATAGCAAAAAAACATTATTGAAAACACCAACATTACTGATACTCCCGATAAAGAAGCTCTGTATCATTAATTCCATAAAATAGAAAGCGTCCGATTAGGATATCGTCTTTACCAAAGCGGAGAAAGGCAACAGTGTAATCGCCAAATGAGGTATCTCATGTTTATGAATTTAAACGAATGAAGTTACTTCAAATGTCTGAAGTAATTAGTAATTTTTGCTAAGGGCCACTGGGATATAGGTTCTATATGTAGATTTGTAGATCAGAGGACTATTATTATAACGTAATCCAGATGTAAAACTAAAAACTTGGATGTAAATACGAAAATATTGGAGGAAAAAATATAAGTAGCAACAATTCTGTGGCAGATGAGAAGCATAGTAAATTTTAAAAATATTTACTTCAAAGAAGAAAACTTACTTAATTACAACATCGTGCTGGTTCTAGCAGTCGAGTTATGAGGGGTCGCTATTTCGCCACTTACGAAACGATCCGATTGTGATTTGACGCACTTCCGGTTTTTCGATTCTGTTCAAATAATGAAATAAATTTAAGATTGAGCAGCAGTAAAATATATGTATATATATATATTTTTATCATAGTGTTTAACTGTAAAATACCCCAAATGATCTCTTGTTTAAAATAAATATGGCTACAGCAGCTTATACAGCTTTTTCCACCTACCATATTATTAGTAATACATATAAACTATAACAAGAAAGTAACTCAGTTTGTTTAAATATAATCCATCCACCCAGTATACTAACCTTTTTGAAAAACTCTTTTATATATGTGAAGGACCATCTAAAAAGTTTCCCAAAATTCAACGAAAACACTCAACGAAAAGAAAGTAAAAAGAGGAGAGAAGGCAATAAGAAATATATCATAAGGGAGTTTTATGTGCTGCTTGAAGAAATCAATACAAATAAAACTGTACAAATCTTAAAATTTTATTGTTATAAGTTGAAAAGGTAGATGAATTTGGAAGAAATACGAACTCATAACATCCTTATGTTTGCATTAAATGATTTGCGTTATATAATATATTTAATAATAATAATATCGTCGTTATTTAAAGAAGAATAAGAGCAATAGAACACCCTAGGGCGAAGTTTAGCTCAAAGCTATTCTACCACTTAACCCATGGTTGTTCATAGAAAGTTACAATATTTAAAGCTAAATTACAATTGTGTAGATATGTGCTGTGGAAACTAAGAAGAAAAACACGAACTACATAAATAGTGTCACGAAATACATAATACACATACAATTTCATAACAAATACATTCAGTAAAGCTCTAGTGGGGCGACATACCTAGCATAGATCTGACGTGCCTCTTAAATATAGTGAGTGACATCCGCATTTTAAATACTGCAACATATTCATTATAAATAACAACAGCATTATAACAAAAAAAAATGCCTAGACATAGCTGTTTTATGTAGTGGTAAGCTCATAGTATCCCTCCCCCTAACATTAACATTATGATTATCGTGTCACGACGATATGCAAGTTTAGTTCGCAAATAAATGGGATATCCTTTTTGTAATAATTTATACAGGAGTAACTCAGTTTTACAATATCTGAAAAATGCAGCCAGCCTATTTGAGAATATTTATAAGCAATGTGGTCGTACTTCCGAAGAGAAAAACATATCTGCAACAGGTATTCTGTATAATTTGTAGACGCTTCGTTTTGCAACAATTTAGGCAGGGGTAATATACTAAACTGGCATATGAGAACACAGACATGATAAGTGATTCACATAACTGCTTTTTTAGACGAAGACTTATAATGTCTTTATATACAACGCTCTAAGTCGAATGTATATACGCTGAAATAACCTAGCAGTATGTTCGTGAAATCTCAGATCATTCTCCAGAGTTATTCCTAGTATTTTAATATGTTTTTCAAACGGTATGGTATTCTGATCTATTTTGATTGCTAGTCTTGGTTCTACACTCAACCTATTTATCTTAGAGCAAAACAGACTTAGCTGAATTTGTGGCAAACCGCAAACTCCCTAGTAAGACTCATATCGCCACTTATGTGCATCTCTGCAATATCAACATCAGCAGGATTGGAAGTATATAACAACTGGGTGTCATCGGCATAGCCCTGAAGAAGTGAATGCTTGGCGCCCCGGAATAGATAGCCCGTATATAGTGTAAATAGCAGCCGCCGCCAGTATCGAGCCCTGAGGCACACCCGAACATATTCGCCCCACGTACGATCCACCTTCACCAGTGAAAACCCTTTGCGTCCTGCTACCAAGGTAGCTCTGAAAAAATAATATAGAAGTGTAATCCAGTCCGTAATATCGCAGTTTCTCACACATTAGTTGATGGTCCACTGTATCAAAGGCTTTCGAGAAATCCAAAGATACTACTGCAGCAGCCTTATTTTTATCGAGTGCCGTAAAGATGTTATTTGTCAAATATTTCATTTCTTACATTCTTTGAATTATTACCTAATATCTCTACGGCTAAAAAAAGGTAAATGATGGTGTTAAATTATACCGGAAAAATATTATTAATACGCCATCGTCATACTTTTAATATTTCATGTTTTACAATTATAATTCCGTTCAAATATGTCACATATATGTGACATATTGAACGCGCTTTACTGTGTCGCTATATATAGTGACAGTAAACAATATAAATTATGAGGGACATAATTTTTAAAAAACAGTAATCATAACATACAATACACAACGTAAAACTTTCCGTTCTGATTTCATTTCGATATCTGCGGCAATAAATTCGAGAGCCGGGGGGTTTTAATCTAATAAACCCGTCAGTGAATTATAACTTATGCCATACGCACTTTATCACGCGAGCTGAAATCAGTCCGACGATATTTAACCCTCCCCCTTAATACAGGCGGAAGTGTAGGTAGTCTATGAGTTCATCCCCGACGATCGGAGCTACTTTCTCTTCCCGCAGAAAGCTCTCGTCTTTTTTATCGCTCATCCCACGCCAGGAGCGCCGTTCATTCATTACAAAATGCACTTTGCACCGACTCTAATACGAGACTGGAGCCGTTTATAAACAGCTATACGCGCTTGACGCATTGCTCCCAAGGCTCCACCCGAACGCTCCGTGTTCGGTTGCGAGGAGGGTGGCCAAGGCAATTGTCAACTTTACACCGTCGGAAATTATTGCCGACATTTTTCTCCTGCTTCTGTGGTCGTCGGAAAGCGCTCTATGTGCTCGGAGTGTGCGGCTGGAACCGCTCTGATTAAATTTAAACTCGGCATTAGTCATTTTTTTATCTATTTCTTTCCGCCGGTTGGTTTACTGTGTTGTTGTTCGCCCGCTCTTCTTTCAATTTAATGTTTCGTTTCTTCTACAATGCGGTATATATCCTTATGCTTCTTCTACGTAGTTTCTATTTGACTTTTCTTCGCTTTATAGCTTCAATTTTTCCTTGTACAATCTTTTCATCGTATAAACTTTCTTTCCTGTATACTTTGTCTAGTTTTTACGTTTATGCATCTTTAAATTGTTTCCGCCATTTACTCACTTGTATATAATTCGCAATTTCACAATCCCTAAAATATTACTATTTCATTTTGTAACTTCAGTTATTATGATTTAAGGACCATTCTAACACAGCGGTTCTCAAAGTGTGCCCCATCCCCCCCCTTCCCTCCCTGGAGGGTGTCGAATACATTAACAACAGAAGAAATATGAGATATCATTCATTATATCGTTCGTTAAAATTTAAATCTGGAAACAATTAATCAAAAACTTTTTTAAAGAATAGGTACAAGACAGTTTATTCGACATTTTTTAAAGAATTAACAGAAATTTTGTCTGCTTTTTTTCTTGTACTACTTCAAGAAGTAGTTGTCATTGTAGGCATAAGCCAATAAATGTACTTCCAAATGGATTTATTATCTAATTTCAGTCACACAATTCAATTTTCTTCTGACAATTTCTTCTGCAAAGAATGGGGAAATTAGTTTTCGAAATGATCCTCCATCTAAATATTCTAAATGAACCTCTTTAGCACCACCTTTTTATAATTTTCTTCCATTGCGGTGGGTAACTTCACATATCCTGGGAAATAGAATTTGATAAAGTAAGTTAGTCGAACATGGTTTTTTGGTCGAGTTACTGGTAATAATGATGATTAAATTGTAATCGTACTTGATCAGGCTACCTTTTGAGGACCTTTAGTGTTTTTCCTTATTTGTCTGGGCAGTCTGGGCTCACTAGCATGAGGATCGTCTTGCAGATAAGTGTCAACCTCATCAGGGAACCCCTATTTTACCTAGGATGTCTTACAACGGTAATCACCTTGAAGTATTAATTTTCCCTACAGGACTTAGCGTATCGTCTCTGGTTGATTAGTTCGATTATTCGACTTGATAATGGGAATCCACGTATTCCCGAAACACGTGTCGTCCCAAATAAATTAATACTTTGTGCGGGAGAAGTAATCCGAACATTGTGTTTAATGCCAATTATGTATTTGGATAAAATATTTCCAGCTACAGTTATTTCAGTTGCTTTTGAAGAAGTGGAATCGTTGAATGGCCCCCTCGATTTTGGGAATTAGTTTGCTTTGAATATAATTGACTTTGCATGTCTTCCTTGTGTAATTAGTTTATTTCTCGTTGGCGAATAATGTGAAGATTTACCTTTATCACCTAAATCATAATTTCAGTTGTAATTACAAGATTAATATTATCGGCATAATAATTAGATGAAGATTTACATTTACACATAAATCTTTCATAATTTTAGTTCCAATTGCAAGATTAGTAAACGTAGAAAAGCGATTTCGAGAATCGGTTTTCGAACGATAGCAATATGAAATACATTATAAAAACAGTTTTAGTTAATATCAATTTCAAATTGTACTTACGTATACTTATAGTTACAATACAAATTGCCTTACATTTTGTATTTGTATCATAATTTTTTGTGCATGGTAGATACACCTACAAAACCAGCAACAATGTGTGCGCAATTGAAAACGCGGATTTTAGTACGGTTTCATTTGCTAGGCGACGAGCTTTCAATATCATTACATTTTAACATTATGACTACCTTCTATTCTATTGCTTCGTCGTATGAAAAGTTTTATGGGTGTCGCCATAAAAGCGCGCGATTGTATAGCGGATTGTATAGTGGACTAGTTACAACTTTACAATGTTATTTTTAATACTGTTTCCGAATGAAATCTATTCCTGCATTGCACACTTTCTTGTAATGCTTTCCATGGCGTGTGCTGGGAAAAATTATTTGCTTTTCCGAATTAACGAATCACTAGAACATGTATGCTCAGATATAACACGACTAGCCTGAAACGAAAAGTTAATATAAAAAGATCCTTTACCAGTTCAACAGGCAATACACTTTGCATATCTGTGCATTCAACAGCTCACAACTCAGTCCGTCTGTGTTTCATCAAGGTAGTAAATATACCAGGAAAAACAACAAGAACTGCATGACTTGCATATCCTGTTATTTCCATAGTACACTAAAATGCATGGGTCATTAGGAGTTGCTGCTTTAATTCTTCTATATAATTACCTTAAAACAAGCATTTATCTTACTATGAAAAAGTAACAATTTGATAACACGGATTTGTTTTCGTAGCAAAATTGCAGAAAGAGATAATACTCAACCGAATTTATGTTCAAGCAAACTTAAAAACAAACTCCATACGATCAAACCCTGCAGTGGTAATAAATACCGTACAGATAAACTGAAGCGATTTTGCCCAGCTTAACAGGCAAAAGCAACGTGTTTTTCCGCCAATCCTGAATTACACTCTGCCACTTCGCGTATATACATTTACTATCCGCTACCGTTAACGCAAAACCCCTTATCCGTATTCTTTATCCGGTTTACTTTATTTCATTGTCGCTCACGTTTGAGCTTTTAGCGATTGGTGCTTTCCAGCGGGCTACATGGCTCAAATGCGGTTCATAAGTTCGTTTATACTGGGATCAATGATGGTTCCTGGACCTCCTTTGTCCGAAGCAATAGGTTTTTGTTCTAAAAGGAATAGAATTCACCGCGACCTCCTCTAAGATGAGATGGGAGATTAAAGAATTTCCGTTTATTCGATTCAATTAAAAGGCAATTAAAGTTTAATTAGTTTCTGGTTTGTTGTAGCTGTTGCTGAAGACAGTAGCAGCGGGGGTCGACCAGTCAGCGATCGCCAACCGGTGATCCGTGAGAAAATGTTGGTGGTTTTCTCTTCAATATAATGTATGCTTGTGGATATAAAATTTTAATATGAGAACATGCATAGGTCTAAAGCGAATTTTTGGTTTGAAATATAAATGAAAATAGTCCCATTCTTCTCATACAATGCTGCAAACTCTTGACCTAAGTAATTCCTCACAATCGCCGCATTGTGAGCCTCATTAAGGTTCATCGTGGATTCGTACCTTTAGCTTTATCTCCAATGCGAATATCATATTAATGCTGTGCAATTATTTTTCAGGAAGTTATTTGTTTTGAAGCATTTTTAATGTATTCCGCAATTAACTTTCAATTCGCAATAATAATAAAGTACGCCATTTTCATATCGATTTTGAAATTCGTATTATCATTGCCTTCACAAAAACGTAAACGGAATGAATACTATCCTGAAAGATTATAAAAAGCGTGAAAAACATTCATGAGATTCTGTTCTTTTCATTTAGGTCAAGGAAAAAGAAAAGAAACCCAGAAAGAATACTAGAACTCGATTATTTTGATAAAACGACAGCGCGCAGAGGTATAAGGGAAAAAGAGAAAATCATTATGGTCTATTCTGCGAGGGACGCCTGGAAATCTACTTCTTCTCATGGCCAAAAAGGGCGAGAGAAATTACCGTAGACGTTCCGCGTAATAAGAGTATTTACAAAAGAAGAATTTTCGCCCAAAATGAATCGCCGTTTTGCAGGCGACTTCGTTTAGGGTTAATGAAAATTAAAAATTCTAATTTCACGAGTCGAATGCTAATTGTTAAAAGACTTGAAGGGCTGGCTGAAATCGTGCGCAGGTAGAAGGAAATCGTTTATATTATTCTCTTCCAGAGATAACATCAATCTTTAAGTAATTCGGCAAGTTTTAATAAAGTTTTTTTTTGTTAATTGTGAAAAATGGAATTAAATTTAAAGCAAAACGCATCATTAGATAAACAAAAATATTAATAAATAGATTCTTATCATCAATTCCTAAATTATTACTGAAGTTTTTTGATATTTTCAAACTCTTCTATAAAACCACCTAACTTTTTGAACTTTACTACTTTAGTTATTAAGCGAATTGTATTCTTTTATGATAATGGGGAAGCCAAATTAAGTTTTTAAATTCCTGTATCTAAAGCGAAATTGCACAAATATCCCGTGACATTTATTTGGCTACAGGTATCTAAGCACTCGGTACAAATAACGTTTTTAATCTTAAGGAAAATCTTATAAGAATTATGCATCACTTGCTTTTTGATAGTCCGTACCGTCAAACACTTCCATTTGCAGCAATCCTCCCGTGCGTGACCTGCTTTTCCGCAGAAGGAGCACTGCTACTGAGGACGATGGGCACGAAACCAGCATTTCTTTGCCACATGACCCAGTTCCTTGCATACAGAACAGGTGGCTTCTTTTGCCGGAATTGTGCCGGTACATTTACTTAGGAATCCTTGCGATAATTCTTCCAGCGTAGCATAACTTCCCGATTTTGCGGTTGATTGCAAAGGAATTGGAGGTCCATCGATAATGCACGAAACAGCGTCGGCGTCGCTAATTTCGCATTTCCGTATTAATATTAATATGAGTTTATCAGAAAGGTAATGCATCCTACTCTCTTGCGGTCGCTTTTTCCACTTCAACATCTTCTTTAGATCTGTAATAAAATAATTGTGAGCAGGGAATGCATCAGAAAACGCTGTCTTCCACTATTGCCAAGTGTTCTTGTATGTGCGGAGGGAATAGTACCACACCCTGGCGATTCCACCCAGTTTGGAGTGCATTTAGAAACATTTTGTCCCATCATGCCAACCATAAATGTCCGCACGCTGCACAATTTTATATAACCAGTTGATCGATGTAAATTCCGCCGCTTCGGAATCGAACATAGGTACTAGGTCATTCTTCATGATGGTATGGCCTTCAATGGTATTCGGAAAAATGCTGTTCATGACTTGCGTTTGTAGCAAGATTTCTTTCACTTTCTTATTCATTACATTTTCTATTGTATTTTCATCCCACTTCCCACATCCGACTTGTCTCGGCGGCTAATTGTATTGATTCCGAACACTGTCTTCCAACACCTCCCTCACTGACTTACTTTGAGTTTTGCGTTTCACACCACGTCTTTTATAATTTTCGCTTTCCCGGCAATCCGAGTCACTCATCATGTTTTTTTTTGCACTAAATTATTACGCGGTTAATAGTAATAGCGCGGAGGTATCTCACTTCTGAATTGAGGTTAAATTAAACACGCCTGTTCTCCGTTAATTTCTATATTCAACAGATCACCAAAGGTGTATGTGACTTATTGTCCTTTTTATAATATGCAGGTAGGGTTTGGGTTTGGGTCCCAACCGATAGATGTTTTGCTTAATGTATATTATTTGAATATACTGTGCGGTCTTACATAATAGAATGAAAAACATAGTACACTTATAACCAATAAACAAACCCTCATCATTACCTGTCATAACAATATTAACAATAGTAATATTAACGATAACATTCTAAACTGATATACGATTAATAATATTTAAAACTAGGAATTAAACAAACAAAAAACACAATATGGGTATACCTTCATAGAATAAAAGAAGAATTCATACTAAAGGAAAGTGCTATCGATCAACAACTTAAAAAATATTCCTGGCACTCTAATTTATACAAAAACCGCCCGAACGTATTTGGTTACTTGATACAACGGATATTATTTATACAAAATATATATCAGCTTTAAACGTGCACTGTGTTTTCCATAGTTGTTTTTTGTCTGTGACAACAACGAATATTGCTCCACAGCAAAGAAAAAATTGTAACGAACACAAACTAATTTAAATTACAGGAACACATCATAACATACAGATAGGCGTAACGCCCCCGTATCATATTTGTGCACATGCATTTTTTGCCATCACGATAACAAGTTCCTATATCTACTGCGATGTACGATGTTTTTTTGGCGCAGCAATTTTTTTACCCTAAAAATATATGCGTTATCTATACGCATCGCAAATCCCGCGTACATTGCGGGCGCAAAAATATCGCAGGCGCGATGAAATTCTGTTATCGAATGCATAAATTACGTTATGAAATTATTCCAATAAGCGAAAACCGTGTAACGCGCGTCCCTTCCTGTGCGTGAACATTTATTTTCTGCAATATCGGCGTCGAAATGCGAAAATTTCCGGCCGATAGATATAATAACAATGGAATCGTGTGCATTTGTGTCGAATTTTTGACCTTTCGTTTATTTATCTTGCCAGTAATTAATGCTTTGTCAACAGGACGATACGCTTAATTTAAATGTTTGAGGAAAGTTGGGAAATTTTGGATAAATATTGCTAGCCCAAACTAAAACACAGGGGGGACCTTATCATTTCATATAGTTAATACGTACGTGCATTAGGTGTGCAACTATTTGCCATCTATTGAATTCTGTTGGTCTCATCCCAGCGAAAGTTTGCACTTGGTATAAGAACGACCCACACATAAAATCAACACGATAACTTAATCCTTTCTGGTGCCGACATATGAACAGAGTTTCAACAAAGTTATAAGGGATACCTTAACGTACATAGAATCAATGGATGGATCAGGAAATCGCTACTTTGTATAGAATATACGCCAAGCATAAATAAATACAAAATAATCAAGATTTAGCTTCCTCCAGAAATAAAGTAGGTAATAGTAGACAGTCGCTTGAAATAGTAAAGCTAAAACAAGATGCCCTTGTCACAACTCTAGAAATGTATTTCGAAAATTAAGTTGCTACCCTCAGTAAAAACTACAAAAGAAAAAAGTTTCCGCCGTAGTATCTACCTCTAGATAGTAGGTATGCTCTCCACCATGGTGTAATTCCAGAGGGTCCCATAGCAACTTCTGTAGTTGCCAAAATACGTATCTAGAGTTATTTATTCATTCCCTCAATCCTTCAAAATTTATTTTTCGACTTCTACGAAACCCAAAAATATTTTACTGCAGGAAATTTCTTAAATAAGATTTTAAAATTGCTACAACAAATTGCCTTTCATAGATTCCCAATTTAAAATAATAGGATACGGTGACTTAAAATAGTAAAGATAAAAAATACCCTTACCACCTAGATGAGTGAAGAAGTCCGGATACGTATTTCGGCAACTAAGTTGCCATCCTCACCTCAGCAGAATCTGCGATGGAAGATAATGTTAGACGTCGCACTCTACGAAATATGCACCACGCAGAACACCAGTGTTATTCAAGTGGTGTTCCCCCAGAGTGCGACGTCTAACATTATCTTCCTTCGTAGATTCTGCTGAGGATGGCAACTTAGTTGCCGAAATACGTATCCGGAGTTCTTCACTCATCGAGATGGTAAAAGTATATTTTATTTTTAATAGATTTCCAAGAATTAGTGAGTTTGTTATTTGAATAACCTTGAGTTAAGTAGTTATTGGTCCGTTTCCTCGATAAAAAGGATAAGTTCAGGTCGTTTCTAGGGAAACTAAACTTACTCCCTTTGATGAAATATCCACATTTATAGCAATATAAAAGTACAAGCATCGAAAGCTGCTTATTTCAACTAACAGAACCGGCATGGAAAGGTATCATTAGGGGAATCGTTGAAACGTTTTGTGTAGGGTCTCCCCGTGAAGAAAAAAAGATCATTAAAAACGTTATATAATCCACATTCGGCCTTCTGAGCTTCCTACGCATTTCTTTTCCCCGAAATTTATAATGCCGTTCATGTGTGTGCGCGTATACTACATCAATAAATACGGGATTACTGTCAACGATGCCTTTGAATTCGCAAATATGTAAAATTTAATGATGAAGGAGCGGAGGGACCCTCTGCAACCCACAGCAACCCCACCAGGAGCCACCAGCAGTCTCACACGTAATCCTCTCCATCATTTTTTTGTACTAACCGCCCCTCGCCAGAATCGTATCCTCGCCTTATAATAAACCCTCTTTTATAACTGAATGATGTTATTAGTTCACCTAATAATTTAGGTGGGGAGATTCATGGATTCGTGAGCATAGTAACGGGAGTGTCGGTGTACAAATACACGTAGAAGTGAACTAATTACTAATTGCCATTTGAAGCTGTTGCCCCGGAGACAGTGATTCGCCGACACTGGGGCCCGTGTAATCTTCTACGTCGTCTTCAAAGTCTGGGATGCACTGGATCGAAAAATATGGCTCGAGGACAGGAAGGGGCGCGGCGGCAATAAGGAAAAAAAGGCGAAGGAAGAAGTACTTCGATTGTCAACGTTACTAAATGGAGTTAATCATCCGTGAGCTGGTCTAGGGGCGTAGAAGGAAGTCATTAAAAATAAAGATATGTTGCTTCGTCTGGAATTTTATATAGTAACAATAGGAGGATTACCGTAGGAAAGAAGAATTCAACATTGTGAATAGGTTTCTATAATGCGGTAAACGTACGCATGTACAGTGTGGTGAGAAAGTTTTGGGAAAAGAATGTCCGCTTAGTGCTATTAGTATATCGTTAAATTTCTTCCTTATACTACTCCCTTGTTCAATTCGTTACCAATTCAAAGCAGATTGGATTAAATCTGTAAGAAACTCTAAGGCTATTCAAATCCTATATGACCTGCCCGTGAGTTTTTTGTGTCTTATAATGGTTTCCGCTCCTATAGGCGAGGAACAAGGTCTGGGGTTTCGCAGGGTTCCATTTTGGGACCATTTCTATTTTTACTCTTTATCAATGATATGTCGCAGGTTATTGATTGTGATATGCCTATGTTTGCCGATGATGTCAAGATCTTTACAAGTATCTCCTCCCTAGTTGACTGTCTGAAACTACAGAGAGCCTGGTATCTATGCGCAACTGGTATATACTATATCGACTTAATTCAAATGTTGCCAAATGTAAAGTTCTTACTTTTACTAGAAAAAGAGTCCACTTTTGTACATTTATTCAATTGGCTCAGATATGCTAATGCGTTGCGATAAAGCTAAAGATCTTGGTGTGGTGTTTGACCTGCAGCTCTCATCATCATTTGGAAATATGTATTCCTTAAAGAAGCTATTCTTCTCTCTGGTGCGGTCTAAGCTGCAATAATTTGGTGCCCCTACTATCATGGACACATTAAAACAATTGAATTCTTGTTCCGCGTCAGTCGGCACGTAGTATGTCAACTTTTTATACAAAATCTGCTCGCACAAACCTTATGGTTAAAGCACCCATTACTTTGATGTGTTCAGCTTGCGTATTAGTTCTGTTTGCGATATCTTTAGCTGTACCGTCAAAGATTTGCTGAAGGCGAACTTTGGCGCTAGACATACTATCTGAACTATATTATTTTTGTTTTTAATGGGTTTTTCTTTGGTTGTATATTTATATAGTACTGGGTATGTTTCTTTTTTTTAATTATATTAGAATTAATTAAGATTATACTTTTTTTAATTTGTTATTTACGGTTTCAATGTTGCAATGATTATTAGTCTCTATGTGTGCGTTCCTGTGGTACATCTGCGGATAAAACCTTGAAATATTTGGCACACAGCACAGATATTATCAAAGATCCCAGAATTATGTCGAATAAATTTTAGCACTTTCGATGTTTAATGCGTTTATCTTTTAATTTGCTTATAAGACGCCACGTGTAGATCTTTAACAAAGGCGCTTTTGAAATTGTCCGAAAAGTAAAAGCGTTTGGATGCTACATGTATCATGACTATAGGCATGGAATTAGCGAAGTGTGGATATAGAATTGGAGAATTTTGTTTATGCTAATACTTCACTAGGACTTTATCACATACACCTAAAATTACCCGCATAGTAACCGTACCAAATGCTTAGGTACCAAACCTGTACATCGACTACTTCTTAAAATGTAAATGGACAAATTTGTAATACATATATTAATATTAAAGCAAAGTGTATTATTATTAAAAAAGCAGAAAAAATTCAAATCTGAAGAACGCCAAGAATTTGTACGTACATGGTGAAAAAGCAATGATTGCCTTTGACAATATCCCTAGGCATTTGAGAATACCATCATCACCTACCAAAGAACTACTGCTTATTTGAAATAATATTTAATTGCATTTTTCATTTTGAAAATATGCCTGATTCACATACAAGTAGAGATTGAGAAATATTATTAGCGCTGTTAACATTGCTAAAGCTCAGAATAATTCTCAATTTTTTTCAATCACTTATGGGCTTCCTAGTTAACAGTTCCTCTTCTTCAATCTCAGTTTCAATACAATCAATAATAGAGGCATCTGGATTTTCAAATCATCATAAATTAATGAGTGTGCGCTTTACCCAACCTCGTAATAATAAAATTTGCTAATAAAAATACTAATGGTACGACTTCCTTATCGCACTCACTATATCACTATCACACACATAAAATACACAGTTTAGACAATTTTTTCTAAGGAAATAGTCTTTAGATTGTATTGTAAATAATGCATAAGCGCCTATTATTAAATATAAGTTAAATATATGTGTTTAAAATATCAAGAAAAATATTATAAATAACATTTATGCAAGAATACCTATTTTAAGATGTATCCATAACCTAAAAAGTATACATATTTTATTGAACTGTGACTCTCCTGTAGCTTTCCCACAATTATTTTGCTGTGAAAAGTTGTTTCTTTTCAACTCATCTACACAAAAAAAAAGAAAAAAGAAGCGACCCACGTATATTATAATTATAGCTAGACTTTTCCCGAAATTAAATAAGAAACGGAACCTAGTTTCTTATTTTTATATATAACACACACCAGCACAATAGTGTACTACAAACATGTTTGTGCAATTGTAGTATTTATATGTCTTAGCCCATAATATGGTCTTTGTCAATTTAACGGCCATTACATCATTAGAAAAACTAATAAGCTACATAACATGTTGTAGCAATAATCCTGTGCAATTAGCACCTTAGAACCCTTACTTCATTGGGGATCATCAATAATAACTAATCTACATGCTGTAGGATTGAAGAAGGATACTTTTAGCCTATAATCTGACAATTATTGTTCAGCGTATATTCAAATAATATTATGAATTATGATGCGTATCTCTCGAACTACTAGAATTTCAAATACTTGCTCCCTAGCAAGAACTGATTGAACGATTCTAGAACGGTTCTGAATTCGTAGTTCTGACGGTCCGAACGGTGAATTTGAAATTCTAGAATTTCAAGTTCGAGAACTACGATATTCGAACAGTGAAAATCTCAGAACCGTTCGGAACTGCAGGTCCGAACAGACCTAATAACGAACGTGCCGAGGACGGATCTAATTACACTGCCACACGAAGGTAACTTTTTAGTTGTTTCAGCCAATGAATTATGAAATAAATCTAAAAAAAATAATAATAATATCAACATATTTTTGTTATCGCTTTATTTATATTATATGCTAAAAATCCAAATCAATATGAGTATTTTCCTATTGCTTGCCGGTACAAAAATTCCAACCTAACCCAAACGTTGTGGTTAAAATAAATGCTAAAAATATTTACAGTATGAATAACAATATAAATTCAAAAAGTAGAAAACAGTATTTTTCAATGTAATTCCCATAAAACGCATGAATACAAAATAGATTTCAAAAGTCGTATGATGAATGAGTTTTGAATAGTATTTTGATATCATATGTTTTCATCACAATTTATGTACACAGTCCAACTCAATACAGTGCCGATATATATCTGCGATTTCCTAACATTTCTCAAATTAAGTCCTAGCTTGAAAAATAGTATATCAGAACCGGAAAAAACTTGCTCCTAAAAGCGGCCACAGAACTTGATAGAAGAGTAATTTCTCATCGTCAGCCTTCTCTGTTTACTTTTTCCTCTCCTTTCACATCATTCATTATTAACTCGAACTATTGTAGCGATGGTCGTTCGACAAATGAGAATCGCGCAGTTCGATTACTTACTTCTCTTGTTATTCTCCCGGCTCCTCGGAGTAGAGAGAAGACGAACGGAGGGATTCGTGTTTGTTTTTTTGCACCCTCATCCGGTTTGATCTCTAACGAACATCGATGACCTAAGCGCGCCCGGACTTAATTTAAAATGTGTTGAATGTTTAAGGAAACGCGAGGAAGTAAAAGAAACGCGATCGAAACGAATCGAGGGAGGACGAGGGAGAAACGGATTTCGGCGTGTTAGTTTGCCGGATAGACTCCGTCTATCTGTCCTTCTCTACTTCGGACAGTAATCTAAATTGAGCGGGGCTAAATTGAGTGGCGGGGCGGCAGGTAATGAATGTTTATTGGGCTGAATCAGTGCGCGGATGCGGCATAGCACGGATCGATACCATTATGGGATCGTCTTCGCCGCAATGTCGTCCCCAGCGCCATCTGACAACGGGTATCGTCTGCTAGCTGGATGGTTGCCGCTGCATCGTCTTTGTCAATGTCAAGTCTATCCTGTATGAAGGATGAATACAAATTGGTAGATTATAGAAAGGTTCGGGAAATCAGTATCGTTAAACACTTAACTCAAAATTATTCAGTTTAAAAAAAAAATAAAAAAAAAGGATTATTGCACTTATTTCGTAATATGTTAATATTTTACTCAAACAAAAAAAAATGTATGTTTTAAACAGTTATGGGTAAAATAATGAATCTGCTACCATGTACATACATAACACCAACATAACTATAGATCGTCTCAACCTCCGTATGCAGTATGGGATATAATAGCAACTTTTATCTCTTACTATCCTTAGTATTAGCATTCGGATCTTGTATTACTGATGTTCCAAGCAGATTCTTCAAACCCTGCATTCATAAAGGTATAAAATGCGGTGACTTGAAGTACAAAAGAACAAAAACTACGTTTGAAAGAGTATAGATACGTATTTCGGCAACTAAGTTGCCATGCTCAGCAGAATCTACAAAGAAAAAAGCGTAGTATCTCTAGTTTAAGGTAAAATTTTGAAAGATATATTCCCTTGACGATGGAACGTTTATAATGGATTTCGTCATCAATATACTTTTCATTAAATCATGTCGACCTATAGGATGGCGATATTAAATTTGCCATTTCTGGGTTTGTTACATGTATGTCAAACGTTACCTTTCTGTGCAAATCCTTTTAACTAACAATTTGATTATTATCAGAAGTTATTTCACCACTACTATAATATTTTATAGAAAGCAATTCGTTCACTAAATAAAACTTTCCCGCCCAGCAGAATGCACTCTACCTTAATAGTACTTCAATTTCGTGTTTTTCTCTGTTCGTCCATATTAAATATTTAATCAATACCGTCCGAGACCGTCTGCCACGATTCCACACGATTAACAAGGATTAGAAGTGCAGTTTGGTTTTCTCTTCACTTTCGGTTCTGCGCCTTCTCTGTTTATTCTGGCTCCACTGTTTACACAGTTTTTTGTCTGGATTCTATTTATCTGCTGGCGTTGAATACGACAGCGGTCAATTGAAATGTAGGTGCACGGTAAAAAAAAATAAAAACGATTAATACCGGAAAGTGTAATGGTATTTGTTTTGAGGAAGATATTTTGTGAACTAATGGGGCAGAACTAGGAAGTTCTAAGTGGTGAAAACAGAAATTGAAAAGGTGGTTTTAAATCGCACCATCATCATAGCATTTTCTGATTTAAATATTGATTAAGACTAAAAACGAATTTGGTAATTATCAGCAATATTAAAACTTATTGCGCCGGTTTTTGTTGTTGGTATTCCTTCTTTAACAAGTCTTAGGAATCAGTTCAGCAAACCCAAAACATTTTTATACCAACCTCTACAGATTTTACCTCCTAAACGTAGATGATCTTTTGATTGTGTGTAGGATAATTTATACCCATTTAGAAACAAAGCCGTATGCATTAGATATTTATTGAATTATGTAAGCATTTGCCACTTAAACTAGCATTACCATAATGCACAATGCCATTAGTGACCAAACTATTTCCCTAATGCTTTCTACCTATTGCAAGAAACAATAAAGGAGCGTAGAAGTTCACACAACATACATGCACATGTATAAAATTTAAATTACGTGTTTCTTGTCTTTGAACTATAAATAATGGAAAATTCACTCTACCTACTCCATTACGTGAATTAACAATCGCACAGGGCGTCTGTTGTTCCACACACAATACCTTCACAACAGGGCAAAGTTCTAACTTGCTACTTATAATGAATGCATCCCTCTTAGTGATTATACGTAGCGTGACCAGTCCCCATCTGCCACTTTACCTCTCTTATCGAACGTGTCATTAAAATAAGTTTTCTCCGATTAAAGTTCACTATCGCGGTCATGGGGTAGATGTTAATGACGCGCTCGGAATACCTCCGCATAGGAAAATATACATCTATAATAAAAACGATCGTTTTGGGGGGTTAAAGTAAATTCCGGGATAGACTTTAAGGTGTATGAGAATTGTTTTGATGTTTTGTGGAACTTATCTTGATTTCCAACACTTTAATATTCCTCATCCCAAACGTCGATATCAAAAACTGCGTTAAAACTTGTTTACACTTTGAATGAAGAAACACACCAACTCTTAGGACCTACTGCTTCCTTATGATTCCTCTATGTATAACAGGAATAAATACAGGTTACTACACAATATTAATGGCCACAATTTAAAAGCAACGGAAACTTTAATGCATTTGCAAGCAATACTTGGAACGCTAGAAACATAAAAGACCAGATTTTTTAAATCATTAAAGTGTATTGTACCAAATAAACAAGAACTAGGCACAAGTGTAAAACTAAAAATGTGTAAAACCATCGTTGTTCCCACTTTGATATATGTTTGTGAACGCTAAGCACAGAATCATAGTTTAAAGCCTAAGATAACGGTCGGCAGAAATGAAAATACCAAGATGTGCGAAAATGAACTGAATATGTAACAGCTAGACTAGCGGTGGAATCAATCCTGAGTAAAGTAGAAGAGAGACAAGTTGATTGTGTTACGTAATCGTTGTAATAAAACAATATGTATATATTTGTATGATACTAATAAATACATAATGTTATGTAAAGGTGTATCACCTATCATGTACAGCCGACTATGCACTACTGCCGTTCGGCGCTACCAACCATGATATGTCACAGGCCCTCCCAAAGAAAAAAACACTTACATACAAGATATCTAAAGTAATATTTAAACGCTAAAGATTAAATTTAACAGGGGGTTTTATAGTTCTTCCGAACCTAGTTTGCGCAGAGGCTTGAGAGTCATTTCGATTTTCCGCTGTAGTAGCTAGGGAAGGCTTCTTCGGGTTTGTTTTGTTGTCTAGATTTAAATGAATGGGTGGATTTACATATGGTGACACTGTAAAACCTTGGTGATTGTTGGTTGTTTAGGTAGGAGTTACCAATGGTCGCAACTCCTGTCTATTTCGTCTATAAATCACGTGGTTCATCCATTGACTATTACTCTTGGCTTCCAATCACATACTCCTTCTTGTACTAAGACTGGTTGCTCTGTTTGTAAATCAGGCAATTTTCTTGTAGTTCTGTCGTAGTACGTCTTCTGTACCTGTTGCCTCTTTACGAATACGTGTTGGGATTCTCTTGTCTCATCCAGTGGTTCTAACGACTACGTTCCCTCTGGAAGTAGTTCTCAGCCGTCTTTCCATCAGCATCACACAGAGTACTGGTAAAATTTGCTTTGGAGTACTAGTATGACTTAAAACAGCAAGCAATGGGTCTTCCCCATCTTTGTAAGCTTTAAGAGATAATCCCATGACAGTTTATATCGTTCTTTCTATCATTCCATTGCTTCGAGGATAGTAAGAACTGAAGGTCGTTAGTTGTATTTTGTATTTTTGTGCAAAAGTGTGAAAACCTTTTGAACTGAAAGGAGGGCCATTGTTTGAAGATATTTCTTGTGGCAAGCCATACATGGCAAAAATATTCTTCAATGTTGAAATTACAGCTTCTGCATTTTTTTACGACAACTTATTTACAACTGTAAATTAGCTAAAATAATCCACCACAACCAAGAAATGTAGTTATCTTAGTGGCATAAAATCTATACCATTTTTTGCTATGGTAACTCAAGCGGTTTACGTGATGTTAATGGCTCTCTCTGATTGGTCTTAGAATATGATTAGCAAGTAAAGCAGCTTAATACAAGTTTCTCAATATCACTCATAATTCCAGGATAGTAAATACTTTCCTGTACACGTTTTTTTGCAGAATACTATCCCCTGATGTGATTGATGTATAACGTTTAAATATTCATCCCTCAATTCTTTTTTGAAGAACATTTTGATGAAGATACGTATAATGCCGAATATCCCAGTCTTTTTTAACTTCTGGACTCACATTGCTTTTATGCAAAGGCCATCCATTCAAAACTAAGTATTTGACCTTTTGAATTGTTTTATCATCATCCATTGCTTTCTGTAAGCGCTCCTCAATTTCTGCTGTCGTAGATATGACAGAATATACTTTAGGATTAGCGTCTAACTAGTCGGTGTTTATAGTTTCTATAGTAGGGTCTCGAGTTAAAGCGCCAGGAATAGAAAGATTTTTTTCCTGACACGTATATTAAATTAAATTGATACCGTAATAGTATTGTTGCTCATCGTTGAATTCTAGGTGACATCCCATCCAGGGGTTTCTTCAATATTGGATTGCGATAAACAAAAATATTTAGCTCGAGATAATTGTGAAAAAAAAAACTAACTCGTGTAGGAATATGAAATATTTATCGTTTCACAGATTTATTCAAATGCCTTGCAGTTTCTAATGTCACTATTTGGCTTAGGAACAAGCACAATAGGTAAACACAATCTGTAGTTTCTGTTACTGGTACTATTATTATATTTGCCACCATTTCATCTAGCTTTGTCTTAACCTTATCCTTCAGAGCAATAGGTATTTTTCTGGGAGGATTAACAATTCGAACAGCATTTTCTCTTAACACAATTTTACATAGCTTATTAACTTTTCGTATTCCATTAAAAACATGTTTGTATTTTTGTAACAATGCATTTAACTGATCAGTATTAGTTTGTTTAATTTCAGATACAAGTGTGTTTTTATCAAGAATGCCAAAATCTTGAAGAGCAGTTAATCCTGATACTGATTCAGAAGCATCTGCCTTAAGTACATAAACAAACAATCCTCTGTTTATACTATTTAAATTACAGTTAAGTATATTTGACCATTAATTTTAATAGCATTTCCTGAATATGATGTAACAGAGCAGAAGTCTCACAAATTTTAGTTACAGAAACATTTAACTTTTTCAAATCTTTTAAATTTAAAATGTTACTGTTATATATTTACTGTTTCAAACCATTCAACTGAATTAACATAGCTATTCATTATAGACCATACTATATTTGTATTGCCAACATGATCAGGATTCAAGGATATTTAAGAACAATTAAGTAAGGTAGATTTGGAAAGATGGATGGGCGGAAGGAAGAGAAATGAGGAAGGCTAAAAAGTTGGAATCAAAGGATTGGAGAAATACCAATGACAAGGGGAATGCGACAATAGATGTGTATTCTCGAATTCCAGAAACATTCAACATTTGAAAAAACATTATATCGATGTAAAAGATATTAAAAAATAATGCCATTTCCCAAGAACGAATAAAAAATATTATCAAAATTAATAATCTATTTTTATACAATACTTGTTATTGCATTCACAGAAACGTAGAGCATTTCTCGCTCAGAAATCCTGAATCGATGTAAATAAAATTTAAAATCAATAAACAAAGGAAAATGGATAAACAACACATACCACCACCCGCAACTGGCATTTTGCTACGTTATTTTTGATTTTTGCATGAGACAGCAGTCTGCGGAAGAAAGCGGAGAGTAGTGCGCACTCGATTTCTCTGGGTTCTGTCGTATTATTTTAGCGCGATGCTCAGTTTCGCATAGGTTTGTTGTGTTTAACTTTCCTTTATGAATAACCATTCTCGAATCGGGGGATGTGACGTTCGCCCCTTTGCATATTAAATACCTTTACCGGAATCACAAAGGATTCTGCTTGTGTTTTAAACTTTTAGCGTTATCACTTGTGATGTATGTATGTTCATGTTGGAGATAAACGTGACAGTGTTTAAATAATTTCGAAACGGAGGATTCGCCCCTTATTTTTGGTGTTTGCGACAGTTTCCTCTAGCTTTAGCTAACATCCGGTTATAATCTGTGCGTAAAGTGTAGCCTGGAGAAAGCTCTCAGTTGTTGAGGTTTAACACAGAAGTAAAAAGAATTTGACGACTACGTGATTGCCTTACAGCAGGTGTACAACGTGATTTTAACGAGTTTAAATTAAACAGTACATACATTCGGTACTTATTAATCTTAATTAAATTAGAATTTAATTAATCATAGTACACGGCTTTATTGTTTTTCAAAATATACTCCATAAAGATCAACACTACTGCATGCGGTTGAACCAGTTTTCGAAGCACTTTGCTTTGTGCGCGAACAACTTTTGTTGGATTTGACTCAGTTTGAAAGACCCATACAAGTCGAGTGCTGTTTACTTTCGGGCTAATATGCACAAATCCATGATTCGTCATCTGTTACGATGTCATAGACATGTTTTGAAGTACCGTGATGGTATTTTTGGAGCATTTCATTCGACCAATCCACACGAGTCTATTTTGTGGAATTATGTGGAATCCAACGCGATCAATTTTTTTTGACGGCCAAATTTTGAATGTATGTTGTGCCCACTAATACCCAAGGATATCTCAATGTCACGATATGTAACATGCCAATCTTTCAATATCAATTCACGCACAGCATCAATACTTTTCGGAACAACAACTGATTTTGGACCGCCTTCACAAAATTCGTCAGTGAGTGAAGCACGGCCACAATTGAATTGGGCCTACCACCGGTATACACTAGTTTTTGATGATGCTTTATCGTCAAACGCCGAATTAAGTTCATCGATGCACTGTTGTTGAGATAATCCACATCGAAAATTGTAAAGAATAATGACACGAATGTGTGCTAATTCCATTATTTGGCCAAGCAGATTTTTTTAAGCCACTGTAGGTAACACAAGTATCGCTTGTACCGTGCTTGTACGTCAAAGTGTTCTGAGTAAGTATACTGTCAAAAAGGCCGAAGTTTACGATACAGGCGTCAGATGTCATGTGGCAGCACCTGGAACGCTTAATTCTGAAATATAAAAGGTGTACCTAGTAAGTACCACCAGGAAGAGGAGTATATATACTTCATTGTATATACTTGATTTATATAGTTTACATTAACTCCTTCAAACTGTCTTATTAAAGTATTTTTCGTTTGCGGCTTGACTATAGTTTTGTTCATAATAATGTGTATATTTGATGAAAAATGTCTCTTCCATAAATCGATAACGTTACCTAATAAATCAAATTATTTCTGCTGAACAGCTATATACCTACAATTAATTGGATTATTAATCTTTCCATTCCTCTAAATCACTTAATACTTTTTTCTATGATATAATCTAATATCTTGTATAGATAACTATATAAATCATATTCTTACAATAAAATGAATATTCAACAACCGGCTCTCCCCATAAACCAAGTGCTCTCAAAATTTTTACATTTTCATCACTTTCTGTTCCTTTCGCTAATTCTTCTAAGTCTTCCTTCCTTTTATGTATTCTTTCTTTTCTCCGCCTTGGTTTTTGAATTACATCCTCATCAAAATTAAGTTCCTTAAGAAACTTTACGCAAATCTTGTCTGACCATTCGTAAGAAAGTTACATTTCCTTAAAGTTATCAGAATGTAAATTGTCATACTTATTTAACCATATTCTTGTAACACGGATTAGCTTTGCAAAACTCGACTATTGTCGACAGTTTCCAGATCCACTTTAAAAAAATAGTCTCACAAGAATTTTTCCAAATCTTTAGTTTGCTACTGTTGCCAGTACACCAAGTACCAGCCACCTTTCTTTCTTTTGAGAATATAGATTTAAACTTAGTTATTTAAACATATTAGTTATGGCATTAGCCCTTTAACGCGTATAAATCGCCTAAATCTCATTACCATACTATTTGATTTAATTCTTTATTGTTATTAAAAGAAAAAATACAAATTTATTATAGTTATCTTTATATTTACATATGTATTTCTTCTTTGTATAACATATCTCACGCATTGAATTGTGTCAATACACTTTTCACTAATGCTTTGAAGTTGTAAAAGCTTTTAGTAGTAATTACACTAACATAAATTATTTGCTGCATAAACCATTTAATGAATTAATGGAATATCAATTTAAAAGGATTAAATTAATGCCCAATAATTTATACAATTTCCGGCAATTACTTTGACTACATTTCCGACGCGAGCAATTACATGTGTGCATAAAGATTGGATCATGGTTGTACGCCTGATTTTGACAAAATATAAATTGTCTGTTGTTGCACGAATTGATATTTTGGAAATAAAGCTATGTATGTTCCATTTTTTGAACTTGTAGACTTAGTGTAGTATATTAGTAGTTGCTAAATTATCAATTTTGGGATCCACCAATCTTGCAAATCTATAAAGTACAAAAGCCAGCAATAATAATTTGTTTCTTTTTAATATTGGAGATTACAATAAAAATGGATTCAGAGTAGCTAATTCCCAGCTCCCCATACCCTCTAGTTCGGTCTCTACGCTCCTCCAAAATTCCTCGATTGCCGCTTAATACGTGTTCCTTCAAGTTCCTTATAATCTATAACGTCATTTTTTGCATTAGTAGCATCGATATCAGTGGTGATACAATGCTTTCATTGCAATTGGACGGAATTGTATTTTCCAGATATTGCTTATGCGATCTTGTCCACTTCAACATTTACTTTTTGTTTCAGAATATGTTCTGAGTGGCAGTCCACGAACAGCCGGTTATCCAGCTCGATCACCAATGGAGAGCAACACGAATTCGCAACACAGGTAAAAATTTAAGTTTATAAAAGCACAGAAAACTATTACAACTACAGACGCCAAACAACACCAACTCCACCATAATTATTTTTTAATTGGAAGTTCGCGGAATTAATACATCCGTAATGGGCTGCATTAATCACAATCGCGGGACGCATCTGCTCGCAATTAAAAAGTTTTTCGCATTTGTCTCTCTCGTTTTCTCTCATTACTCCGCCACAGCCAGGCGCAGTTATCTACTTTACCGACACGCGGTGGTCTCTCGCCCTCAAGCCTAGCGGACCGCGAAAAACTTGTCACTTTATAAACCGTCGCGTGCTCTCGATGACTAACTTTCGTGTTGATAAGTCTTGTACCATTAAGTTTATACTTTCCTGGACTTTCGCGCAGACGACGGGATTACGTAGGACGATGATAGATGGCAACTGCGAACGACGGAAGTATCAAAGAGAAGCGCCAAGATCGTAGTTTTGTAAATTATTCTGTCGTAATTATGTCGGTTATAATTGATATCAAGTTTAGACAGCTATTTTCGTCGAGTATCGGACGGAAGACATTGTCGCCTGCAATTTAGCACGTCACTGTAAATTGTTGGGGGAATATATGGATGAATGATTAATTCCGTTAGGAAGTTCTAGAAGGTAAATGTGATCAACTGCAAAATACTTAATAAATCATAGAAAATTTATCCAATGCAGAACTACCTAATATTCCAGAGTGACATTTTCGCTATATTACAAATTCGTCTTCAAATCAAAATTGTTTTTTTAGTACTGTTGGACCTATTGAAATTCGAAAGAAAACATACAATCATAAAAACACCAATTGTATGGGCATTGATTGTATTTCTATATTAAAAACATTAGGACCAGTAATTACGCGTCCTTTATCATATACATATAACTAATATTTCTATAGCTAAAGGTAAATTTCCTACAAAGCTAAAAACCGGTATAACACAGTCACCCCGGTGATTTGACATCGTTGCATGACCATAAGCCAATCGCGCTACCAATTGTCACTGGTAAAGTATTGGAACGGTTAACAAATAGTAGAATGTGGAATTCTAATATTTGGAAGAAAATTCACATTTTAAACGTAGCTCAGCATGGCTCATATGCTGGTAGGTCTATGTGGTTGAACGAATTCACATGATCTTGGACAACGGAAAGTATGTTGCTACTTTACAATTCGACCTCACCAAATCTTTAGATACAGTTAAAGTTAACAGTGCGCCAAAAACCATATTCACTGGTTTACTGGTAACTATCTTCATTGATTTATGTCATAGCTGCAGATAGGAATGCTTATGTAAAAATTGATGAGCATTATTCAGATTTAATTGATGTGGATTTAGGTGTTTCTTTAGGTTCTATGTTGGGGCCTCTAATGCTTTCCCTAAATGCCAACGACTTACCCGAGTTTATACAGATTGATTAGATAGTATCTTATGGTGACGAAACTACTATTATAGTGGAGTGGCATGAATTAAAATTTAAATCTTACGTTGGATGCTCTTATAGAGTAGTGTATGATGAATCTTTGTTAACTCACAAAAAAAACTATTTGTTCTCAGTCTGAGTAGAAAATCTAAATATTTCTATAAATGAAAATATAATTAAAAACTCCGAATCAGCAAGACTCTTGGGGGTCGATGCCAATATAAAATGGTTTTCTCATACCAATCATGTACATATGTAACATATTAAGTAACACTTACTGCTTGGAATAGATAATCGCCGATGTCGAACGTTTATTATACGTGTTACACATATGTAGTTAATACGTATACATTATTCAAAAGATATACGCCTTGGGGCGGACATTTTGCCAAAAGATTAAACTTTTAGTATCAACCATATATTTCATTCAGTGCCTGAATACAAAAAAAAATACGTTCATTAAGCATCTGTTTTCTGGGCACCACTTAGAAAATGTCAGGTATGTTACAGGTAAGGCAGAGAATCGAATCCGCGACCTTCAGATTAGTAGTCTAGTCACCAACCCACTCGACCACAACAGCAACTTTCTTTGACGATGATTAAATTAATACTACAGCCAGATCGAAATTCATGGGAAAAACAAATCGAAAATGTTATTTAATGTTGGCTCAAGATACAATCTAAGCGTATGCCTTGAGTACATTTTGAATAAACTTCTAAAATACCACACACATGCCTGCCTTATATAAACAAAACCTATAATTATAAACATTCTGTGAAATTAAACGTGTGACGCATTTTTCTTTTCTCCTGTAAGATATTTTCGTCAGTTGTACTAAAACTCTAAACCAAAATATCTAAAAATAACCGTTTTTCCCGTACACCTATTCGATATTGAGCAAAACCGTCTGTAATAAATACATTCCTTTTACGCATCTGCCTCCTACTTTGGTACATAGAAAATGTTTGATCCAGTTATCTTTATCAACCCATACGTCATATTAAAAATTTCTTCTTTATGTTACGGTAAATACGTTTAGAATTCCCTTGTCGATGAGGAAACTATTTGAAACCTGATGACGTACGGATAGGATGAAATTGATAATAAAAGGAATAGTGGAAATGCGACAAAAGAATAAATAGTACAAACGGCATTCCTTCCATCGAGAAGAGAGTCCGAAGCTATATATTTGCGGATTCCGCGGAAGACGGACGTGCCACCGTCGCAGTCGCCTTTCTTTCTCACAAAGGGGGGCGTCCAGTTGTTTTTGCGCCCGCTGAGAACCTTCAGCTGTCGCGAGTCGGAACTTCACGAAAGCCGCCCGGACCATTCCGGACTCGCTTCACTTTGTCGTCGAATACATCGCCCCCGCACTCCCACCCCGCACGCTCGCTGCTCTCCACCCTATCCCTTCGTTCTTCTCATGAATATTCACGTTATATACGTTTAAGTGTAAATGATTAATCGTCATTATTCAAGGGACGAATCCGCTATTAATATTTTATGAACGGCGCACGCCACTGAAGCGGCGGAGCTCCGTCTACACGTTTATTTACGGTAAACATTCTCTCCGCTCATCGAAATTTAAATACGAATATATACGTATACTGCCCGGATAACATTCTGCATGTTGGATAGTGTGCTTATCCGGTCACAGATAGATGTGTTGTAGTGCGCGGAGGTAGACGGTAGCGAATATATGGGTCCATATTTGTTGACAAATGTGTGGTTTGCTTTATAACCGTTACGGTACAGTAATATATGTACCTTGTCCTAATAGATATTGCAGTAAACACATGAGATCACGTCGACCCGTCCTCGATTTTCCGTAATTGAATGCAGGAATGTATCAACAATACAGATGCAAGAGAATTTCTGATTACTGTGATAATTGTGGTTATTTATAAATTTAAATTGGTGGCGATATTGCCGGAGTATGGGGCCAATTTGTAATTACTAATTAATTACTACTATAGAGCAACGTCCAACGCCACTTTAACCAATCGCCCCTACATTACTTCAACTGCAAGAACTTGTTGGGAAAGGATTGACCAAAGGCGACGCTACACGACGGTCTAACGTCATTTGGTAAAAGTTTCTACAACACAGTGAGGCGAACCTTGGACGTATCATTTGTGTGTCGAATGTTATTTCCAAAGACTGACTTCTTCTTCTCTAAAAGCTATTGGAAAAAATCATATTTACAATTTATTTCATGTGTCGCTCATTCATAGTTACGTTCTTTACAATTACTCATGTCGTACATAAAGCACAATCAATGCACTAATACAGTGCATAGAATAGAAATAGTATAGAAATCAATACGATTTCTATACGCCACATTTAGCAGGTTGTTGAAAGACGACACTAACAGCTGCACTTGGACCCGGCGATCTACGCATGCGCTAAGGTGGTAGAATTAGGCGCGCAAAATTTGCCAATTTTAACGGTACTTCTCAGCCATTGTTTCACTTGGCTTGCGTTGCTACACATGAAACATTTTTACTCCGTTGCAATATATGCTTATGTTTACATATATTAAATTTGTGTTTATATATATTTGTATTTATTTTTAATTTTTGTTTTGGAGAACTAACAAGTTACTAGTTTTTATTTCGAAAAGGTTCCCCTTTTAAGTGTTTTATTTTACGTACCTTGGATTTATCTCGGAACAATGTGTGTGTACGATTTTGATGCTGGAGTTTCTTCACTTATTGCACGTTGTGCGGGGTATTGAATGAAAACACTCACGTTTATTTAAAAAATCGATATTTAATTCTACTATTTTATGTTCTATAACTTATACACGAATTTTTACAATGTTTTTGTACTAGTGATTGTTTGAGTGTATGCGTTTTTGAGTCTACTAGGTAACTAACTTTTCAACATTTGAGACGCTCAAAAGAAAACTTCTTGCATTATTACGAAAAGTGGGGTGTGCGATGCTATTGGCTGTAATTTTGGAAAATCCCAGATATTTAGAAAAATATAGTACCTTAAATCTGTTTACAAGGTATGCGTGATGAATGCAATACAAGGGTTGAATTGGACGGAAATACATTGTAAAATAAACTACTTCGACAGTTATTAAAAAGATTAAATGAGTAAATGCATCCGTTTGCGACACCTCTAAATAAACATTTCATTCCCAACTGCCGGGAACTCTAAGTTGGGAAATACCCGTCATAATACTTAAAATGTTCGAGGAATATACCTCCCTCACCTTAATCTGTATACAAAGATATTAAATTTGTGAATGCATAGATATTCTAAAATTACATAAGATAAGAAATGTAAAGTTTGATTTATTTAATATATGTCCTAATCAACGAATGCCTGAACAGTGTGATTTTTTGATAATATATAATGTGTATTCTTAATTTATTCAATATATATCTTGAAATGGTTTTTCAAAGTTATTTATGTTTACAACATTCATTACATGTAAAACGGCCAGATATCGAACAGATAACTGCTGTTTTTCGTCTCAGAAACCGGGCATCAAACAAATATATGCTCTGGACACATCCTACAAACATTTCGAAAAAGAAAATGTTCCAAAAATAGTTACCTCTAATTACTAAATGTGTATAGATAAAAATATTTCCGTCATTTCCATACATGTACAGGTATCTGAAGATGGACATTCACATAGCAGAATCTGTGTGCTATATAATATACACAAGTTCACAATTTCGAGTTAGTCTTAGTTTGTTTGTTAGTCTTTCTGCTCGCGCATGCGTAGATTGCCAGTCCCGGTGCGGATTTTAGTGACCTCTGGTTATTGAATGATACTACATTAAATTTCTTTTTTTTATGAAAGCAACCGCTTCTGGCAACAGCGAAGCCTACCTGCGGAAACCTAGACTTCCACTTCGCAAACCCAATTTCCCATTAGAATGTAGTGCCTCGCCGTTATTATTATAAATCATAAAATTAAATTAAAACAAATAATTAACATACCGCTTGCACCCAGTTGCTACACCAAACAATCGTTAAACAATTCCTGCAATTCAATCCTCAGAACTTGTTTAGCAACAACTGGAAAAGATAATTTTACCTGTTCTTATTGAGAAAATAAAACCATATAAACGATAAATTAAACCCGTAACCTTAACTTTTACGTCTACAGCCAAAAAAGTTATACTTAAAATTACACCCAAAATGTCCTATCCATTTCGTAAGTTTGGTTTTACTTTTTTATATTGGTATCGGCTTTTTAGGTAAAGAGATTATATAGTATGCATATGGATATTGCTATTATGAATGCCTCCTAAATTTACAGACCTAATACTTAGAGGCACTTGGAGAACTGGAAGTTGGTGGGGAATATATCGCCTCACGCAACAGCGAATAGGCAATAAAAACATGACGTGTATCGTATATTATAACGATTTAACAACAACATAAGTATGTGTTCATATGTTCCAAAAAAATCAGTTGTGCTTCTTTCCACTTCCCATTATGACGTCGAAATTGAAGGTCCTAAAAGAAAGCCAAGAATGATACTCGATTATAGCAGAAGCGAAGGAGGCGTTGACAATATGGACAAATGCCTTAGTGAATATTCAACGAAAAGAAGAACGAAGGCCATTGGCTCTTTTTATAACATTATAGATCTGACTGCATTTTCAGCATTCGTTATCTACATGGAAAATAATCCACGCTTGAAGACATCAACAAGCCGTAGTTCTTACAACAGTTGAATGAACAATTAGCCATGCCTGAAATCCAGAATCGTTCACAGAATGCACAAATCATTCGAAATTTTCCGTCAGGTAGTGAAATTGAAAGCATGCTGGGCCGCCTACTGTACCATCTACTGTTGAAAATCTGCCAGTATGCCCTCAAGAAGAACGTGACAATTCTGGCAAACCAACAGAAGAGAAATCGTTACCAATGTTCCAGAAAAAGACCAACACTAAATGTTTGTCAAAAGCCAGTTTGTGCTTAACATTGAGTAGATACCACTCAATGTGATAGTTGGGCAACCTAAAAGACCAATTTTTTTTTTATAAATTTCAATACGATAAAAAAAATAATGTCAAATAAATAAAGAGTTATGATTTATAATAAGACAAAAATGTTTTCCTACATTTCTAACTTACAATTTACATACTCACTTTTATGCACAACCGGGTGTGTTTGCTATAGATAATAATATATCCTTTATTTACAGAAACCTTGTACAATAAAAATCATAAACATGCCTGAAACACGTCAAAGGGAATTATAAATTTAAATACTAACAAGAAAACTTAAAATTAATGGAATTAATAGTTAAGGAAATCTTACATAGAATAGCAATTTAAATTTAAAAGAAAACGTTTCACTGCTGATTTGAAGAGGGAGTTTATTAAAAAGACTTTTTTTATACATTATAGTATTGTGTTTAGCTGACAAAAGAAAATAATTTTGTCTGGTATTTATGGAATGTTGTACATTGTTTTTACTAAAACTTTCTTTAAATTTAAAATATATATGTCGTATACTGTTAGTATATGGTTACCCTGTAAAATTATTTTGCACGATTGGTTAGGTTTTAAATTATATATTATACGTAATGCTCTTTTTTGCATTAAGAAAATTCTTGATATACCTGACACTAACCCCCAGTGTGATATTCCGTAGCGCATAGTAGCTACAAAATTAGCATAATAGAAAATTGTTAGCATTTCTAGGTTGCAAGAAGTTTTTAGCGATCTTAAAGCAAAACACACCCTTGCTAATTATTTGCTAGATAGTCTATGCCATTTAACATGTTGATCAATAAATAAACCTAGTACTTTACAGGATTTTGAGAGACTAATTTCCATACCATTTAAATGAATTACGTTGTCACTACAAGGGTTTCTATCACTACGAAATATTACACAGGAGGTTTTACTACTGTTTATAATAAGTTGATTATCTTTGATCTATTTTAGAATTTTACAATAAATGTAGTTAGCTTTTTTTTTAATTTCTTTTTTCGTCTTCCCATTGACAATAACATTTGTATCGTCCGCATAATTAACGAATTGATACTGAGTATTATGTGAAGATAATAACAGATCATTAATGTAAATAATGAATAATGTTGGACTTAGGGATGATCCTTGCGGAATCTCACATTGTAACTCACTTTTCTGCGAATACGTATCATGGCAACGCGTTTTGTGAAATCTATTTGATAAATATGAGTTGAATCAGCTGAGTGCTGTTCCTCTAATTCCAATGCATTCCAATTTGTGAAGGAGATATTTGTGGTTAATACAGTGGAATGCCTTAGACAAGTCAATACAAAGGCCTAAAGAAAGTAATTGACTATCTAAGGATCTATATAACCCATAAAAAGCCTGATACGGCACTATATGTGCTTCTGACAGCAACAAAACCGTGTTGTTGTTTTGATATTACATTGTAACGTCTTAAATATTAATTTATCATTCATAACGTACTCAAATATTTTTGCAAAAACCGGAATTATATTTATAGGTCTATAGTTTTCTATATTATTCACATCTCCTTTCTTGTAACGGGTAAAGTGCAAAAACTACTTATAAATTTGGTCCCAAAAAAACCATTTCTTTTTTAATATGATACAAAACAATATTTCAGGAGGCTACCCGAAATTTGAAGTTGTTACGTCACCTACAACTCAAAATATATCGATTTGAAAGTGAAATACACACCCATGTATGTGGGTGTAGACACAAAGGTTAAAGAATTCCGATCTAGTATGATCACGAATAAAAATAGCATTCCGTTTTCTTTGTACTAACTCCTTGCTGACGTCCAGTTCCGCAGAAACCCTACGCAATGGTCGCACGAACGATGTTATCACATCCTGCGATATACGATGACAATTTCTAATGAACAAACCTCCCCTACCCCACTGCGCTAATGGTGCCGCATAAGGTCTCGAGCCGGCTGAGAATTCGCGTGTACCCTGCACGTATGTATGAATGTAAATAACGTACGTTTTTTTAGAAACAAATTTATGTGTCTAGCCGCCTAGCGAATTGAATACGCTTCCCTTTGAAGCATGTCGATTGGAATGGTTTTTGCTTCGTTATTATCGAATGCATTTTTTAACTGGCGCGAACAGCTACCGCTCCGCCCACATAACAATGACAAGCTGATAACGAACACACAAAAGTACGTGCAAATTTCCATTTAATATACTTGAGAGTGTTGCGTGACCGTCGGCTGTAACAAAATACTGACAACGTAAACGTCTGAGTGACGTTGTGGCTCATGCTACATTTCTGCTGATAGTTACTCAGAAAATATTGAAGTAAACTTGTTAGAAGAACTTCGCTTTTCAAAATAAATGCATCTGTGTGCATATTTGTGCAACTTAAATTTTACTTGCTAGTATACGCATCCATCTTACATCATATCTCCCCGGACTTACTTTATAAAATTGTCAAAAATATCTCCTCCTTCCCTTTGTAGTATCTGATGCGATAATAATTTTAAACACTAAAATCCAACACGAAGTTTTATTTTTGCGTTCAGCATATATATGTATGGCTTTCAATGACTCTGTCTTTTGCGTCTCTCACGGTGCAACAAAACAATCGTAAAAATCATAAGCCGTGGCTACCAATTTCAACTTACTATCGTCCAGATACCCAGTCTCAATATCCAATAACTCGCGAGAGCAGACGAAAACAAAGTACTTTAGATTTTTTGTTTCTCTGCCAATCTGCTCCATGTGACATAAGTTTCATAAGAGGCTTTCTCTCGATATGTTGGCTACTTTCTGTGGAATGCGATCATCTTCTCTATCTCATATGTAAGTACATCGTAGAAAACTCTCCAACTCTACAAGCTAAAGTTTGTACTGAGATTTTGTTTGTCTTAGAGAGACGTATTTTAATGGAATATGTTCATTATGAACCGACGGAGGAGTTTTATATTGAAATGACTTTCTTTTATTTAAATAAAAAGAATTCCTTTTATTTTTTCCTTAATATAATAACTTATACATTTATTATATAACTATCACACGAATGAAGAACGTCTTGACATGCACATTGTTGTAAAGCATTGATATACATATGTATAAATTGATTCATCTTTTCTTACTTTTTCTACATATATTTTACAAAACTTTGTACTCCACTAGCTGACAGACTAGCGGCAGATTTTTATTATTCTATTTCCATTCACTTATTGTTACATCTAGGCTATACATTTTATAAGTATAAGAAATACTGCTTCCCTACGACATTCTTTATTACCTTATTAATATAAATTGGCTTTGTGTGTTTTATTGATTTTGTTGATGTGGACTTCAATCCCGCCTTTATTATGTCTGCTTGCTAATCTCTGCTCTGTCGGGAGTATCAGTGATAAACAATTTTCTTTTCTTATTTTCAATATTATTTGACTATGTACATCTCGTTGATCAGGTACTAACTTGGGGAGATTTTTATGATTATCACCCTCTAAGACACCGCGTTCTTCGCAAGCTGATTTATAAGCTTTCATTTACGGTTCGTCAACATTGAAAAGAAGTCAGACCGCGACCATGTTGCAACTACTTATTCAAGTAAAAGCATTAAGATTGATTAGGGTGCACACTATACACTCTTCCAAGTGCGATATCTTTATAACGGTATGACCTGCGACGTCTTACCAGGGCTTTCTTTGTGAAAATTTGTTGTTACATTTGTTGTTATTAAGTATAGTATTGAGGTACTTCCTAATCTAATAATGTTTTCGCGAGACTGCCCGTGTAACATAGATCTAAAAAAGCTGTAAGTGTGATCTTGAGTAGATTCTTAATAATTTGTTGGATATTTTCGGGTGTGAAACAAATTTTCGGGCCATTTTCCAGGTGAACAGCTATGTAAACAACAGTAGGATACCGTTCATTAATAGGAAACTCAGTAACCTCCAAAATAGCCCCGCAGGTACTTCTGTAGCGACTGTTTAAGTAACTTTCAATTCCATTATCATTCAAAGTGACAGGTTCTTAAGAAGATTGACATTTATACCATAAGTCGTTTTTCTTATCTGCAATGCTTCTATTTTACAATGTATGAATCATACCCTATGTCCATCGGCCTAAAATAAGCTTCTTAATAGTAGATAAGATATTCAAATCGGTTAATAGTTTTGTGAGATTATTTCAAACACACAATCTTTCTCGCTTTACATATTAACATGGGCATACATAGACATAGATATAAATATCTAATACATAATTTTGATACGTTTAACTCTTGATATTCCAAAATAAAGGAGAGTGACCAGTTTCAACTGGATAAAGGATAAACTTGCAAATGAATTTCACAATTTCATATTCTTTTTAGAAAAGGTAGACCTAAATGCCCGGTGTTCTTGATTTTCAATTTCTCGATTAATATTGTTATTTAAAATACGAATATTGTTAAATTAAATATAATATATATAAAATATCAACCCGCAAAATATGGGCGTAGTGGTTTAGTGGGTTGGTTACTAGACTGCTAAACTGAAGGTCCCGGATTCGATTCCCGGCCGTTCCAATAACAGCGATGGCGTGTTTCGGCCACGACGCGACTCAGGCTGTAAAAATGGCGGTCAGCTCCTAGCGCTTGCCACATTACAGCCCTTGAGTACCGAATTGCTAACGGTGACAGACCATATCCTGCCACTCCTTATGGGGCTTAAGGCCTGTTAAAGGGGAACATTATTATCAACCCACAAATGAATCCTTGAATATAGACGCCAAATCTAGTACTACGGTTTCAGCAATTTTCTCGTCACTAATCACTCGTGTATTAGTCACTTTACAATATGTACTTAAGATTTATACGGAAAATATAAGAACAATTAAGCAAAATTGCTAAATGGCCTTTGGTGGATAGAGGCCTTGCGCATAACTGAAGCCAGAGATTTATTTACTTATATATTAACAGAACGTATATCACACACGAAATTAATTTTAAAGTGTTGATAAAACACTGAAAAGGCAAACTGGCAGGCTTGCCATGAACGAGTTCATGTAGGAAAAATAATTATTTCCGGCAGAATTGCGTTTCCCTCTCACCCCATTAGCATAATGCGAGCTGTAATATTACTAGGGAAAAAAGTTGGGCGATAAAATAAATCCAATTAATTTCCCTGTACGGAAAATTAATTTTCCCTTTCAAGATTGCGAGATTGTTGATTCTATCTGCCGCGCTACTACAGGTTTCTACCGCTGGAGTTGTTTGGAGAGCAAATATTCTCGTTGTTCTTTGTTTTTTATTTCCCCCCTCTTTTTGTTCCTTCCTCAAACATATGGGAGGACGGAATAACCCCTGACCCTAAAACCATCTGAAACGTCTAACGCTATACACTCCCTGCTTCCCTACTTCTTGACGGTCCCGATCGGGACGTGTATTAATAGCGTGGCTTTCAAGAATTTTGTAAGCGGTTTATTATCGTGTCAACGCGTGAGATAATATTAATTTATAATTTCGTATTTCCGGTAGATCTTTACTGGACGGTTTTAAGTATAACACGTGCTGCGTAAATGCTTATACTAGTATTTTGTAGAACATATACTTAAGTTCCGAAACTCACTATTTGTGGTAGCAGAAGGAAACGAACAAAAGAAAAGAACATATAATAAAAAATATAAAAAGAAAAGGGCAAATGCTTTATAAGAAACACATTAGGATTTTGAGATTAGAAATTACCTACTTTCCCTCACACATACTTAACATATGAAAATACCTATTAATTAACAGTAATCTTCATATTTTTTAAAAGACTGTATTGTGTGTGTGTGTAATTTTCTTTTCGTTCATGTTGCAATAATATTGTCCGTATTACCAATATTAGAAACATCAAAGTGCAAAAAACAATCAAACCGAGAAGATGCTATTGTAACCCCATAGCCACCATACTAACCAAAAGCAATGAAAGGGGTGCAAGCATTAAAGACAACGGTGGTAAGGTGGAAAGGTGGTATCATTCAGCAATGAAAGTGGGTCTAACATTCATGACGACGCCTGATAGGTATAAACTCGATTCCTTTGCTTTTGCTTGGTATGGCGATTCCTACAATAGACCATGGACCTATAATGGCATATTTTCGGTTTAACTATTACCAATATGTAAAACAAGTAGGCAGAATAAACTCCCCGAATCAATCGATTCATCATGAAAACATGGCAATACCAACAATGCTAGACAGATCCAAAGGTGGGATAACCACACAAGAAGCTATTATCAGAATTCAACCGTTGGAAATGGGGTTTCCTCGCCTCTTCTCTATATGAGAGTACACAAATTTCCTAAGAAAATTATTTCACTCAAGCGAAACATTAAAAATATCAAAATTATTGACTAGATCATCTAGAGAGATTGTCAGATGGCAGGCTGGCCAAACAATCACTCTTTTATAAACCCACGGGGGAAAGAAGAGAAGATGGATTCTCTGGATTCTGGATCTGGCCGAAATAATGGAATCAAATCTAATCCAGGAGGAAGAAAACGAAGCAGAGGAAGACGAAGGATTGAGAGAGAAAGAGAGAGGATTATGTGATATTGAGAAGATAAATTCAATTCCCGAATTTCAACTTGTTTAAATAAAAAAATTAACAACAAAACACAAACGTTAGCACCTACAACATACATACAAGTCGGTCTTCAACAGCAACCTTTCTAGGTATGGTGGCAGAGGAAAGTATGCAAATTGGACCCTTAGCAAGAAAGTTGACATCTGATTTGCTTGCTATAAAAAATGTTGAAGCTTATAGCAACATATGAAGTAGGGAGGGCGGCATAATTCGCTACCTTCCACTCCTCCAGCTACGGTTTACTCATCTGGAGTAGTCTGTAAAAGCGCACAGAACTTTCACACTACGGAAAAAAGCAATTAGATTTCTGTGTGACCTAGAATACACAGCCAGCTGCAAAACACATTTTTGTAAAATAAAATACTTATCTTGAGGTGTGTGTACATTTTAGCAGCTGTTATGAATGTTGACCAAAATAAATATACTTTCTTACAAAATAGATATGTCCACGATTATTCCATACGCGCACGCAATAAAAAGCGAATACCACCAACTGACTTGTTCTGCAAAGGCAATCGACTACGGGGAATTGAACTGTATATTCTTAGTATAAGATTGTCAGGTAATGTACACATATTTCGTCTGTCCAATTTATTTATTGATTGGTTGTTTGTTGTACTTTTTCATAGTTTGTTGGATTGACTTATTTATTTATGTGTATATTTCTTTTTTTTTACTTACTTATTGACTTTTGCGCCCTCTAGACACAACATAAAACTGTATGAAAATCTCGTGTAATGGTGTAATGACAAAAATATTATTATTATAAGTTGAATATGTTTTCATACTGATTCAACGTTCCAGGAATATGAAAACCATAACAATTCTTCATGTTTAAAGTACCATACTTGATTCTGCCAATTTCATCTTCACAAATTTGCTGTAATATGAGAAAAAACAATTTTTACCTAACACCACGGACATAAGCATCATTTTTATGTAAGATTTTTTTTCTTTTAACTACTAAGATGGCAAAATTCGATGTCTTTAACACGCCCCTATCGCATGTTCCACCATTTTCCAAAACAAAAGCGTTCCATCCTCTAGGCCTTTTTGCGTTGCAAATGCAAGTGCTTTCTTTACTTTAATTACTACTTCCTTCTATCAATTTCTTCTCTCCATCTTATCTTCATCCTGTATTTTCCTTCGTTCATTCATCTTGCCTTACTTTATTCTCCTGGGTGTGTTTCTGGCGTCTTACTGCAAATGTGTCCCAGCCATTTCAGCCTTTGCACTTTTGCCTATCCTACGTCAGCTTCGCACTTCAATTCTTCCAATATATCTTTATTTGTCCGACTTCATACACTCAATTGTTTAACATTATATCTTTACTCTTCCCAAAAGACACCGTTTTACTTTACTCGTTAGTTATTTAACTATTTGTAAATTACAAATATTCTCATTGGAGAATGAAGCGGTAATAGACAAACCAAGGCCTGATATATTTTAGTAGTACAGACGAATTATAGAGACGCGACAAACAGGCATCACCTCAAATTAGACGGAAGAGGACGTTACGCTCTCATTAGACTGACGCGTTTCTGTTTGCCGACCTGTCCAATTTACGCCGAGAATCTTGCAAATTACAAGTCGTGAGATTTCACTAGAAATCATTCGATCCATCTCCTTGCTCTTTTTTCACCTTCCGCTAACGTTTTAACCTTGTAATTTTCCAGATCTAAGACGACAAAAGGTGTTACCTTCCCACTAATTGTAAGAGAAGTACATAGATTTCTGGCGTTAGGTTTATTCACGTTAACTACAAAATTCCACTAACTTAATTAGCCTGAACCATGATAAAACTATAATATCATATAATTTTTATATGATACAATTTTATGCACAAGAAAGCACAGTTGCTTCTGATACCAATATTGCATTTGTATTTACTAATTTTGCAAAATTACTTGTTTCACTACAGATGTCGCTTTGTAATTTTCTCTGTATAGATACAGACGTCGTTATGTAAACACATACGCACACCAGGTATGTAGTGTGTGTGTATGTAGATTCCATTAACATTTCTAAACAATACGAATCCTTGTCACCCATGTTTAACACCCCGAGTGACACGTGCTCACATCTTCAAGCAACGTGTGCCGTTGTAATGCGATAGTTGTTCTAGGTAATATGCTTGTTAACAGTAGATGGCAACATTATCGGCTTAATGCACTCGATACTGCAATTTTGGAACGAGCTGTTCACAAATAATGCCACACCAGCGGAATTAACGCGACGAACTTCTATCTATATATGGGTACTTAACAGCCAGTGTCGTGTCGAATTGATCTATCTCAGTTGGGGTGCTTGCTACATACATGCGAACGTTGAGAGAACGTTATAACTTAACTCAAATGCTATATCGTAGAGATAGCGACACATAAAAACGTTAATAATGAAAATAATTATACCCGCCTCGGTACAATATGAGGGACCCTTTTGTATCACGTGTCGCCATTGTTTGTGGAAGAGGGTGAATCCCTTAATTGCCCGAATCAAGATAACTGAAAGAATGTGATGCACGGAACGGTGTTTTCTAGTTGTTTACGTTTAATTTGTCGTAATTTTCCTTACTCAGCCATTTCATTTGTGAGGGTTATTTCATCATTACGAGGGTGGATGCAAAGGTTATAAGTTGGAGCATGCAGAGCCAAAAGTCATATTGTCCTTTACGGGAAAGAAACACAAGCGTTAAATAATAGTTTGCTCTACAGGCCATGAAGGCCTAGGGCTAATAAGGTACTAATATTAAGAACTTTCCAAAAGTGCTCTACGGACTACATTTCTCCATTCTCGTCTGTTCCCCATCATCTTCTTCCTGTTTTCATTTTTTTTTAGGTCTTTATCCACTTCATTCAACCATCTCTCTCTTGGTCTTCTCTTTCTCCTTTTCCCTATTGGCTTTCTGGTAAGGGCTAATTTTGGTAACCAATCTCTGCTTTACCTTTCTACATGCCGCAGCCACCTTATTCCTTGGGCTTTGGCAATCGCTACGATATTGGGGCTTTCATATGCTTGTTCTACTTCTAGCTTTGTGTGTCTTCTCCAGCCTTCATCAGTTCTTACTCCCCCATATATAGCACGCAGCATTTTTCTCTCCCATCTTTTTAACTGCTCCTCTTCCACTTTATTCAGGACCCACGTCTCACAGGCATATGTGGCGGTAGGTCTTATGACTGTTTTATAGATTCGCTCTTTTGTTTTCTTTAATACATATTTCGATTTCATGAAACCTTTCAGGTTTCCGTATTTCCGGTTTCCTTTTGCAATTCTTGCCTGGATTACTTGCTCTTCACGCCCATTTTCGTCAATATTAACTCCCAAGTAGACAAATCTACTTAATCTCTCGAAAACGTATATTTTGTTGTTTTTTGCGCTCACACAAGTGTGAACAACTTAAAAAAATTCTGTTCCAAAGTTCCAAATAAATTTTCAATACTTAAGAAATACTTGATTCAAGCTTTGTATGCTTATTGCTTTCGATAGCTTAATGTTCCTCATGTTTGTGTGTATGGTACCATGTAGCACACTTAAGAAGAGGAATGTAATATTGCAAGTTTCTTTCTATAAATTTAAATGAGGGGAGTTCACTTAGTGCAGCTTTTTTAAGTCATAAATATCAACCTTTTTTGTAGATAAACAAAAAGAAAAATAAGTGGGAATGTTCTTTCAGTCTGTAAAAATCCTCCTAAAAAAACATGAATTCTAAATTATGAATGCTATGATCAGTCCATTGTTTCCGATTCACTTGGCTTGCATACCATTTACGTTATAGTAGTTTTGTAAAAAATCCTCTATTTGACTGCGAATGCCTCGCTTTTTAGCTACTCTTTTGCAAAAATCTTTGGCATAATAATAGCTAGTTTCTTTTATTACTTCAAAATGCTTTAAGAAACCAATGTAAAACCGCCGCAAATGAAATAAAACATACCAGTTCTATTGCGCTACTCCCTAATGTTCTCTCATATCACATAGAACCACACTAAACTCCTCTTCTCCAACTTGCATAACCAATTGATCATAAATAGAAGGCATTATTTACAAAGATCTTTCTCTATATTTGCAACAAGCCTGTACAATCACCAAGCAGGTTGTTGGAATCTTAGCTAAAAGATCCTACAGCTAACTACTACTATACAAATGATATTTGCTACTAAGAGATTTACAAGTAACCCGGTAAAAATTCTTTACTTGGGTGATTATATTACATACATATCGATTATGTAGAGTATTTGTCCGAATATATGTATCTCCTGGTTATAGTTATTAGAATTTATAGTAAATATTAATTTATTATCAACAACAAACACGTCATATCACATATAATGCAGTTGTCTTATACAACCAAAGTTGAACTCACATACAGATTCACAAAATCCAATTAAAATGCAATTATATATCTTGTTCTTTCTGTAGTGTGGTACATTTTATTATATTCTAGAATAACAAGCACAAATGACTCTGCTCGTGCACAAAACGCAAATTAATATGTGGCCAACAACCCAGTTATTTAAAGAAACGAAAATGAAAAGAACTTGAGCGTTGTGCGGCGTTATAACAAATGGTGCTTCCATCCATTCCTTGCTTGTCTCCCGTTTCTTCATTGTCACTAATTAGCCACTATGTGGACAAACTGTACGCGGAGACAATTTTAAATTTCTCATCTTTTTGAAGTTCGCTGCACCTAATTAAAATTAGCAATTTCCTGAAACGAACATTTTGCTCGTATGGGAAATGACGATAAAAAATTGCCGTGTTAAAAGAATTAGTGAGTTACAAAGTAGACCGAAATGTACCTATCCGAACGCCGAAGTCATAAATCTTAATGGAAAAAAGATGGGTAAGTAGCAACACAGGCTACCGCTTTCAACCCCAGGATTTTTTATGGTTAGTTTTACAAGTTCCAAATGTTTTAATCCAAGACATAGCAGAAAATATCTTGCAGCTGCTAAATACTGTTATTCCGTGTTTATATGGGGGTGTGCTGTTATATTTTTTTGCCTCCAAATCATGTGTACTATTTATGTGGGCACAATCTTAAACCATATGAAGCAACCTCGTAAGTTAGGGTGCCTGGTCGTAAGATGTGAACACAGATAAGATGGGAACAGATGAATTACATGCATACGTCGTGCATCAGAAGTGGTCGTAGGTATTTTGACTCGCACCTCCTGCTCTTCATGTCTCTTATCGCGCTATGTTCATTAATAGGAAGGAAATCCAATAATTAAGAACCCAACTGAGAAAAACAAATCCTCAAATTAAATTATTTCGCAAAATAAGGGGATAGCAAACGAATTATTTCGACGCCTTGGCGGCAGGGGTGATCGGTTCGCGAAAGCACAGGCAAATTTTTAATTTCGTTATCCCGGATAGATAATTTGGGGTAGGAACCCCTCTTCTATTATTTATCTGGTAGTGCAGCTTCAATTAAACGAACCCCTATGCAATTCACCTCCGCGAAATTTGCGTTTAATCGAACCGAAACAGAGAGTTTGAACACTTCCGGAAGTACGTGTTTTCGCATCTGCATCGTCACCTTCTCTTCAGGGAGCACTTGATGCATTGCATTGACGGCGGAGGAGCTTTCTTCCTTGGGGGCGGAGAAACCTTAAATGCAGTTTCCTAAAATATATTTGAAACGTTCTTACTTGTGAACAAGGGTATCTAAGCTTAGTCTTTACTGCCGTTGTGGATGAGAATGGATTGCATTCTTCGTCGCCGTATGCTTCCGCTCGCAAGTGGACACTAACAAACATGAGCAGCAAAATATTTCATAATTTACTCAACTCTATGTAAACAAAGGCATTAAAGTATACAGACGAAAATTAAAATCTTTAAGACAGCCTTCATTCCTACACATCTTATGGAAGTAAATCACGCGTTTTAACAAAAAGAATCAAACCAAAAATTACAGATATGTAGATGAGAATAATATGAGGAAAATGGGGTAAGTTACCAAGATAGACAGGATAAGGAATCACGTTGCCATAAATACTTTAGAAGTGGTTCTTGTCTTAATAGATTATTTTAAAAATTTATTTAACAATTTATTTTTAAAAATTCCTATAACCACAATCCTCCACGAGCGACAACTGGGCTGGTTTGGTCACCTAGTTAGGACGGAAGATGGTGATCCTGTTAGAAATCTTCGGTAAGCAGGATAGGATGAGAGAAAATTATAAGGTAGACCAATGGAAACTTGGAACCAGGATATAGGGCAAATCCTTAAAACTCGAAAGTGCAACTGGAACGAGACTCGAAGTAAGGCCAAGAGACCAGAAGGTCTAGAAAGAATTTTTATAAAGCAAAACAAACCTCGACGCCTAATGGTAACAGAAGACCCAAATAAGGAAGTAAAAATAACATTAAGTAATTATACTTAATTACTACTAGTTCTTTATTTACTGCTTTTCAATTAACTTTATTGTACCTTTTGCTGCAGTTGTGAAAATATAATTCTTGGAGGAGGACATTTGAATCACTTTATTTTTAAGATTACCTCTTATTTCATATTAAATTTTTTGAAAACTAAGGTTTATATCAACAGAAAAGATGTATTCCTGCAAAAATCTATATTTCGTCACGCGCAGCATCAGATCAAGTATAATTCCAGAGGTAGTCTCCTGATATGCTTAACTGTGTTCCCGACAGTCTATGTAGTTATACACAATTAATTCTTCCATTGCCGGATGAAATGTTTAAAGAAAACCATGCAATGTTCGGGATATTTTCAAATATATCTTGTTCCAATTTTGTTAAAAGCTTAAGCTCCTTTTCAGGAGTCGTATTGCAGGTTTGTGGTCTCTTATACCCACGTTCTTCAAACCATTCTGTCTTGTTAGCGTTTTTATTTCTTCTGGTCTGCCTATCCATCATTTCCTTGATATGCCTACTTGCTTTATTGTTCTTGTTATTACATCAGCCGTAATTCTCAATATATGTCCCTACCAATTCAATTGATTTTGTTTAATTTATTCTCGCTAGGTGTTTGTTTTGTAATTGCCCAGATTTTTTCGTTATATTTTGTGTTCTCTTTTTTGGTGAATTATCCAATTCTCGGCTGGATATGCATTGGTCCTATTCTATTATTCTATTGTGCTCCGTCCTTTTTGCTTCTATTTCCATTTGTTTGTAACTTAAAATCTATTTTATGAATAAAATTATAAAAATTAGAACTACACAAAAGCATGCAGTGCGGATTGAGAACTAGGCAAAATATAATGACCTCTTTTAATAGATTACCTATACGTGGAAAAGGAACATAAATATCAAAAAAGTAAAAGAAAACTGTTTTTAGTTCCCATGTAGAGCTTCAATTTCAAAAAAGTAAATAATACAGTTTCATTAATTTTGATTATACTCTCTATATTCAATATTCGGTTGCCTACAGTTTAAACTCAAGCCGTCCTTAATAAAAAAAATGGTAATTAACTGAGTAGGTAATGTTTCAATCATTATATGTAGGGTGGCTTTCGCTCTTCTGTTTGTTGTTGTTCAGACCGCATCAAGAATCATGGGACAAAAAACCGATCTTGATCACCCTCATGCTTAATTTGAACTCACATTATACGGTTATCGGATTTCAAACAGATGTGATTTGAAATATTAATGAATGTAAAAACGTGGTGGTGTGTGCTTTTATCCAGAAAGCTTTCGGCAATCTTTCTGTGTCTCAATGATTAAAGCCAGTGGCGGCTCGTGAGTTTTTATTGGGAGTAGCCAGTACACAAAAAAATGCCTTTAAATTAATGAGAAATTCTTACCTCAATTTTATTAATTGCGGAAAATAAAGTCCATGCGACGGTTTTCGTAGCCCACAAGCGGGCCTATAAATTTAGAAATAAATTGATGTGCACTTAAAAACATTTAGCGCTTTCAACATGCTTCGAATTGTTCTATCCACGCTGTCCGTTAATTCAATTAACTCTCTGAAAATTCCAGGTTTGTTTGACCAGTAAAATTCATCATGCTCGCGAAGCGCCAGTTCAAATTTTCCACAACATTTTGTACAATCACTAATTTTCGACAAAATATATCTAGTTTTTTTCTACTTGCTCATGTTTCTGAATTCAGTGCCTATAAGCGCTGTCTACCTGATATTCGTATAGATTTAAGAACTTTCATGATATGGGTCTTATTTTCAGGTTATCCTTTAATACAATGCAGCAATTGCTCCAAATTTGAACGTTGAAAGCAAAATAATCTATTTGTTTTTTCACAACCACATATGCACGAAATATCTTATTTACCTCATAAATTTTATGAAATTGTCTTTTATAACAACTGATTTTGCTTTGTCCATTTTGATTTAAAGTTATTGTAGGCGTAGCTTGTGGCAGTGATTTAATTTCAATTGTTTCTTTAAAACTCCGTCTTGAAAAAAGGAGTTCTTCAACAGAATTCATATCGAATTTGCGTAATACAACACAGTGCCATTGACTGAAACCATACACGCTTATCGCACATCGGGGCGCAACTAAACAGTGCTACGATGTCGCCAACCCCGTTCGCCGTAAATCAAACGGGCGTTCGGATATCCCCCGCAATTCAAACGGGACTAACAAGTGTATTAATTGTATTAATGTATTTATTTTTGTGCTGGTTTAATTAATACTTAACCGAAATTTTATTTTGTTTATGTATATAAAAAGTAATTTCGGAAATAACTTTTTATTTTTAATTACTGCTTTTGTAAACTATAGTCAGTGCTGTGGTCCGGCAGCCCTTATGCACCAACCAACAGTGATTAAAAGACTACTTATATTACCAGCTACTATAAAAGCAAAATGAGAGTTATCTTTGCTGTATTTTCCTAGATAGTAAGATATTTGCTATAATACGGATGCAAATGGAAAGCTTACTGGGTCTTAAATAATACAAGCGTAATGATTGATTGTACGTTGATTGTATTGACTTTCTTCATAATAAAACATTTTTATTCGTTTTATCCGGGACGTAAATGAAAAATTAAATAGCAATTTATCAAACTACGCTTAGCATTTTAATTTTCTATGTTCATAATTTATGTAAAACTAATATACCTCTCCTTTTTCTTTCACAAACTCGCCTTTCTGTTATGCATGCGTAATTCTGAAGGGAACTTTAAGTGATTAATAACAAGCACGCCCTAGTAGTTTGAGCGCAGAACGTCCATATAGCTTCTATTATTAATTCGTCGGTTCGGGTTACGGAACGTCAGAAAAAATAATCGTGGTCTCGTTAAAATAATGACATCCCAACTACGGAATGTTGTAGCTTTTAACATCATAATAATTTTAATGCCGGTTTCCATTAGGAGTGTAATGTATAACTTTTACCCTTTCTTTTTTGTGCTACTCGCAGACATTAACGAGTATGTTAAACATGCGAGAAAATTTCTGTATAAGCTTTTCTGAAACAAAAGAAGAAATAACAATATGCATAGGGAATTGAATCAAATGCTTTTATATACCGAATACTTTTCTGTTTTTAAAAAAGAACGTCCAAAATGAGGGAATATTCTTCTAGCATCTCAATAATTAAGAAACACTTTCAATAATTTAGGCGCTGCTAGAAAGCCAACTCGATAACATAATCTTAAAAAAATGAATTCAGTGGAAATTAAAAATAAGGAAAAATTGTACCACTAACCAAAACTCGTGATTACTACCTAACGCTAGAAGAGGCTACGGATTGGTGCCTCTTACAGCGTTGGGTGTCGAGGTCTATTTTGCTTTGCAAAATGCTTGCCACGTTTCCATGTACTTGGCCTTGCTGCGAGCTTGCTATAGCTACCATCCCTTCTATATTCTCATGTCCATTGCAGTAACTTTCGATTTGGTTCTTTTGTTTAATACCTATGATCACTGCCATATGTTAATGTAGGAATGAAACGGTTTACACGATTTACACACGGTTTGTTCGCAAACACATCTGACAATGACCGTCTTACACGTTCTAGGATTCCCGGTGTGTAGTCTGATTTTAATAACAATAATATTCCAATAAAAATCCTTCTTCAATACGTTCTCTCAATGCTTGTATGGTCAACTCATGTCGGATCAAACTAGACTAGTAATTTATGATGTCCCTATAGAAAATGACCCAAAAAATTGCAATCGAGCTAGTGAACATACCAGGTTCCTTCACCTTCTAACAAACGGTTACGGTACGCGTTATTCAAAAATTCAAAAGCTAAACTAATGCGTGGAGCTGCACCATCGTGCATAACCCACATCCTATCATGAACTCCATGCGGTACTTCCTCCAGCAAAGCAGACAATTCCTCCTCAAAAAGCTCGAATATATTTGACCATTAAGAATTCCAGATAGAAAAAACGATCGGCCGAGGCAGATAATCTTCTATTATTCCTGACCACTGATTTGATCTGTGAACAGGGCTATTTTGCAAAACTTAGAACCAATGCATTATTGTAAAAATCAACGATTAAATCATAATCCAGAATAATGGTGATTATTATTTAGAGCTTGTACTAATTGTACATGGTATAGCTTAAGTCGTTCATGAATAATATTCCAATCATGATTTGATGTAGATTTTAAAATAGAAAACTATATTTCGTTATGACTCGCAGTTATATTCTGCGTTATCGCTTACATTCGGCTTTTGCCATTTAGTACGCATCTCGTTGAGTCTGAAGCTATCTATCTTCATAGGCTGAACCCGGAAAGGTACTGGGCTTGATCAGCTAGAGATTACGTAGGTTGCTAAATGATAATCAACTGCATCACACCTCTTTCGAATTTTGATGACATTTTCGACACCTACTTCCAATAACTTTCCTTCAGTAATGCACAATCATTGTTTGCTGTTTTTTCTTGTATTATACTCATTCAGGATATAGTGCTTTAAGCTTGTTGCGTACATGAAGTATATTGGTTGTTACTCTGTAATTGTTGTAGTTAGTTTTGCTAAACTAGTTTCCTTCAATCACTTCTATTTTTTGTTAGACTAGTTCCAAATGGATTTCGAAAAATCTCATTTCATTTGCATATTCATCCCGCGAAAATCCTGTAATGCTTTAAAAGGTATAGTAGAGGGGAAACGCGTACCCCAATCGATAAATATTAAAAAGGGAGCGCACGTCCCCAGGACTTTTTTGCCCTTATCCAGCGATCGTTGCCAATGTATGCGCCGATGGTAATACAGGTACGTGGAAATGTTCGCTAATTTCGTGTACACCATTTAAAACTGGAGGAAAAAGTAGCGAAACGATGCCGACGCTGTGATGGAGCCATTCGTATGGAAATTTTGGGAGAGAGCAGTTATTGAGTGGTCGACGCTTCGTCGGCCCGCTAAATATGAGATATAAATTTTAAATTCGCCCCTCGCAAATAGCTTACGTAAATGCGAAGACGAGTTAATCGATTCGGAACATGTTTTTTTATCGGATCCTTTCGGAGAGTAAACCTTTCCAACTGTATTCACGAGACCACGCGTGCCGCACCGAAATTCCGGGGAATTTACCGCGCTCACGGATACGTCGGGTGCTGCGGTCGCATGACTGATTCGAAAGGATTGGCGTGACGCGAGAGCCGGCGAGTGCAGCGCACCTGGCGCGTATCGCACGATTATCGACGAAAACTCCTAATGAAAACGGAAGAATGAGAACGAAAAAAGCGCAATACGTGACTTGAAACGCTGCGTAATCAAGCAGGCGCCGTCAACAGTTGAAACAGGCACCTTGATGGATCTAGTGGGAAATTTTAATTGTTCTTGCGGAAACCTTCTGGTGGTGGCACAATGTATCAGATATTATGATTGATTTCTTGTTGTGTTAACACATATTGCAGAATATTTTATGTTGCATATTAAGATCTCAATAATTGTTATTTAAAATAATACATTGTGGTATCCCTTATTCCTCAAAATTAATTAAAAAAAATTAAGACATAATTTTTGATCTATTGTCATAAGCAGTGCGGGAACACAATGTGTCTCTTTGTGCTTATCCGATCTATTTCCATCACACAGCTGGCGTGGTTATCACATTGGTGCGTTGAAGTTTATCTCTGTAGTTGTACTGGAACTGCGGTCTGGGATTATTTGAACCTTGCGCTCCTTATCGGCCTACTCTGTGCACATCTATAAGATCTTTAACATAATCTGTAACGTATGCAAGTATTTACAGACAATGTTGCAAGGCTGCGCCCATATATAGCTTACAGATCATCTGTTTATATTACAGATTCTTATAAATCTCACAGTCCCCGAAAATCGAACTATAGCGCTGCGGTTGTATTAAAGTATTTTTAAAAAAACTACTCTTAAAGTGAAAAATGAATAATAATATATAATGAATAACATAGCAACAAAAAAAATCTACATGAAAAATGCAGGTACGCTTTCATATACTTAACACTTACCTCGTACTATTACTATTAATACCGTAACGGGTTTCACAAAATACTTTTGTAATTTATGTGAACTTTATTACACGAAACCAGGGTGTACCATTGCTGGGAAATGGTTCAATAATCAGAATATATGTTTCTTCCTCGATATCTTTTAACATTCTACTTGCACCTATGAGTTTACTTATATAATATATAAATTTTAAAATACGTTTTTTCACGTGAAAATTTGCTGTATGTTGTTGGAGCAAAAAAAGCGAAAAGGGTTTGAAAAGATTTTTTTGGGTCCTTTCATTGAAATATTTATGATGGTAGAGCTGAGAACATTTAGATCAAAGGACACAATACTTGACCCAATTGAACTCTAATTAATTTAAGAAATGTGCTTAGAACAATAAAACAATAGTAACATGGTGCAGTACAAAATATCTCACAAAGAAAAGCTTGGATCTGACAAATCAATAACGGGAGGTCCTTTGGAATAACTAGAAAATCACACATAACTTGACATTATACTGAAATAACTAGGTATATGTACAAAACAATAACACAGCCTATCAAGCATGAATGTAGCCGTTATTTATGTATTTACAGATATTTGCATAGAATCCCTCTAACCGTAAATCTGTAAATATGTCGTTACAGTTTTATGTAAAGAAATTGCACAGAATTGGACTATTAAGTCAAAAAATATCGTTTCTCCGAAGATTTACCTTTGTGAATGGTATATCATTCATCTTTTTATACATATAATTGGTATTTAGCTTCAAACATCATTTAATAGGCCAATAGCTTTGGAAAGAATGGTTACCCCATTTATATTTAACTAGAATATACAAAAACAAGTTTCAACTCTCCGATCAGCACTATAGCGCGGTAGCTTGTGACCCGGGTTGCGTTTTCAATTCATTGCCGAGTAAGAAATGAGCAATCATACCGAAACTCAACTCGGGTATGCTTTCCCACGCAAAGTTAGTATATTTCAAAATTCAGGGCTTTGAAACCGTCCGTCCTAATTGTGGAGGCTCTGTTAATCTGTCGTAATGGAATGATCCCAAATTGAAATTATACAGTTTTTGGAAATGTATAAGGGAGAACCATCAAAAAAACAAGAACAGGTGATGGTGGATGGCGTTCCCATATAAGATACCGATCTCTAGTGTTCTATATTGATGATTCTCCTTCATGCATTTCTAAAAACTATAATTTCTTCTATAGACCCCTCCATTACGATAGATTGACAGAACCTTCACAACTATGACGACTTTAGCACTACTCAATTCTGCAATATATAAGTTTTGCGTGGCAGAACATCCACAAGCATACCCAGCCGAGCGTCGGTATGATCGCTCTTCTTTGACTCGGAAACATTTACCGGGAAAACGCAAGCAACAGAAGCCACTGTACTAACTCTAGCGCGGCGAAAGAATCCGTTATCGTATCGTTACAAATACGATCCATCAACGTTGGTATTCCCGCAAGTCTCACTAGAATACTGTATAAATGTTAAACATATTTTCACCAGAGATTAAAAATTTAAGGAACGAGTTGAGTAACTTGAAAATATGCCCACAAATGTATATTTATCCGATAATTTCATATGGTAAAGTTATTCCACTTCTAGAAATAAACACAGAAACAAGTGTTTTGTGATTGGTGCTTTTAGGCACTGATACACATTAGTTGAAATTCACTAAATTAGTTACCTAAATGTAATTCTATCTCATACATTATGTATTTCCACTAATACAGCACTAAATCCCTATCAAGTTTTTCCATACATGAGTAGCACACGACAAATCGAATGTTCGTTTCGTTGAATATTTGATTAAGTGTTCAGCCATAACGAGAGCGATTAGTTCCGGCAGCGTATACCTTATCCTCCCATATATGTGTGTAGATGACAGTGCTGCGGAGTATCGGAGTGTTTTGCGATGGCGTCAGGGTATTGCGCGGCCCCTGGGGGTGGTTACAAATCTATCCCCGTACATACGACACCGCGTACACCTGATATATTCGTAATAGAATTTCCGCGCATTAAAATTGAACGTTACAAATGACCCGCCATGTATAACTCTCTGCTAATACCCATTTACGAGATCATATTTATAACGCCGGCGTTATAGTCGCAGACGTTATTGAATTACAGCGGAAATGCGTCAGCTCTAGTTAGTTATGTGTGTCTGTATTGCTCTTTTCCGAAAAGGTTGATTAAAAATTGAAGCGGCGAACGACGTCTGATAAATTCATAACACCCGATCGTCCGAAAAAAATTGCGGACATCAATTATAAATTATCGTTACGTCAATTTGCAGGTTATGCGTGACTATCGAATTTCTTCAATGTGGTTATTTATGGCCGTAACTGTAGATATGGGCACAACATACTGTGGAACCAAAAAACATTAACTTTTATAGTGAAAAGTATACTGCAAAAAGAATTATTTTAGCAACGTCACCAATAATTTTTTGAGTTATGGGACATACCGAATACAATATTTTGGTAATAAAAAATCCCAAACTTTATGCCGGTCACTGTATATTATGAGAGACAGAGGAACGATCGACATTGCAGTACTTATTTTTTTTATTATTATTGGTATGACTGTCAAATTCTATATGTAAAATCCATTCCTCATATACCGTGAGGTGTAGAGGATTTTATGTCACACACATGGTTAAAACACTATACACCTTTTACAGCGTTTCTCAATGAATTTCTATCTCTTGCAAGAGTATCGGCTTGTCTGTAGGAAAACCCTTTCGTTGTCAATATTTTTCCCGTTTCTCCATCCCATGTTATACGCGGTCTACATCTCCTTCTCTTTCCTATCTTCTTTGCTATCCACACTTTTCTCAATTGCATTTTTTCACCCAGCCTTTTCAAGTGACCCCACCATCGCACTTGTGCCCTTTCTATACGAGTTTTGGTGCTCTCTATTTGTAGCATTTCCCGCATGTTCTCATTTCTTATCTTGTCCATTAGTGATATATTTGCTACTCTTCTTATAGGTACTTCATTTCTGCAGCTTGTATGTTTCTTCGCAATTTGTCTGTAAGTACCCATGTCTCGCTACCGTCTAGCAACGTAGGTAGGTATATCGTTTTGTCATCTTAGTTTTTACGCTGATTTCCCTTTTACCAATAAAGTTATTCCTCATGTTATGGTATAATTTTGTAGCTGCTGTGATCCTATTATTAAGTTTTTGATCCAACTTTCCATTTCCATTGATGTTTGCCCCCAGGTACCTGTACTTTTCCACTTGCTCTATGTTGTTGTTATCAATTTGGATACAAATTTTCGGTTCTACATTGGATATCGCGATGGTCTTAGTCTTCTTTATGTTAAGTGTCATTCCCTTAGTTTCCAGTTCTTTGACCCTAATGTCCACATTATATTGTAAGTTGCTCTCTGTGTTCGCCATTATTACAATGTCATCAGCGAACACAAGTTCACTTATTTCAACTGGTCGCATTTTATGGTATCCTACTACTTTTTTTGCATTTTCTGCTACAGCACTTTACGATTTCATCCATAAAAATTACGAACAGCAGCGGACTTAAAACGCCTCCTTGTCTTAGTCATTGCGTTGTTTGAAACTTTTCAGTCTCTTGGTTGTGAGTCCTTACCCCGTCGGTGGTCTTCGCATATATTGATTCCTTCGATTAGTCTTGTGTCTATTCCATTATTCACTAGTGCCTTCCAAACATTTTGTCGTATCACCTTGTCAAAAGCTCTCTCCAAGTCTATGAAGCACATATACCTATATATATCTTTATTATACATTAAAAACGTGTCTGTTATGTTTCTCATTGTGAAGATGTGATCTTGTGTACTATGCCCTGATCTAAAGCAACTCTAGGCTCCATGTAGTTTCTCTTCTACAGCATTTCTTAGTCTCGCCATCAATTCAATGTCGAATCAAATGACGTAAGCTTAGGATCAAAATACGCACTATTCAAAGTGCTTTAAATTTTACAATATTATAGGAAAATACTGTGTTATTTATTTTGACATCTGTGTGAGATAATGAACCAGTCGCAAATCATAAATCAATAATGCTGTAAAAGTAACTATGCAAAGCACGTAGTAATACAACACTAGAATTAATATTACGAAACTCGTATACCCACATTTATTGCAATTATCTAAATATGTTTCATGTTTCTTCTTTTCACTATTTGTACGGGATACGAGTTAATTAAGTTAAAATTATAGCGGGTCTCTCCCTTGCTCAATTTCATCGAGAGATTCCCTTTATTACTCCCGGCTACTGCCGCAGCGACATCACCACGGCACCATTAATATCAAACAAAAGAGAGTGCGCCTATGAATGCATGCGGATACGAGTCACCATGGTGACGGATGGCTGTCCCTCGTGTCCTCGTTACCTGGCAACATAACCTCTATCTTAGTGCCCGCGTGCGTACGGTATTTTTTCGACACAGACTACGGCACAGAACGCACTACCGCTACCGCCGGCCGTGCGGGGGTGGATCGTTAAGGAAAGCCGGTTTTACGGAGACGGAAGCCTATAATGGCTTGTTAACTGTCCTGACGGCATTCGACTATGAAATTTGTAAGAAAAAGAGAGGAAGATGGGATGAAGTTTAGAGGAAGGGCGTGACGATTAATTGGCCTGGGGTGGTAGAATTTGTTGTTTCCTGACCATATGTCTTGTTTATTTGACACCATGTTGGCAAATACTGTAATAAGCAAATATTAACTTCAAAAACAAAGTACGCAGCCCTATGAATTCGAAACTACATACATGATAAAAGAAATCTCCAAGGAAATAAAGAAATATCTACATGAATTAAACCAAAATATGATTATCGATGTAAGTAAATCCGGGAAACGAAACAACATTTAAAAATATCGCAAATTCAGATAAAACACTTGAGTGCAAATTTAAAAATGGCGAAGTAAAGTTTTAAGTGCTAGTTGCGCGGGATAATTTATAGGAAAAGCCACTTGAAAATTTGTCATCAGTTATGAATGTACATAATGGAAATATATGTTAACGAACCCACCTTAAGTTTATTATTGTTAGCTTATTCCACAGAATTCCAAAATGGTAAAATTGTAACACGTATATGGATAGAATAGTTATCAAGTTATTAAATATACACAGTTGGAAATTTCACATCTGCTAATAGGAGCGAAACATGTATAAAAGAAGTCGTAGTTGCCAATGCAATTATGTACGTGGTTCGCTAGATGCACACGCAAGCGAGCGGGAAGCGCTGATCGCAGTAATCTCGCACGTGTGCATTTACGATGTTTACTAGACGAGAGCGCACTACAGACTGCGGTATTCCCAACAACTGGCGGTATCACGGAACAGGCGATACTTACGATTTGGCAACATTCTAACAATAATACATTGAAATCGCATCCAAAATGAAAATTTTCAATACCTGTAGGTAAAGAGTAAGTCAAAAAGATTAAAGCCAAATTTAATGTTAAATGAATTTTGTTATCTGCAAATGATTCCTTTGGGAAAATGAAGAATGATATAGAATTGTGTTATTCCACTAACTGATATTTAACTGATATTCACTATAGAATAACGCCGTGCAACTTTTCCGCCATTTTACAATTCTACTTACGAGGTGTGTAAATTAAGTAATAATAAATATTTTTATTTTAATATAATTACAATTGAACGTTGTCTCCATCAAAATAACTCCCTTGGGAAGCCACACAACGTTGGAACGGTTCTTCCATTCCTCATAGCAATGCTGGAACTCCGATATTGGAATCGCCTTTAGCTGGTCGGTTACAGGTGTTTGAATGTTTTCGAGAGTCCAAAACTGATGCCCCTTCAGATGAATTTTCAATCTTGGGAAAAGGAAAAAGTCAGAAGGAGGTTGAGGAGCCGCAGAAATATTTTCACTGGCCAACAAACCGTTTATGGAAATTGCTGTGTGACAAGGCGCATTGTCATAATGCAGGATCCAATCGTTCTTCATGTTTGGTCTCACACGTATGACCCTTTTCGTAGTTTTTCGAGAACCTCTCGGTAAAAATGTTGATTAACTGTCTGGCCTTATGGCATGAACTCTTTGTGAACGATTTCCTGGCTATCAAAGAAACAAATCAGCAAGCCCTTGATTTTTGATTTGCTCATTCTTGCTTTCTTGGGCTCTGGAGATCCTGAAGTGTGCCATTCCATGCTCTGGCGTTTTGTTTCCGGGTCGTACTCGAATACCCGTAATACCCGTAATGACACGTTCCAAAAAGTTTTCATTATTTTCAATCGATTCCAAAAAGTCAAGGCACCTTTCTCTCATGATGTTCTCTTGTGCCCGCGAAATGCTTTTTGAAACCATTTTCGAGCAGATCTTTCTCATTCCCAATTCATTGGTCAAAACTTGATGAACGGTGGTGTGAGACAAATTCAATTGTTCCCCGATCATTCTGATCGTTAACCGACGATCTGAACGCACAAGATCGAGGATTTTGTCGACATTGGCATCGGTTCTTGCAGTTGAAGGTCTTCCGATGCGTGGCTCATCTCCCAGCGACTCTCTTCCTTCTGAAAATGCCTTAAACCACCGAAAAACCTGGGCTCTTGATAAAACACTGTCTCCGTATGCCTGCTGAAGTTTTGCAAAAGTTTCTGTTGCACTTTGCCCAAGTTTGAAGCAAAACCTGATAGCACACCGTTACTCGAAATTAATGTCTTCCACTTGTAGAACACACTACGAAAATCGGGTTCACGGAAAAAACGACAACGGACAACCAAATGACTTGATAGAGTTCAAACTTGCACTGAATGCGTATTACAATGTCCACTTATCGTCCCTCCATGTCCTCTGCTTCCCGTGTTGCTACCTTCTCAGTCTCATTACTTAATTTACACACCTAGTACATGGCTACAAAAATACTTGTGTTTATATACAAACTTGTCGAAAGCAAATCCTGTATTTTCAACAATTTCTTCATGCACATATATGTATGTGTATACAAGATATACTAAGGTATGCATGAAATTTCACTTATTCTATCTTCCAGCTGATATTAAATTCATGCCGTATGAAATTCCTTAAAATCCCATCCCCAGAGGAAAATATACAAGCCAATTACTAAGGAAGAGGAGGAATATTTTAAATATCGGACACATTTCCGTCCCTTCAGAATATTCCTAGCGACGAAAAAGGTGATGCTCATAAATAAATAATTTCATTTTAATTTCGGAAAGGCAGACGCGTCTCGAAGATATGCCGCCCCCCGTTCGTCCGTCTTCTGGGCGTTCCTCTCCTCTCTCCCACACCTTTCCAACAGACGGCGGCAGCCGATCATTAGCATTTTTTACGCGCGTGTCTAGCTTTCGAGATGAATCATCGACATCCTCTTTCTGCATTTATGCATACATATAGTGCTTGGATACATAGAGAAGGAGAGAGCGATAGAAAGGCGGGTACAGAGCTCCGTCCTCGGTCCGGGAGATATTTTAATACCATTCCGTGTGTATTGGAGTTGGAGTGCTAGTGACTTGTGAAATTGGTTTTTTCCTATACGTTATTTATATCCCGAACGCGGAGTTTATTTGGCAAGGTTATTCGATGTGGGGCAAATATAAGAAAGCCCTAGGGGTTACCGTTGAAGAAAGGAACCTTCCCATACGCTTTTAAATATTTATCGCAACATCAATTTTTAGGGCAATTTAATTGCATTTTATGGGTAGATGTCGGGAGGTTTCATTGCAGGCGATCGTTTCTCTATTTTATATTACTTCCTCAATCAAATTGACTTAAGTATTTTCATATTGCAAAAAGACGTGATTTTATGATACGCCAGGAAAGTACATATTTTCGCGAAGAGAACTGATTATATTATATCTAAGTATACATCTTTTATATTTCCGTTACTATCCTGTTTGATAATCACAACCCCTTATTATTAGAAAAAAAAAACAATATCGTTTTGAAGCGTATTTGATGGGTTCATTGAGCTACGCGCAAGCGCGGTGTATAATATAGTAGAGTTAGTTAACAATAACATTCGTCAAGTAAGATATACACCTAGTTTTTCGTTAAACGTTTTATATAGTGTTAACGTATTTATTACCTACGATAGTTCCCTTACCACCTCATATAAACAAAACATACTGACGACGAGGATGAACAGAAGTTACTTATAAAGAAACAATGAAAAATAACCTTAAAAACTTGGAACACGTGCTAAAAACAGAACAATGGATAGCAAGCAATTCAGACAGTTTTAGGAGATGCAAGCTCAACAACAACAACAAATTACAGAAATATTAGAACATTTAACACGCACACAAACTTTAAGTACTATACATAGTGATGAAAGTGAACGTGAAGTAAATATCATCAAAAACTTCAAATGCGAGAAATATGATACGAACACCGCAGCAGAAACATTCGTAGGCTATTTTGAAGCACAGTGCCGGATGTGGGGACTTGAAAATAAACCAGGTAACACAAATTACTTAAATGCCAAACGCGAATTATTTGTATCGTGCTTAAAACCACAGTCTTATAAAGAATTAAAGATTACCTTTACTAATAGTGACAAATTTTGAACAACAAACGTACAAAGACATTTCAAAGAGATTTTTAAACCTAGTTCAAATAAAAAATAACTACTAGATTTAAAGCACGACTCGAAATTCAACTTAAACAAAGTGGCCCGACTAAGAAACTACAATAAATAATACAGAGTGTGAAGTTACATTCGCGCAAGTATTCGAAATTGCACAAGCACGTGAAGCGGCCGAAAAAGACTATAACGATGAAAATGACGTGAACATCAATAAAATTAAAACTAAAAAAACATGAAAATAAACATAGATTGCAACCGACGAATAGTAGTGCCTTTCTTATAGACAATAAACAATGCAAACGATGAGGTAAATACAAACATTTTAATAATAGGTGTGCAGCATACACTCATATTTGTAAAGAATGTAACATAAAAGGACATTTCGAAAAATTGTGTATAAAAGCAGGTAAAGCTCAATTAAAACCGTTTAGCAAACGCGACAGTCACATTAAATCAAAAAACAATACAACAAGTCGAAGAATATTACGAAAATATTTTCAAAACATAACCAGAATCACGCCGTAAGAAAATTAATAATATTAAATGCACCATGGACTGAAACTCAGGAGCATCTTACTCTATTGTCAAGTACGAAATGTGGAACAGAATCGGAAAACCACCACTAACAAAACCTCCAAAACTTAAAGGATATGGTAATTTTAAACTTCAACCAAGAGGGAAAACTGATGTAAACGTAACAACAGACGAGAACACTAAAAAACTTCGGGTTGTTGTCATAGATGGCGCAGAGCCAATGTTATTTGGGTTAACATGGAGTGAAGCTTTTAATATGCCTTTTCCAGAACAAGTATATTCAATTAAAATGAACAAACAAGAACAAAGTATGTCAAAGATAGCGAACGATGAACAGGTTGAGAAAATTATTCAAGATAACGTTGAATTGTTTGACTAATTGTAGATAAAATCACGAATTATGTCAAACTGCATATTAACGAAAACGCGAAGCCGATCCATTATCGTACCACTACCAATCAAATTTGGGATCCAAAAAAACATTGAGGCGGAGTTGGAACGCCTCACCAAAGAAGGAATCATTTCTCCGGTAGACCCCAACGAAACACCGATAGCTACTTGGCTACACCAACGGTTAATGTACCTAAGAAAGAAGGAAGCACCTATACGAATTTGTGGCGATTTTTATACTACAATTAATCCTGTCCTTATCACAGAGAAACGTCCAATACCACTTTTTGACCAACTGCGGCGTCAACTAGCAAACGGGCTAAGTTGCTCAAAAAGTCACCTTAAGGATGCATATTTGCAATTCGAAGTCGACGAGGCCTCATGAGAGTATTTAATTATCTCAAGTCACAAAGGTTATTTCCAATATAATCGACTACCATTTGGAATTATAAATGCACCAGCAACCTTCTGTCGATTTCTAGAAAATTTATTGAATGGAATCACCAATGTAGCGGTTTATTGTTATTTATTTAACAACTTCGCAGAAGCACCAGAAGTCGGAAGATTCCCAGCCGATACAGTGAATAGGGCAATCACCTCTTAAGGCGGGAAAAAATGAAGCGTATTTGATGGGTTCGTTGAGCTACGCGCAAGCGCGGTATATAATATAGTAGTCAGTTAACAACAACATTCGTCATGTACTAAGATATACACCTAGTTTTTCATTAAAGGTTTTATATAGTGTTAACGTATTTATTACCTGTGATAGTTTCCACGCCAAATCAGAAACACAAGTTTGCTTTTCAATTATTTCCACTTAAACTCTTACAGTTAAATGGAAGCAAATATCTTCTTCTTATTACTCTCTGAATGAATGTATGTCGGCCAACCATATTACCGTTCAAAATTCTCACCTCCCTCCCTCCCATCACCTCTCACAATTTACAGTTCGTTTCAATTCCGAGCGAGAGCTAATTTTCCGCACTCTGACGACATTCATTTATAGAACTCTACTACGTATCGCGAGTATCCGGTGTGCGAGTCTCTTCCGTTTCTTTACTTTAAAACGTAATTGCACTAACGATTTTAATCCATTCCCTGCATGGGCACTCGGTATTTATTCTCTGCCGGCGCGCGTGTTGCTCAAAGGATAGACACAAGAGCAACGTTTGACGCTGCCCGACTCTCTGGCTATTGTTGCATAGCGCAGTTAAGACTAAGTTAATTACTCGTTCGCGCCGGCACTAGGGGATTACTAGAATTTGAACCATTGTCGTCCTGTCACAATCATTGGACCGTGTCACTAATACTCTCCGGTTCTCTCTGTGTGCGTCCGATTCCCGGGGCGCAATTGAACTTATGAACGTCCGGACACCGCAGCTCTCCGGCAGGTTGTGAAATTTTAATTAAAGTTTCAACATTTGATATTCTCTTACAAATAATCTAATTGAAGAGTATTCCTGTTTGAATTATTCTCTTCTTGCGCCTTTGTAACGTTTTCATAGCCCATGCTTTCATATGCGCTTGACTACTTTCCACAAGTCTGGAATATTGTTTTCCTGATTATATTTTCTTTAAGCTGATATTTAATGCTAGCAGCAAACTGAGTACTTCCCTCTACCTCAGGCCTACATTCATCCCACATCCTTAGAATTTCATACATATAATCTGTTCTTACATAGCATTTATTGTTCTTAGATACATTCAAAACTGCCCCTCTTAATTTGTTATTAATATTATTCCCTTCATATAAAACAAAAAAAGGCAGTGGCTTGAAATAGTAGAACAAAATCAAAACGGAAAAAGATGCTACGACTAGCACTTTTATGGTTTCTACTGAGGATGACAACTTGGTTGCCGAAATACGTATTTCTATCATTTCCTACGATTAGCTTCTTCTATTATTTTCTCTTTGCCCACTTTTCTGTATGCAACGACAATGTTACGAACGCGAACGGCACGTGTAGACGTATTGAACAACCATACATCTTCTAAATCAGCAGGAACCTCACCCATCCATTCCGATAGTATGAATTTGCGGCCTTATAACGGATATAAAGCGGTTTCTAAAGTGTCAACAGGTTCCTCAATGGATCCATGATCATCTGGAAATATCTATGCAATGCCTCCTAACTCATCGACTGCATTATTTTTTCGTTCTTAATATTCCCTGCCAACTGGTGTTCATTATAGACAATGTTGTTCTTATCTGCACGTGGAACTTCCACATGTTTTTCCATTATGTTGTGTTACTAATGCTTGCATTCAATCGTTGAGCTTAATTTATCCCATAGATAAAATATAAGTCCATTACACACAATTTGCACCAAACAGAAATGTTAGGATAATAAATAATGTAACTAATAAGAAAAGATTTGTATTTATCGACGCATTTATTAAAATAATTGCAAGGTCAAGAGAAATACTGAACTTTATAATTAGCATAATTCTTTTTCACCTATTTTATATTACTTCCTGGTAAAATTAAAAAACTAAATATACGAGTGAAAATTAAAACGAAATCTACCTAACCAGAAAAGTATTTAGAATAATACAAAATCTTCCGACGTACGACCCTCCAATAGTTACACACTTTACCTAACGCTTTTCCAATAATACTCATCAAATTAATCGGAAATTGTGTCCTTTAGTTCTTTATCTAAAACAAATGGACGCCCTCCAAAGTGTGTCTTCAGCTTACACTGAGTAAAAGGAATTTAATAACACAACCGACAATTGAGGTGTTGATCATTTTCAAATGAATTCAATCTTTTACCAGTGTAGGAAACCAGTGTAGTCCAATGATCTCGGGGCTATAAGAAGTGTCATAATTTAACAAAAATTGTTCTTCCTGAACTGGATCAGCCTTATGAACTCGGAAAATATTGTGTCGCAATAAAGTTTTTGAGCAAAATTATAGCGTATAGCAGGTTTTACGTTGTTATTTCTTTGTGAGCATCTGCGGTAGCTATGGATTTCTGTTTCATATACTCTTTCCAAAAAATGCTCTCATTATCCCAAAAAATTGACCCCATCTGCCTACCTACAATCGCTTGGGCTTTTGTCTTTTTATGCTTCCATTAGAGTGAATCTTGTTCTACTGAAGGATCCCAGTGGAACACCTACGCTTTATTGCTTGCTATAATTTTGGAAGACAGGCCTTGGTCGCTAGATATACATAGATCTTCGTCTGGAGTCAGAACTCTCGAAGTCCAGCGCGCTGACACTTTATTCAATCCCAAATCCTCGCGCAAAATTGTGAAAAAAGAAAAAATGCTTCGCAACCCATTTCAGATAACCGAAACTTCAATTAACACCATTTCTTCAACTTTTCTTACCTCCCCAGGTAGTCCACTTTTCGGGTGATCTCAAATGATTCTCTACCCCAGCTTTGGCCAGAATCATATTTGTAAATAGGAAGAATTTTAACCATATACAGCAATCATACGTTCGTGTAGAATTATTGGCAGTTTGCCTTCTTTTGTCAAAGAATATATCACGGGTGTATGCTCTAGCTTTAAATCATTCGCTTTCGCTTGTTTACAGATGCACAAGGGCCACAAAAAAGATTTGATTTTCACATAAATCGACAGGTATCTACTCGTTCAAAAGTTGCAGGAACTTGATAGTAAAAACTTGTCATGGCGTTCTTTTCGTGATAGGTAGGTTTCATTTTATTAATCAGAAGTTAATCAAATATTTATATACAAAAAAAGAATAGATTCAAATGGATTTGTTATACGTAGATATTACCCGAACTCAGTCCAATATAGTAGATACCAACGCATTGACACTGCCCTCCGTCCATGTCATCGCCGGCATTATCTCTTTGACACGGGTAAGCTTTTATCCGACGCACTGCGAATGACGTCCCGTGCACTATAAGCTCGTCTGGTGCGATGTCCTTATAATTCTATTACTTATCCGTCCCATACTTCCTCGCGCCGCCCGCTTTTTATCTATTAACCTCCGTCGGGGCTGACTTTTGTACGTCTTAATTACATTACGCCGGTGTAGAGGCGCTTTCATCCGATTCCGCTGTCTCTGACTCTCCCGGATGAATGAGGGCGCGTGTCAGCTGTTTATGAAGAGAGTGCGATCCGACTTTTAGCCTCTCGGCGGTTCCGCGACCGTTTACCGCCTACAACGGCGGAACAGCGCAGCGCGCCCTCTGGACGGCACCGCCGCCAATGCGGTGAATAGATAATTGTTATCGTCCGATATCAAAGAGGCGGCCGATGATTTTATGAGCACCGGATGGACGTAAAAAGGTACGTTATGATGGCGATTGCCGTATCGCGTACGGATCGCGGTATATAGTGGCTTTTTCAACTTAAACTCGATTATCTTTTGCAGCGAGGAACGATATTGGATCTTCGCCTTTAATAGATGGAGGTAATATATAATGGGATATTGCTTTGAAGGAGAATTGCACTCTTGAAAATTAGATTGTTCATATATTGTAACGTTAAGTTACAGCTAGGGGGTGAAATAACATTTCAGGTCGTTATCGCTTCCATGTGCAATTTTTGTTACTCTACGTAATATTTCCCTTGGGATTTCGTCTTTATCACACTAATCAATTCGTATAAATGAGAAAATTAAAGTAAATCCTTTTCTACTCATATATACAAATAAATTTTGAACTATGTTCATACATAAAGTATTTTCAATATAACCACTCTAACCAGCAAAATAAAACCTTGCTTTCGACGCATGTTACATGAAAGTTGTGTCTCGGGACGTATGTACATATTATGTGTGATTCTCGATATAGCATCAAGCTGTACCAGTTCGAATACTATATAACAAACTCCCAGTCACGTAAGTTGGGACACTTCATTAAATTGTGGAAATTGTGGGATAAAAATTCAAAATCTTATGCAATACTGCGAAGTCTATTCCGTAGTTATTTCTACTAGTTTATGGCATGATACAGCATCGTTAGGAATATTGCAATAACGGTTTTACACTAAAACAAACCCCTAACAAGAGTAATCACTCATAACCGTCATTTATTGATTTACAACTATTGATGAAAAGAATTATTGAAGTGGTATTAAGCCCCCTCTTTGTCCCAAATGTTTATCTTTGTATTCCCAAGAACGATGCTACGGTTACTAGTCTATTACCAGTACCTTCGGCAATGCAGTACATACAAACGCCTCCGCATACGTAAGAGAGTATATTTTAAAAGTCTTAAAAGTGAAAATCCCTCGTGGAAAACCGATCAGTATTGAAAAGCGATTGTCCGTAATCACACTTCATCAAGAAGGGTATTCGGTTCGACAAATTGGCGAAAAAGTGCATTTGGCAAAATCTAGTGTAGACAAGGTATCATACCGCTTTACAGCAGTTTTTGGCGAGAAATTAACATAGCCGTTGTACCTCATCCAGCATATTCGCCGACTGAGTTCGTTGCGACCCGTTCATCATTTTAAAAATGAAGATCTAGTTGAAGGGTAAAAGATTTAATACGATAGAGAAAGACAAAACTGTCTCGTAGACGGTGACGAGCATTATTATTAAAGAAATATGTATCTCCTAATTCGTTTTGTGCCTCTACTACATGCTTCTTTAGATTTAAAATTTATAGAATTGATTTTGGTTGTTCCGAAGCATCCAAGACCGGGCCTGGACTCATAGAGCTTCGTTCGTTATTCAGTATTGTATTAGGAATCTTCCCCGCCCTTCCAGCCAAGGATACTAGAGCAATCCGGTTACTGTAATTTCCGGTTCTGACCGATCTTAATACCATTAGGAGTTCACCTACTATTGTCGTGAGGGTAGCTATCCGGACATAATAAACTACAGAGCTTGTGTATGTATGTACGTATGTGACCAGCGTTCCGATTCACTTTTAGGCGCTCTCATTACTATCACAGGGGATCAAGTACGCTAAATTTAACACCGCACCGCCGAAGTTATGAGGTACATTGGCTATTATTTACTTTCACGTATGGTATTTGGTTCATGAAGTGAACGTACAGAATACGTTTTTGGGTATCCTTTTGTATAACTTATTAATGTTCATTAGTGTAGAAAAACGCCCGTGGCAAGTGGTAAAAATCGAAAGAGTCTGAAATTTAATCTGAACTTCCACCGGCGCCTTTGTTTAATTAACGGTAAATATTAGCACAGTTGGGAAAGTGTGCCGGCTAAAACAAATATTGCATTTAACAATGAATGTTAATGACGAAACTTCCCGTCTGGCGGCGCCACCGTCGGCGCACTAGTCGTCGCCGTCGCCCTCTGTCGTTTTTACGTATCTACTACCGGCGTTGAATATCAGTCGACAAAATTTGCATGTAATCTATTCTAATACCGTGCCGGGGCGAATGAAACGAGTTAGTGAATTCCTCTCAACACTACTACTACTATTATCGCTCCTGCTTCGCTACTAACAACCGCCTACTGATACGCTTCAATTCGCCGCTTTGTATATTTATACAGCGCCTAGTTAAGAGGTGAAAGGGCGCGCCCGGCAGCGGTGTCGTGCGCAGTTTACTCACTTTCTGCTAGGTAATCTAGCGATGCTCTGTTTACGCTTCGCCTGTTCGTCGTAAGTATCTTTTACATATGCAATAACCGTGAGTAACTAATAGCGAGTGTCGATACGCTCTTCAAACGTTAGACAAAATAAATTTCCGTTGACAATTACCCAACACAATCTGCGTCCGTTACCGAAGCAGATGTTGCAGAACTTTGCAAATATTTACTTCGTCTATGAAATATATCGCGTATAATTGCGTATGGGAGTGCATAACTTTTAGATTAGGTGTTGAATACATGACATTCGGCTGCCACCACATAGGTATTCCATAGGTGTACATTCAAGAGACCTTAACAGTGATCGTCCTTCTGCATATGGAATAATATTAATATTTGAAATTGTAAGATGCTTAATAAATATACGCTAAAAGAAAATTAAGCTACTCAATACAGATTAAATTCTTCAAAAAACATGGGTCTTTAGATCAGTTAACTATTGCGCATTCGGTCGTCTTTTATCAAATAGATTAAGCTCGATACAAAATGCCAACAATTGAGAGGTCGCCTGCAACCGAACTGTCAAACAATTCGACATCATTTACTCCAAACCGCGAGAAAAACATGTCCTTGTATACTCTTTTTGTGTATTATAAAAATGAAACTGCGTTGGTGATGCGGTTTATTCCAAAATTCTGCCTAAATACATATTGTAATGGAACGGAATTTTAAATATTTTTATTCAAATACCATAGAAATATCGGTGCAGTTTTGGCGAGGTTTTAAGTTGATTAAATTATCGTTTATATATTGTAAAAGGGAGTTGTGGACGGGTAATAAAGTGGAGAGAAACCCTATAGTAAGAGGACACGAGCTATCAAGCGGGACGTCAGTTTTGACAGTACGTCAAAACTAAATTAAAATAAGTCAGTCAGGTGACATTACTGACGGCAAGCTTGACATTACGAATAAACAAATGAAATAAAAGTCGGTCAAGGAAAAATTCTTGACCTGGCTGGGGGTTCTACTGAGTTTAGAGAGTCAAGTGACATTAATTGACTACACTAGTTGCGTTATTTAAGTAAAAGTCGCTATCGACCCCGTAACCCCGTAAGAAGTCATTAATCCAGAGATATCTGTTCGTGAGTCGGACCAATATAGAGAGCGAAGACCAGGAAGCGATCAAGGCGGGTTGGCTATTTTAAACCCCAACGACCCCGTCGAATCTGGTGGCCGCCGCGAATTAGAAGATTGGAATCCGGGGAGCTTAGTTCACAAACTCCTGCATTACTCGTTATGCCATTAGGTATTTTTTATTAATATTCATATTAACAGTCAAAAGGGGCCCCTAATCTATATTTTATCCATTGTTGTTTAATTTTCTTGTTGTTCTTGCCCTTCTTATGTAATAAACTTGTTATCACATTTATCATATGGTGCATAAATTGCTTTTACTAGAATTGCACGACTTGAGAAGTATAAATAGAGTACTCATGTTAGACAAACCATTTTATTGTAAGAATACCGTTACAATATATACAAATGCAGCTAAGAGCACGTCTAGATGGCGCCTCTCTGCGTATTATGCGTGACATATTTAAACCACGTGTCAAGTGACCCGAGTCGTGTTCGCAGACTTCAGCCTCTAAACTGTACTGGGTGGTATATATACAGTGCTCTCCAAATATATATATATATATATATATATATATATATATATATATGTAAGAATTCTGAACAAAGCATTCATTCTAAATCCCTATCGCACGAACTAAGCATCACAGCTACTTGAAATGGTTGAGATTCATTTTGTTTCAGCTCGACCAAAAATAGAAGTTTCCTAATATCAACAAAGTTGATATGAAAACACAAGTAAAAACACTTTCTATTTTATTTTTGCAGTAATTTAAACATCTACATACATATATAAAAAAGTTCATAATTGTACCAGGTTAAATCTTTATGTATCGAATGAGTGTGTAGTTTTTCCGGTTCGATAAATTATTTGTATAGATACATAGTTTACTATCCCTTTTTTCTGTTGATCACATTGTTTTTTCTTTATGAGAAAACCTTGTTAATTGTGTAACAATAATATGAATGTTTTCCCCAATATGTTTTGACCCAAATTATCTACACGTTCTCTTATAAAATAATATGATACAGTGGCTTCAAATAGTAGAACTAAATCAAAAAATACGCTTACCAATTTAAGGAGTGAACTCTAGATACATACTTGTCTTCCTCAGTGGAACCTGCAAATGAAAAAAAAAATGTTGTACTTAGCATCTCTGAATTCCATTGGCAATCCGCTGAAGAGCATATCTTCAGTTAATGTTTGATGTTAATGTTTGATAGTGTCGTTCTAAGAACAGGTTTGTTCTCGGGGTGATACGCTTAATATTACATTTTTCCTTTTTTCCTTCTGCTGAGGATGGCAACTTAGTTGCCGAAATGCGTATTCAGAGTTCTTTACTCAACAAGGTGGTAAGGGGTATTTTTTTAACTTAAATTTAACTTAAATATATCTTCCAAAGTTTTACCTTAACTAGAGAATATAATTAGTACTGCATATTTAAGCATTCGGTCGTTTTCAGGGAATTGAATATGGCGTATGATGGGAAGCTTGGAATAAATATATAGATTAGCTACGTATTTCAATTAATCTATGGAATGGATCTCTTCCACTCTGCGTAACCATTCATATCTGTATCAGTTTCTATTTTTTTGAAATTGTATGAGCTATTTATGCACTTATAATTAGTTATCTTGCCCATTAAATTCAACAATTCTAAGTAATACATGTTAAAGAACTGTTTTACTAAATTTACTAAATTTTCGTCCGTAATTTCCATTCAATTAAATTTTTAAAAAAATGCTGTAAGCTTAGTCAAGAAAAAGGCATCTATTAAACAGATTTACAGACGTAATGATTATCCATTAAATACAGCTGACCAATGCTCAACTAATGAGTTACTATAAATTTTCATTTAGCTAGCAGATAAAGTTATTAACGTTAAAGATACTGGATATTAGCCGGTAAATAAAGAATTTGCTAATTACTTCACCACTAGATGCGAAAGATCTTTTATACATGATGGAATCCCTGTCCACTTACTGGCATCTAAATCTGGAATGTTCAGGAGCTCCTCAGCCCTTTCATAGAATTACCATATTTCGACATAGATTTAATACCCCATTAACGTGAGCTTTAATATCAGTGTAAGCAATTCTTAGCGAGATAATATTGCCAGGGAATCTTCTATATCAGTGTCTTCCAAGGTCATAATCAACACTGACAATTATGTTCATAATCTTAAAATTTTCAGTATTTGTTCTTCTTTATACTCACATGATTTATAAATTACCAGAAATATATCTTTTCTTTTACACATATTGGCGTTGAAATTATACACAAGGTAAAATGTGCCAAATACGGAAACGAAGACCAGAAGTGATAACGCTCCCCCAGCAGGTCTTGTTATTTTTCTGCACATCATTCCACATAGAAAAAAGAAACCTTTGTATAATCCCCTGTCCAGTAAAAAGAAAGGTTGTTATGTCAGGCAATAACCCCACTACGTTGAGTTCGTTCATGAAAGATTGGCACACTCCAGCTCAATCGTTTAGAAAAATCGTATTCGGAGCGGACTATTCTCTACCACCACCGTTTACACGGTGCAGTGTATGTCTATACGTTGGGAACATCACCATCTGATCCATTCGCGGATATCGTTACACTTGGCTAACTAATTTATGCTCCGCCCGACAAACTTTTGTTCTTGTGAGTTGCTAACACGAAAAGCTGGGGTCACTAATGTCTTTCTTATCTTGGGCATTCACCCTACCCTAATTATATGGCAATTTACAAATCAATTAAGGGAATACACTTTGCATCTAGATTCTGGTGAAGTGGTAACGATTAAGTAATGATTATTTCAAAATATTCAGGATGCGGATAGATTTATCAAAACGGGTTCCATTAGAAAATACCCCAAAAATAAATATCTAGAAAAACATCTTTCAATCAGATTTGTAATAAAGTACGCATTTCGTACATTTCTAGGAATTTCACTGACCAGAATCGTCTACATATATGAAAATATTCTACCAGCACTTACGTTTATAAAAGAAATTGACAACTGATAGGAACGAGAAAGATGATTGGCTGGCTATCTAGACGTTGTAATGTAAATGTACCGCCGCCCGTCTAGATTCCAATATCGCACGTCCGAATTATACTTTTACAATTCCATGAATTACGTCAATCCCGAATAACTAATGACCCGCTTTCGCGCTCCGCATGAAAAGCTCCCGAATTTAATGCCATTAATAAAAGGTTTATTCGGTATGGGTCTCGCGCAACACATTTTCATATCCGCCGAACACCCGTACGCATGTGAGCGGACGGCTCGGATGGAAAAAAACCGACACGTGCGTCGACCGCCGCCGGCGAGGTGAAGAGAAAAGAGACTTTCAGGGAAGAAGCCGCGAAAAAACGAGAAGAAGGGGCCGAAATCTGAATATAAAAAATGACGCCGTTTTTATAAGATGTGCCAACGCCTCATTTGTAACCCCGAGAGGGCGATTTCATCCCCACGCTGTTAAGAAGATATACGGCGTACATCACACGTGAAACAGGTCAATATATAGCGGCTGTGAAGTGGGAAAAACCGCAACCTTTACGCACACCCATCGGTTGTAATAAAGTTTCAGTATAATTATAGGTATATCATTAACACGTATTGTTGCAATATTTATTAGCGTTTCAATAAGTAAATTGTACAAAACATGTAATGCATCTCTTAATGTCAAACACTAAAAATAAACTCTTTTTGTCACAAAGAAAACAAACACCAACTAGATCTTCTCATTCCCGTAGAATCGACACGATATTACCGCATTCCTCCTCCATTTCAACTATGCTGCTGGAGGTCTGCGATTCCTTTGTGGGTATCTCCTTGATTCCATAGGCTTCTGTGAACTCGAAATGACTGGAGTGACAATCCTGTCCGATCCAATATCACTAAATGGCTCCGTGATTACAGCCTGATTGGTGTCCTCAGAAGATGTTACCTTGTTCTTTTTTGAGGGATCTTCGAGCTTGTATATACCATCCGTATTAGTTACTTCTACATATTAATTTGTAGAAGTACTATTCGCTAAACGGGGTCGGATCTGATCGGCATGTTTGCGCCTGGGAGTGCCATTGACGTCCACAATATAAGAAAACCCTGTTTGTTCTCTGATATAACCAGCACATAAAGCCCTACCTAATGGGTTATTCACCCAAACAGCCTGATTTTCAGTAAAATTGCATAAACAAGCACCTTTGTCGTGGTGTAACTTTTGATCCCACTGTGCTTTTTCCATGTTTCTCGCCAAATCAGGTTTCAGTTGATCGAACAACGTTCTTGGACGTCTACCCAACATTAATTCATTACTCTATTTTTGCACCAATTCTATTAGTAGATTTCTGGATTGTATTCCTGTATGAAAATAGGAACTTGTACAGACGTACGTGTACGCTCAATTCTTTGTCACTAGCGGCCATTCGTTCTTTAAACCTACGCACCGCACCTTCGACCAATCCGTTCCATTTCGGATGATAGGGCGTCATTTTGATATGAGTTGCGTTGATTTGGTTACAAAACTGTGCAAATTCCTCAGCAGTTAAATGAAGTCCATTGTAAGAGGAATAAATTTTGGAAAACCGAATCGCGAAAGCATTTCTGTAAGAGCACTGATTGTGGTTCGCGATGTAATGTTTTTAACCGGTATGGTTCCTAACCTGTAACTGTAAGAGTCTATAATAACTAGCCACATTTTCTCTTCAAAAGGACCAGCAAGATCTACATGTATCAGAGACCAGGGTTCCGGCTAGGGTTTGACGGTTTTTCAAACCCGGTGTTAAAAGGCCGGTTTTTAAAATAAATTTGTCACATTTGAAAACCGAAAACATTTGAGTGCCAGGAATCGCGCTCCTCAATACACTGCCCGAAATACCAGGAGCGTGATCGCGCTCCTTAGCACTCAAAGAGTTAAATTAAGAAAACCGGTTTTTAGAGTATTCAAATTATTATGTAGAAATTAATTTTTAACTTATTTGATTTGCTATGCATTCTATGCAATAGGCAGCAGGCATATATTTTCAACGTTGCGAGGTGCGTTGGCCAGTGCCTGTGCATTGCGCACTCATGCAGTCATTGTAATAAAATGTTAAGCTACAAGGGATCATCTACGAGCTAAAGAAAGAAATCAGAAACGATCGGCGAATAAGAAACGCGTGGATCTTCCTGTTCTTAAAAAAAACAAACGAATATTTTGAATTTTATGAATGTGAAAAGGAGTAGTTTAGAAGAAATTATATCAAAACTTGCAGCAATGGATGGATTTTCTATTAATCGCTTTACAAATAGCTCATTCATACGAGAATCTCTTCAACAACAAGGATATTCATTCATTCTCATTCATGCGTTTTAAGACAATAACGTGAATTGAATTAGATTCAATAAAAAAGAATAGGAAAAAATTCTCTATAACTTTAGACGAGTGAAGTAGCAAAAGAAATCAGATATTTAAACATTAATGTACACCACATGGCAGAAGATTTCAATTTGGGATTAGTGCCAATAGCTGGTTTCTGTGATGCTCAGCGAACATTAGAATTGGTATCTCGTTTTTCATAATACGGCACACCACTCTTCTGAAATATTTCACTTTTCTGGCAAATATGTACGTAAATATCTCACCACCTTTTGAAAATTTTTGTCCTTCACAATATAGCAATAGTAGTGCGTTTTAATCAGTAACTTGTACCAAACATAAAATACATCTCTTAATGTCAAACTCTAAAAATAAACTCTTTTTGCCATAAAGAAAACAAGCACCAAATGGATCTTCTCATTCCCGTAGAAACGACAGTTGGCAGGATAAATACGATATTACCACAGGTATAAATAAATATTCATCTCAACTCTTAATGAACTTTAGCGGAAAATCATTTCAATAATGTTAATAATTAATAATATCCACAACACATCCTACATAAAATCAAAAACGCAAACAAACAACTTTTAATATACTTATTAGATTAAAAAAATCTTTAGGCGCATATATCAAGGGAGACCATATACTTTACGGCTGAATACCCGTGAATAGGTGTCATTCTGTTCCGAATAAAAGGGCTACAAATCTCCGCCGACAGATCATATGTCTTTAATAGAACGGTGACTATATTTTTGCAGGCTGCAGCGCCGCGCTTTGAAATACGACACGGATGCCCCATTGTGTATGCATAAATGAAAGACATATGGGGCTTTAAAAAGTGGGTTGCGCGGCGAAACATATTTAACATGTGCGTCCACCTCCTCGTTTGTACCATGTAATTTTTCACTTTCGACAGGGAATCCAATTTGATATACTAGACGGTACGAAAAGCGAAATATTGGATGGGCAAAATTCACGGCATTCCTGCTTGAGCCAATTATAACAGATAGAGTCGTTCATTTCTCAACAGAGCCATTATTTATGATTTTGAGATATTCAAAAAAGACCTGTAGAAACATTACCAAGCTGCTATTTTCTATTCATTTCCGTCGATTCTAGTTCACTCCCAGTTATACTTTCCCACTATATTTTTATTGGACTCTGTTGAATGCTTTCTCTGGATCTATATATGCAATTAACACTTTTACTCTAGTTTTGCCTATGATCTGCTTAATCCTGAAAGCGGACTCCTGGCCACTTTGATGTTTTCTGAAACCACTTTTTACTTGGTCTAGTTGCCGCTCTACTGCCTTTCTTAATCTGTTTTCTAGTATTCGTTCATACACCTTTGAATATACACTTAGAAATGTTATGCGATTTGAATTTGCACATTCCTTGGTACATATCTCCGTATTTTGAACATGAAAGTATAGCTCCGATTTTCCAATCTTCAGGTACTTGTGATGTTTCCAAACTACGTCGAAACTTTTCACCAACATTCCCGCCCATTATATCCTAGGTGTATTATCATTTGTGGAGTTATTTGATCACATCCCGGTCCCTTTGCCGTTTTATCTTTAATACTATGTAATTGTACTTCTTCTAGGGTAACCTCTTCCACTTCTTCTTTTATTTCTTCTTTCTCCTTATTGTATCTTAGTTCTTCGCTACTTCTGTGTTCGTGTTTTGGATGTAGTAGGCCTACAAATTATTCCTTCCATATTTCCATTTTTGCTCTTACATGTTTTAGTTTACATTTTTTGTTAGTTCTTACGTTCGGTACTCTCTAAAATAGCTTCTGATTTATTTTGCTATATTCTTCTAATTTAATTCCAAATTCCTCCCATATATATTTCTTGGATTCTTTGATATTTTGAATATTTTGGCTCCTTGTCCTTCGGACCTGTTCAGGTCAGGTTTTCTTTCTGAAGTAATTTTATAGTTCGTCTTGACTTTAACTTGTTCTTGTGCCCAAAGTTAACAATTGCTCTAATATATTATGAAGGAAATTGATAATGCAAGCACACAAATGTCCTTTTGCAGTTGTTTTCAAACATTTTCAGTTCTCGGTCCAGACTTTCCCAAGGGGTCCTATGACAAATTCTAGTAAATACACTTTGCGAAATGGCCAATAGTCTTTTGCGAGGACTTTTTAAAATAAATAAAATACATTTCAGAGCAACAAATAGTGCATTTTTCCGCGGTGCTGTGGCTTCTCATGGAACATTGATAACCGCAGTATTTTCGTATATACTACACTTTTATTGTCTTCTCTCCTTTCTGATCTTTTACATTCTTCTACATCTACAATAACGGCACCAATCTATGCATTATTTGACAGTAATGAAAATCACATTCGAAGCGACAAGTGACAAGACTACTTCTACTTTTCATTGCCGTCCAAAGGAGATTGCCCGCTGTCTTCCGCTTTCTTTAATATGGATATTAACATGTTGACATAATCACATGTCCGTGTCTCATTTTTTCACATTATGAAAAAAAAAACAGTTTACTATCGGTTTTATTAATAATGCATATAGAGGCTGGCCAAAGAGAATGAAGACTAATTGAATTTCGGATATGATAATGAAGTAGATTTTGTTATCTTATATTGGTCACGTTGTATTTAAAACAAAGATATTCCATAATTGACTAATGCTGCTAAATTAAATTTAGTAAATTGTTTACAGTATTCTTTCTAGTTTTATACACGTAAGTTTTTTTACTAAAATATAAACAAATAAAACTTTTTAAATAATTTCTTTATCACCCGTCTAGAAATAGCAGGTTCTTAGTTGATTTGCCAGTTGAATTCAATCCCAAATTGGCGGGAAATTCAACTTAATAGAAATTGTAATGCCACCAGTTAGCATAACTTCCTTATGAAATGCACACGCGGTTGTACGAAGAAGGGAGTTCATGGTACATATACTTATGTGGACTAGAAATCTGTGTTGATCGTAATTCTACCGCGTATTTACGACTCCATTCGCTGGCTCATGCAATTAACATTAAGTGGAGGTAGAGCGCATTTCTCATTTCCCACTTATTTTCCACGTCACATGGTTAATTACTTTCCAACTTCGTGGTATACTGCGACAACTGTAGGGTTGTAAGGCATTTACATCGGGAAGATGATTTTACGAGGTCGTTTATTCAAAATTTATACTTAATTATAATAAACGTTAGTAGGATATTGTATGGTATTATGCGGAACATATATTTTTAATTATGCGTATCTTAGAATATATGATTTTCACATTTCAGCTATCTGTGCAAGTAACGAAATGTTAAATTATTTTTATTTCAAACTCAAATTTTTTTTTAGTATTAAGTAAGTGTATGAACATACAAGCCCTATATAATTAGATAGGAACTGGCTCCGTCAAAAAAATTGCATCATTAAATAAAGTTCGCCTTAGAAAATGCGCTTCATGGTAAACCACCCGCTTCGGATAAGAACGGCCAATCTTCAAACGCATACGACACGGTTTATTTATTTCATGATTTTCCTCTAAATATTTATAACATTTCTATCCCCGGCTATGTCCATTGTGCTGGAAGTATGATAAATGACGACAATATCTACCGAAAAGCGAGCGGTATTACATCACTTTCCCGACGAACACCCGCTGAATTTTTAATGGGACGACAGAAGCACCCGACAGCAAATTTTCCTAGTTCGGAGAGCGGAAGAGAAATTCTCTCCGCTCCTGATCAAATCTTTCCCTTTTCCCTTCTTTATTTCCAGGGTTGTATAAATGGATATCTTACAGGACAATGAAGTGCTAGTATTAGATAACCTACGACATCGGCTGACCTTATCCGGTTCATAACCGTTACCACTAGAATCGAACGTCGCGTGAAACTGTCAAATCGCCACGATTACGGCCCGTGAAGCTACGAAGTCATCGTAAAAGTAGGTACCACTCGATCTATACACACGGCCTCTCATATTGGACGGGCGAAAAGCAATATAGCAGATCATACCGGTCGACGCAATCAACTATTTTATACTTCATTATCGCGCCCCGTACTCCACCCACTGCAGGCAATTGTTCGAGGGAAACGAGCGACCAAGCGTAAAGTTTGAATGGGGACGACAAACTTTGATGACGTCCAAGTAGACGCAACAAGCTATACGAAACGGGTCGATTATCCCAAACCATCATACATAAATAGAAAATTGTGCTTCCATATAAGGTGTTCAAAATATTTTAGATGTATGTACTATTTGATATGAGGTATGATCTAGTTTTTACATCTTTTTCCAAAACTATAATTTCATTTAATGGGCACAATATCTTGCTTAAAAGTTCAATATCTTAAGTGAACCATGAAAATATTAGCTAGACTTCTATTTCAATGAATCAAATTCTTAGGAATTGATAGATTTCTTTAAAAAATTCAATGAACCAAATCTACAGTCGCAAGTAGATGATTAAAGCCGAAGCTATTTCTGCATTCGTGTCAAAACCCGCATTTTTACAAGCAAAATGTAGGCCGAAGAGAGTTTCAGCACTTTCCAAGTCCCCTGGGAATGTTCTGGTATACACCCAGCATTAGGAACCACTTAAGGAAGATAGATTTCATTGATTGATTTCAGAATATCCTCGATATGGCTATTCCACATTGGATCCAGAACCCTGCTGAAATCAACATCCAGGGGAATTGTCGCTGCAGGAGAAATTGATAATATTATCAACTAATATAATAAATGGGTATCAAGAATTTTGGCTCCAAAAGTAAATCCAAATATTACATCCAGCTTTATGATCATGAGTTGTTGCCATTGAGATTATTCTGGTATACACCCAGCATTAGGAAGAACTTAAAGAAGATTTCATGGATTGATTTCATGATGTCCTCAATATGGCTATTCCCGATTGCATCCAGAACCCCCCTCAAACCAACATGCAGGAGAATTATCGCTGCAGGGGGAATTGATAGAATTATTGACAAACCAAGAGCTGAAATTGAGATTCAGAAGTGGGTATCAAGAATTTTGGCTCCAAAACTAAATCCAAATATTATATCGAGCTTTATGGATGCAGAAAAGAAGTTCTTCATTGTATTCTCATCATCATATTTATCCGAAAAGATATTTAGCGTGATTATCAATCTATTGACAAAAGAAGAAATAGATCTAGGTACTCCCGAAACACATGTCTGGAATAAATCAATCTATTATGGGGTGAAGAGTGATCCGATACACTGCGATTATCATACTACCCCCAGTCCTTGCAATCTTTACTGATAAATTACATAGCTTACAGCGAAAGATACAGATATATTTCTAAATACAATTGAGCTCCAGCATCCGTTATGATACAATTCCGGCAATATCTTCCAGATATAATAAATTGTATAATACGTACCACTTAGGTCTCGAGACGATAAATATTGACTGGGAAAAGCGTCCGAAAATGCAAATGCCAAACTCAAACACAGTATCTAATTCATTGAAGCCATTGCCTGGGGCTCGAACAAACTTGCCATATTTGTCGTTGAAATATTAAAGGGTTTCTTGGTGTAGCAAGTAGTTCGCTGTAGTGTGTGAATATTGGAGTTTCTCTACGGCGAAGCTCATTTAACTCTGTATCTTCGGTTACGTTGGAAAATCAAAGAGGCCAGCGATTATATTATCAATAAACGTATATGCATGTTTACCTATTTATTACCCCAAAAAAGTTTTCTTTCATTTCTATTGGTATACTGTGTTATACCATAAAAATTTTTTTATTTTTTTTTAGCTTAAAACCTAAATTGATTTAATATTTCTCAAAGCAAATTTGTTTCTCTAAGCTATATCTTTTATACTTCATTTTGTACTTCAGAACTATAATTGCTACGACAATGTGCCTCAAAATGATGCATATATCTTCAACATATTATCTAAAGAAAAATAAACAAACCACTGATTCATCACTTTATCATTTCAACTGTTTCAAAAAGTATAGTTACGACTGTCTTCTAATACAGAAGTAATACGAATCCATTCATATTCCTTAGTATAGAATTTTACCTAACAATACTAACGCACCTCATGTTTTCTTTTCAGGTGAGATATAGATCCATAGCTGAATTTCCATTCTCTTGTTCGCAGGTAAGATATTTTCGATTGGCCCTTTTGTTATGTAAATCGACCGCTTAAAAATTTGAGTTACGACTCGACCGAGAATATTAGACTCTCACCACGCTAGATTTCCATTATTAGATAAGCCTAATTGTATATTTATAAGGTATAATTTAACCATACAGAAAGAAAGATGAATACTCCGGTATCAGTTACAAGGATCAATTAATTGTATTTATATGAGAAACTTCAGGGCATATATCATCATTTTTGTTTGATAGTCTTCGTTAATATTCTATTGTTCTAAGATATAAAGTAAATATGATAAATATGATGTATTATATACGAAAATGAGTCTCTACCGTTGATAAATAACTGCATTCAAACGTGTAAATAACTAAAAAGCTTACTAATAAAAGGGTCTACAATAATTATTCAATCTGACATCCTCCATTTGTTTCGCATAGTATCACTCTTCAGGATTCCATGTTATTTAAGGCATTCCTTAAACTTTGTGGACATTGTCTCACAGATATTTCGGAGAACTTCGGGAAGTCAAACCGAAGATCATAACGCAAAGTCTACTATACGATTTTCAAAGAATTCATACAATAATGTCATTGTTTTTCTTGTCAGGGGATTTTGCATATCCTCTTGAAAATCCCTCAAGCGGAATTCCCTCCCATGTAACTGAATTTAAAATGGTTTAAAATACAAATAACAGGATACGGTGGCTTAAAATAGTAAAAATACAAAATACCCTTACCACCTCGATTTTTACTTTAAAATGGTTGTAAAAGAACATTTATATTGGACTAATAATCAATCCTAAGCAAACTAAACACTTATTTTGTGAGAATGCGGGAGCGTTTCATGGAATATATGTGAATTTCCTGTCGATCAAATGCATATTGTGTGTTTATTGATGGGAAATGACACCACGAGCTTAATCCGAAAGGATTAAGAGGAAAGGAGAAAGAAGGATTTGTGAAGAATTATCTATTATCATTATTTATCTCATACAAAAACTGTTGATAGTAATTCGGTAGGTTCATGATAAAACAAAGGTAAGGACTTCTACAGGCAACGAAACTTGTGTGGAAATTAATGCAAATATTTATTAAGAATTAACTAATTAACTATCCTATATATAAGTTGTACTTGCTGTGAAAGCTTTCGAAAGAGTTTCCTAGATGAATGAGTAATTCGTTCTCGAATATTTAATGCTATCAACAGTTGGTCAGCCACCGTCCGGTTTCCAAAGTACGCCTTGCACTACTGCAAAAACTTAAAAAATTTCTTCGGTTTCATCATTTGGAAGGTAATTTTAGTAAAACTGACATGCCAATGTAATATTTTTGCAGAAATAATGTCATAGCTTTCTAGAGGTATTCGATGAATCGTAGCATACCACCAACCAGGGATGTAGAATTTCAAAATAATGTATAGTTCGAATTTTAGATGAAAATAATCTTAGAAAATGTTTGGATGACAGACATTTTTGGCTTTAACTAACGTATAGTATTTTGCGTTGGCTCTAATCAAATTTGCTCTCGGCAAAATCCCCCATGAATTACAGAATTATTTTTTTCTAGGCATTTCATTGTGCCCCCAGCCGCCCTCAGCGGTGTTTATTTAAAAAGCAAATATGGTATTGAAATTTCCAATGTTCCCGCGTCCAGTGTTTCTGTCTTTATTTTCCCAGTTACGCCAGCCGCTTTTGTCTGATAATTATCCATCGATGTAATTACTCAAAGTCCACAGATAATAAAACAATCATTGACAAAATGGTTTCACGTATAGGGATCCGTGTGTGTGTGTATCTCTTCCTCCGTGTTTGTGCATTTGTGTGTGGGTATCATTTGTTGTACGTTGCGTCAGTCACTGCCGTCGGTGCTCGGGTTTGCATTTTCTAGACGCCACAAACAGAATACATTCGATAAATTAATGGATTTGCAACTATTTGTGTATTTATCTTCGTAGTATGTGGTCCGAGCATAATATGTACAATAGATACATACATATGTATTATGTAAATACAAATACAGATAAATGTGTTTGTTTATCGTTGGTAAATACCTAGATACACATCCATATGTAGAAATGGCAAACAATTCCTTCCCAATATTGTCAATTACATCATGGCACGACTGGCAACAAAAACAGCTTTTATTAGACTATGTAATCAAATATAAATTGGAAAAATAACTTAAATAAAACTAATACTTTTAAGTATTTACTAAGATTTTAAGACGATATGAGTTTATCTTCATGTCATGCACAACGCATTTTTACTAAGATAAAATTTGAAGTCAATCCAATCGAATTGATAGTTAAATTCAAATTAAGTACCATACCATTTTTAGTGAATGCATTCGATATTACCAAAAGCATATTTTTAGTATTCGTAATAGTGGAAATTTACCAATTTTCTGTGAGGTATTGGAAAGACTGTGGGTTGGTATGACTAATCGTACAGTATCGGGAATTCCACACAGGACAAATTAACTTAATGAAATTCCCGAATAATTCGAGTTGGTTCGCGATGGGAAGCCCGCCACATGCTCTCGAAACATATGTACCAAATTTTATCAAATCAATTTGTGGTGTGTGGAATTTTCCATACTACAGATGTATTAGTTTACCGATTATAAGTATCAACAGAATTTCATTATTTCTATCATAAATATGTAGAAAAATATTGTAGAAATCTACAATATTTTTCCCGTCACACCTATTGGGTAGTCATGAACGTTTATCTCAGCAAAAATGCGTTGCGGGCGACATGAACATAAACTCATTTCGTCTTAAAACCCTTTATTTTATAGAAGTCTAGGATTTATGAACTTTTTCGAAATAGAACAACAAAGGAATGGCTTGTGTAAACAAGATTCACAAAACCTGCTGACTTGTGTGGTTTTATCTCTTACTTCCTTCCTACTTTTCGTATGTTCGGGCAATATCTTCATAACAACATTTGCAATGATTGAATAGTTGTAAAAAGTAAGTATACAAGTATCAATCAAAACCCTTTTTCGTCAGAAGTAGTTTCTATTGAAGCGCAATATTCGCTAGCACAGCCCTGGGAAGGCTCTTCGTCTATTGCAGATGGGCTTTCAAAGTTGTAACAATACTTTCCCAGTTCTGCTTGATCTACCGTTTTTATGTTTTCCTTTCAAAAACACCCAAAGTGTGTGTTCTCCTTGAATTGTCCATGCAGTTCCGCATTTCCGCACGTCGCTAACGTTATAAAACTAAATTTCGAAATCTTGTCAATCCCATTATAGTTGTTTCTTGTATATCAATTCAATGTGTTTGTGCGGTAAATATTTATTATTTCCTAATAGATTTGGAGAAATTACAGTCTGTAAATTTCTACTGGTCACATGAGCAAACAAATCGCCCGAGAAGAGAGGAACGTACAAGAGAAACTGTTAAATGGCTGTCTGACAGCCAACGTCCTTAGTAGCATTTTTTAAACATCTATTTTACAGAACAAAAGATTTCTTGTAAGATATCGCAAGCTCTCAACGGCGTCAATTAGATGCAGTAATTATTCAGCAAATTTTCCGGGTGGTACCTAACTGGACTAACTGATTCAGGTATACTACTTCAAAATATCCCGACTGAGCACAAAGTAAAGAACATGTTTTTTTAATCCCAACTGGGCACACGGGTTTTCTAGTAACCAATTTGGAAGGATTTAATAATGAATGAATGAACAACACAGTAAGTCGTATTTATGCACATGTTTATCATATCTCACATTCAACATAAAAACATAAATGTTTTCAACAACATATTACATTTAGTATAAAAATGATCAGGTACATGTAATGTACACATATATAAGAATATAGATAGTGGTACAATAAATGTTTCAAAAGGTTGGTCTTGGTCATATTTTTTCTTACTTGCGGAATATAAAAATAAATCATATTAGGAAAAATCCTAATAATGTGATATTATTTTTACATATTGTAGCTTAGACAAACTATTACTTTTATATTCCATAATTTTGGATTTGATAAAATCAGGTCGTTTTTTTGTTGCTATGTTTTTAAACTTATGACAGTTGTTAATGCTATTGTACTTAACGTACGTTTCATTTTGAACACTTAGGATTGCATCCATAAAAATATAAAGGCTTGGATGAGTTTGACACATGAAACTATTAAAAACGTATTAGGGAAAGATTCACAAGCATTGGTTGTTCTGTTTAAAGCAGCAGTGGTGCCAGCCTATATAATCGGTGGAAATCGGAAACCGACAGTCAAATAATTCTCTGGAAGGTAATCATAAAATTCTCCTAGTTTATCAGATGCTGCTTTTATTTCATAAAGTTGAAAAAAAAAGTTTCATGAACTTCTAACGATTTTTGGTAAAGCCGATAAAAGTTTTGGCCCGGGGTAATATATATGTATTTTTCACGCAACCTAAATCATTCATAGTTAGACTGGTTGAAGTGGTGTGCTCCTTAAAAAAATCCTTTCTGATAATTTTAGAAGGTTTATTCTGTTATGTCATTTTCACTTTTTTTTGCACTATAGCTTAGCATTTGTCTCTTGTAGCACATTTTGTGATTTCGAATGGCTGTCATTCAAACTTATTAATTGACTCACCTGGCGTATGTATATGTGCTGTACACCTCCACTTATCTTCATCGGACACCAATTTTCGATTTCTAATACTTGTAACACAATAAAAGTTTTCCCCTTTAGCTAAACATTTCCGTCAAATCCGAAGCACCACTATTTGTAGTTGCCATTTCAACAATTTACGGAGCACAAACTTTCACAAATACGCACTTTCAATATTGTATCTCCACAATAACTAAAAATTTTGAGAAGATCACTTTAACAGCACATTAAGAAACGATTAAGGAGTAAAAGATTAAAGTGGGGGAAAATACGCTCCCATACCTGCCTGTCACACTTTGCACCGAGATGTACATTTTAAAAGTTCATTAAGAACCGATTAACGATTAAAGGATCGAAATGTGCTCAATTCAAGATATCCCAATTTTACAATCTGACAAAATATTATTTCAATTGATATTTTTTTGCCAATATATCATACATATCAAGTTCTTACCAATGTAATCAAATTCATTTTGATTTGCGCATATTCCAAAAATGTGAAGATTATCGATAGTCTCTGCAATACCGTTGCAGTATCGATTTGCCTTATTGTTTAACCATCAGGAATAATATACAATTGTATAATTATGGCAATTAATTATTCTCAAGGATTTCCTTGAGGATTATTAGGCGAATTGGTGACAAATGTAGCATTTCAAACAACAATATGTAACAACCACTCCGCTTTGCATAACCGTATTCAACTATTGTTCCTTTATCGTTTGATATTGAGTTTACGTAATAATGTAAATTGCAATTGTGCATACGCTAACCTCTGTCCCTAAATCAATACCAATACGATTTCAGCAATAGCATCTTACCAATTATATATCATAATCACCCTTTAAAACATACAAATATTCAAACGAGAAACCTTCAAGCTTCTTCGATTCAATTATGTTTTGTTTTTACTGCATGGTAAATGAAACTTATTATTTCTCGCAGCAATATTTACCAACACTCCCACATTCAACCAGACACTATATGACGGAGCTTTCTCAAAATGTTATTACCCGGGTTTAAATTTGCATCTCATAAAGATCACATTTTTAAAACTAACATTTCCTTTATAAACGTTTACTCTGTGCCCCGGTAAGTAGTCGGTCGTAGATGTAGTACCTGCATGCGAATGTGAGGACATGCGCGCGGGGTTGAAGAGCTGCAAAAAAACAGCGCTCACCGTCGAGTGTGTCGTAAAGCAAATAACAGAGGAAGACGTTTTGAGACGAGCGCTCTAACCCTCCGCTTGATACTTGCGCGGGTAAGCCGGTATTAAAGGCGTTTAGTATTTCGTTGAATGAGTGCACCTATGCATGAACGATATATGCATATTGCATTCGTTTTTCTGTACTTACTGTTTCCATATAAGAACGATTGTGTAAACATTGTAATGATCGCTGTACTGAGAAATCGTTGTTCGAATGTGCATTTGTGCACTAAAGTAAATGTAATCACTTTTATTTTGTGCTTCGGTATAAAAACTGTTTGAGAAAATATATTTTCTCTTCAGATTTATTATCATATCAAACTAAATGAGTAAACTATGAATAGCATACTTGATAACCTACTTGCTCATTTAGTCACTTACGCATTTTTATTCAGCTTTATCCTGATTTCAACAATGTCGGTCGACTTAAAAACGAAATAATGGGTAAAAAAACGCAAATAGAGTTTAGTATAAAAAAATTTATAATTAAATATTTCCATGAAGGCCAATCCTACCCAAATATAGGCGAAGTTTCGAATTTGTCATGCGTAAGTGTGTAATATATAAGAAAATATAAAACTTATAATACGGTGGAAAATAAACCCAGAACTGTACGACCCAAAAAACTTTCTCGCCGAGATGTTAGCCTTATCCCAAAGGAAGTGAACAAAAATCCGGGAATAACTGCGCCAATTTTAGCGGTACTATTGTTGCAGTATCGGGCAAACGTGTTCACCCGAAAACTGTACAAAGAGCTTTACGGGATAAGGGCTCTCGAAGTAGATTTCCACGTAAGAAACCTCTTGTTTCTGAAAAATTTTGCAAACAAGATGAAGCCGAATTTAATATTTTTGGCATCGATGGTCGCGAAAAAATTTGGCGCACGCCACAGCACATCCAACCAAAAATTTTATATGATGGTTTGAGGAGCGATTGGAGCAACTTAGAACATTTAGCTTTTATCGATGGTATAATGGACAGGCACCTGTATAAAAGTATATTGGAGGAACATTTGCAGCCTTCTGTGAATAGCTTGGGTCTGGGAAGAAATTGGATATTCCAACTGGACAACGATCCAAGCATACCGTGCTTTGGTGAAGGATTGGTTACTGTATGCTCCACGTCAACTCAATAGTCTTTCCCAATCATCGGACTTAAACCCAAGAGAAGCTCTAACAAAGGCTTGGCCTGAAATCACGATATCCGAAACAGAACATTTTATCTATGCCACGTCGTCTAAGGGCGACCATTGAAGCTCAAAAATCAAAAATCAACTAGGCAATTTCATCCAACTTTAATATCAACTGCCGACCAATCAATTTGATGCTACTGTTCATTTTACTGCAAAAAAACACAATAATAATCATTATATATCTACAACTATATGATTAAACTACAAGTGGCATACTTCGTAATCTGGATTATCTTATTTTATATATGCCATTGAAAACAAAAAGTCAACTAGCGAGTAGTTAACTTGTCGCTAATATTTTTATGTTTGTATCGACAATGAGTCAACAGTTACTTGAGTACGTCATATACGAACATTTTGTACTACCGTTTTGTAATATCAGTTTATTACTCAACTGATATTACATGTCACCTACAGTTAGCCAACTTCAGAACAACAACCTTAACCTATGTAGCTGTACGTTCAGTAACTGACATCTTAACATCTTCCTTTTTTAGAAAAAAACATTACAAACACTTTAACAGTTTATATTTTACTAGACGATCACTTCTTGTAACTCTTCCGCTATTTACAAGAATCTCGGGATTCATCAAACTATGAAATACTTCCCGAAGATTCTGTTTCTAAATCTTTGCTTATTGTCTCTTATATATCTTATATGCCCGGCATGATTTGAAATTCATTACTAGATAACTGTTCCTCCTGTCACTATACATCGTATTTCCATTTTTTTTGCTTTATAGGATCGAGGTCTGCCAATTTCTGCCATTGCTATTTATTTTGTCTTTTTCCAAAACAGACAATTGCCTCATTGTACCTCTCTTTTCATATCTCTACTCTTTTTGTTTGTATGCTCGACTTTCTAGTTTTTTCTCTACTACCTCGCCTTGTAACTTGCGTCAGCTATTATCGGTAATAATCCTTGCATTTTTCTTCCATGCCACTTTCACCTGGTGATTGCAATTCATTAGAAATTGCTGCGTTTCCCAAGGAATTATTTGGCATGTAACTTATTCGGATTAGTTTACTACCATTTACTTTTTTAAATCGAAGACATATAGCACAATTAGCGATAATTACCCATGTGATTGTAAGGTATCCTACTGACTTCGCCAACACAAGATTTGTACTACGGTTTTGTATATTACTTAACTGATATTACATGCGACTTACAGTTGATCTTGACAACTTTAATCCACTCATGCCTTACATGGTCAGTAACTGATACCTATGAGCATATATGCACTTGGACATGTTCTGTCCAAGCAAATCGACTTTTTCAAGCACGGGTATTGTAAAAGATGGTGCTTCCACCATTTTGCGTTAGCGAAAAGCATTGGCAGGCATGGTAATAATAACTCAGGCCGCCTTTGAGCCCACTTAGTCCAGAATTTTCGTTTTAATGAGCACTAAAATACTCGTACCGATAAAATGCTGAAATCAATTAGTAACATTATAATCATGAGAATTTGCGTTTATATTAAAATCAACATATATTAACTTAACTCTAAGGTAATAATGCTAAAAGTGGCCCCTCGTTTACCAATCCGAAATTCCCGCTCTTACAATAGGATGAAGTGAAAATTTTTACGGTTTGGCTACAATACAATAGAGTTTGAAATATCGTTTCATAGATAAACAAAATGTGTTTATGCTAACAAAAACCTCCATTGTGTACACAAACAGCAGCTGTCGCAGTCGTCTAGAGGCTCGTGAACGGCGATATGAGATTTTCTAAAACCAGGCGCTGCAAAAATAAAATGCAGCTCGGGTAGACGCCTCGAGCGGTCAAGGTATCATAATATACTGTTATTTTTCCGTTCCCAATTTCGGTATTCCCTGCATGTGCATGCAAATATCCCTGCCGCTTTTACCTAATACGGTGTTTATTTTGATAAGTAAATATGTGGTGGTTACAGGGATAACGAGGCAGATAAAATCCTTGCTCCATTATTTCGGGATCGTAGAGGAAATGAATACTAAAGACACGAGCTGTGCTTCCCTGCTTTACGAAACATTCTTACCTAATGGTGGTTTACCCTTCCTTTCCTTTTTAATGAAACCATATTGTTTAATTTGCCTTGTATCTTATTACACAACATTAAGGGTTATTTTTTAAATTTTCCATTCATAAGAAATAAATAGATTTGTACCTTAGTTTATTCACAATTCTAGACACAGGAGCAATAAATACAGTTGCTTTTAATATAGTAACGCCAAACAGCGCACTAATATCTGACAACATCTAACAGACAACGTCAATCATTTTTAATTGTGCAGAGATTTCTGTCACTGTCAGAGTCTGTCATTAAACTTGTGTCAAATGGCGCACAGCAAGAGTGACCACTCCAATGTTAGGTTTGCCGATACTACCACAACCAGTGACGATGAAAATGTTGAACATGAAACTCTTATCGTTTCCGCGCATCCGTTTACGATAAAGGAAGTTGTTTTGTTGCAGATGCTAGTCGCAAATCTTATTGTGTTTCTTGTATTGCTGACTTTTTTTATTCAGTATTACAAAAAATTGCCTTTGTGTGATAACTTTTAATAACAGTGTTTCGCGAGTGTTTCACACAAACACTTTAACCAAGCAAAGAAAAATTGGTAAAAATACGCTTGATTGAAGGTCCTAATGTTACAGAAATTTTAAATGAGATGGCGTAAGTAAAGTTGTTATAGCTATGCCATCGTGGAATCGATTTAAGCCTGTTTATATAGTTAAGTTATTGTGGTAGATCAGTTATAATAAATTTTGATAAAAATCGATGCACTGTATAACTACTAATGCTAATATTATCATTGTTTCGAGTCCTAGTGTTACTCTTTAATAAAAAATATTTCAAGTAAGGCTTTCTAACTTTGTGTACAATAAATAAAAATACATTTTTAAATAAGTACCTATGTAATAATAAATATTAACGGATCGATTGAAAATTTACCAAGAGTTGTTGGAGAGTATCAGAGCGGTTTCAGAGAAGGAAGATCCACAGTAGACCAGATATTTATAATGAAGCAACTCCAAGCGAATGCTTATGAGCAAAATTTAAATCTGCACATGCTCTTCATTGATCATAAGCAAGCATACAACTCCATAAAGAGGTGTATGTTATTCGAGGTCTTGAAAAAGCTAACGATACCCGGCAGATTAAGAAGGCTTGTGGCAAGGACATTAGATGACACATATAGCAGAGTCTTGTTAGAGGGGGAGGTGTCAAGGAAATTTGCTGTTAGGCAGACTCTTAGACAGGGGGAGCCATTATCGGCGACACTGTTCAACCTAGTATTGGAGATGATTTTGAGAGAATGTGAAATAGAAACAGGAGGTTTTATATATAACAACAAATGTCAATGTATGGCTTACGCTGACGATGTCGTATTGCTGGCAAGATTGAGAAGAGAGCTTGTGAGAGTATTCCTGCTGTTGGAAGAAAAATCGAAAGAATATGGGCTATGCATAAACCAGGATAAGACAAAATATATGGTAATGAAAGATAACAAAGTGGGAGAAGAGACATTTTTGAACATTAAGACCACAGTACAACAGTACAACATATGCATTTGAAAAGGTTGAAAAAGTGGTGTACCTAGGGATTATATTGACAAGTGGGGGAGATGAGGAGCACGAAATAGAACAGAGAATAGCCAAGGGAAGCAAAGCCGCAGAAATGCTAGCTGGAATCCTTCGATCTAAAACCATATCTAGAGCCGCTAAATGTAGAATTTATCAAACTGTGATACGACCAACAACTACGTACGCGTGTGAAACGTGGATTATGAACAAACGAGAGGAGAACAGTCTTAGGGTAAGGGAGAGAGAGGTCTTAAGGAAAATTTTTGGTGGAATTAGGGTGGAGCAGGAATGGAGAAGGCGGACTAACACGGAAATAGCGCAATTATATAACAGACCATCGATAATCAAATAGTTAAAGCGCCAAGGGGGCAGATGGTTGGGACGTAGGGAAAGAATGGCAAGTGATAGACGGCCGAAGATAGCTCTAATGGGGGGAGGAGGTACGAGGAAAATAAAAGGACGACCTAGAAAAAAATGGCTACAGGTGGTTAAGGAAGATCTGAGGACGGTTGGAGTGGAGACATGGCAACGGGATGCACAGAATAGAGGGAATTGGAGGAGGATAGTGAAGAAAATTGAAGCCTAGGGCCACAAGGCCTGTAGAGCTGATGTATATAAGAAACTAATGAAAAGTTTGTTAATCTAACGCATATGAGCATGCATATCCATAATAAGTACAAATGATATAATCTCTGGCTATTGCTATCAATCAAGAGATTTGTAATAACACATCTCGTTTTCCAAATAGCTTTACAACCCACTAAACAAGACCATTTTTCCTTTGCTATCTAATAATAAATACAGAATAAAGTTTTCCACCCTATAGTAATTGTAAGTATAGCATCGTTGATGGTGGTATTCACTTTCTTTTGCAATTTTCCATTGATATCCCTCCATTGATACCCTTCATATATACTTTAATCGTATTTCAATGTAAAATAAAATTTCAGGCTGAAAGCTAGTAACTGATCTCATTATAATTGCAATATCTCCAAAATAGCAAAATATATCTCAATTTTTAAAAGCTGATAGAAAATGTCGAAACTTCCATTAACCTATTTTGCATCATCATTTTCAAGATGCCTATGATAAGCATTTTGATCTTGGACATAGATTTTTCTCTGCTAATTTTACTACCGGTTTTTTTTCTTTTCTGGTATTCTCTTAATACCATGTCTACATATGGTATTCTTCTTTTAATTCAGGGATCTTGAAGGAAGAGCTCCATAATTTGTTCACATGAACTTACTTCTTTCTATTTTATCCATTCAACTTTTCATTTATTCCGGGCAATATACTACACCATTTTATAACATGGGATAGCAGCTCTTTTAGGAAGCAATTTTCAAGTAATGTTCAAGTTTTGTTGGATCTCACTTATATTAGGTTTCTCCCTCCCGCGTAGGCGGTTTAAAAATAATCCAAATCCTTGGTGTTTGAAAATAAATTTACAACAAAGAATACGATACAATAACATCACTTTGAAAACAGTAATAAGGTACCGGTACCATCTTCCACAGTTTAAAAGACTCCTAAGCAAACAACACAAGGAAAACTCTTAATCCAAAATAAACGCCCATTATTCCTACGGCAGTTATTGAGATAAACCACTCGGTGTTTGTCGATTTAAGCCATGCATTAGGTAAGTATTACTACATACACATACGATGCGTGTGCATATGTTTACGTGTGTATGCTAGACAGCATGTTACATACATCACAAAACCAGTATTAAAAAATAAACTATAAGTATTATCGTGTTTCGATAGCGTACACCGTAAAGTAAGACCTGTAATCCTACCCTCTTGTATTCATTTTTTACTCCACATGAGTCACGATTATATCTGGCATGTTTACGGAACAGCAAATGATTATGACTGGATCGGATTATGGTGGGGCCTTTAATTATACTACAGCTCTTTGATTTGGTTATGCTTTCTTTTTGAAAGGGAAACTGCGCTCCGCAGTATAAAGCCCGCACAAAGCAGATGAACACGTCATATAAACAAAAATTATAAATGAAAATGATAAACATAGGACTCGATAGAATAATATTAGATCAGAAGCAGGAGTTAATGGGATGTGCTTTATAGGCTTTGTATGCCATTATCTTGATTATATAAACAAATAGATGTAGTATGCTATGAAAAGTAGAAAGCGGGGAAGAAATGTTAGAAAATTTATTTATCAAAAATGACGCTTGGTTTTAAGCGTACAAGACAAGTTTGAAGTTTACAAATAGACCAACTTAAGCTTCTTTCCACTGTTTTCATGCAGTTTAACCAACACTATTCAGTGTTTGTAAGTGCAGCCTAAAATTAAAATACAAAGGAATAGGTTTCGTGCATCAGTCCAGCTGAACATATGTTTCATTTAAATATATGCAAGGGACTATATTGCACTCCAAATTAATGGGAAGATGGTGCATTGGAGTGACCAAGTAGACATACTAAAACTATTGCAAGAGAGTATGTAATTTTAGAAAATCATTTACATTTTTAAATTGTGCTAAAATATATCCTATTTCACATGATAGCTTTACCGGGGAATTTATTGTAAAAGCTGTGCAAGATAAAAGATTAGAGCGATTTGATATTTCTGTAGCAGACATATCAAAATTAGAAATTATTAGAGTGTTAGAAAATAATATTGAAAAATGTTCATGAAGCAGGTAAATAGCAATGGTTATGTGTTTTACTATAGGAGATTTATTATAAAATTGTTTATAAAAGTAATTGATATTTAAAGGTTGAAAATGTAATACGAAAATGTTTAATAAACTCGTTTTTGGAGTAATTCCTCCTTCCACATAATTTAATATTGATAATATTTTTCCTCTATTAAGCATGGTTGATATAATTAATTCTGTTTCAGCACCCGCATCGCTATACCTGTCGTTTTCGATTTCGGTGAAATTTATTTTATTATATTCATCCTCGGTTTTCTTTCAAAAATAATTTTAAAATTTTACTGGCCTATAAACTGGGTATGTCGAGTGTATTTCATTCCTAGAGATAAACAGCACTGGTTTAATTTACACCATGTAAAGGAAGTGTAGTAATAAAGTGTAGTTGCCTAGCAAAGGAATGAATTTTGGTGTTCCGTGTTACGCTTTCTATGCAAAGGAAAAGACCTTTACATTAGGTTGAAAAATGCAGTGATACCTAGTACGTGACATTTGATGCTTACTCTATATATTGTGTGTATTCTATATATTGTAAAGGATTTCAAAACGATTTATCGGGCGCTCCTCTTTAGTATCTATCAAGATGGTATGAATGGGAACGTATAGAAATTATAAAAGTAATAATACCAAAGGTGTCGTACTTTTGCTATTATTATTAAATGATGAAAATACACATGAAAAATGCTTACAATTTTTTGATATTTAGAATGAAAGATTACAAAGCCAAAGGTATTTGCCATCGGTTAAGTCATAAACACAATGTTCGGATTACTCCTCCCGCACAAGTATTAATTAATTCGGGACGACACGTGTTTCGGGAATACGTGGATTCCCATT